>JAODLD010000054.1:3390335-3411337 GCA_026781065.1 Mormyrops boulengeri | reverse complement strand
GCAGTCAAACTGGCTTTCCACTTCTCCTTTTTTCCATTTCAGCTTCAGTATTTTTTTTTGGCATTGCATTGCATTGTGTTTTTTTTTTTTTTTTTTTTTTTTTTTTTTTTTTTTAATGTTTAGAAATGCTTTGATTAATACATTGAAATAAGTTTTCAATATTATTGCATTTTGTTTTCAGTATTCATATTGTACATTCATATGTATATAATTTTAGTATTTATAGTAGTACTTTGGTATTTTAATGTAATGATATTTGTAATGTTTAGTTTAAGCCGTTTCCAAGTTCCTCCTTCAATAAACACAAACTATTTCTCAACCTACTGTTTAACGCTGTGCTGTGTTTGGAAATGTTACACAGTTACTCCATCGAGTGTGTTTGTGCAAAGTGCCCGTCCCATAATGTCGGTAAAGGTATGCCTAGGGGCCCCTGCACACCCATGAAGATGTGTCCTGTCTGTGCAGAAGCCGGGCGGTGAGCCGCAGGGTAGAGGGCCGGGGCGCTGCTGCCGGCTCCGACCCAATGGGGGCAGCTCCAGCTCCCTGGACAGCACCTGCTCCACGGCCTCGGAGCCTCGGGAGCCGGGCCTTCGCTTCCAGGTGAGCCGGATCATCTTGCCATTCCCTGTGTTTGTTCACATGGCCACGCACTCATTGGCGCAGTGACGCATCCAGCTCATTTCCCAGAATCCCTGACCTTGAGCTTGTGTTGTGCCTCTCACACACACACGTACCTAGCTTGACCATCCTCTCTCCCCGTCATGCTCAGGGATCCCGCTGCTCTTCTGATGCCAACATGCTGGGGGAGATGATGTTTGGCTCGGTGGCGATGAGTTACAAGGGCTCTACGCTGAAAATCCATCAGATACGGTGAGCAAGCAGGCCCCGGCGTGGTGACCGGCCTGCCGTGACTCAAGGACCCCACTCACGCCAGGGGGTCTGCAGCTGTCCCGTTCCCGTCCACAGAGTCGGCTGTCAGAAGCATTCCTTTGGTTATTGTGTCTTTCCTCAGGTCTCCTGCTCAGTTGATGCTGAGCAAAGTGTTTACAGCTCGGACAGGGAGCAGCGTTTACGGAAGCTTGAACACGTGAGCAGTCTTCTCCGACCGGCCTTTTTGGGCGTCCTTATCTCTGTACCGGGCCTGCGTAGAACTGTCACGAAACCCATGACATTTTGTGTTTTTTATCAAGCGCTTATTTAAGTGATTCTCAACATAAAGGTGAAAGCTTGTCTTACACCAGCAAGTCACATGGCTTTAATTTTGCAGTAACCTTTAACTGCTTCATTTGGCATCAGTTGGGGACTTTTTCTTTCCGTCTTCTTTTTGGCAGATTGCAGGATAGCCTCGAGTTCATCAACCACGACTCCGTCACACTTAAACCGGATCAAAACACTGTGGTGAACAGCTTTCTGGGGAACATAGGTAATGAATTGGTCACATGGCATACAGTTCCGAACTGTCTCAACAAGTCAGGCTTTAGTCTGCGGAGTGTAGCTCAATGTGACATCTGGATCTGGCTGCTTCTGGGGACAGGGGTGTTACCTGTTATGTTTGGTTATTGGACTTGGCATCATGAGAGCTGGGTGTGTGTGCAGTAATTTTATTGACAATATTGTGAAAACTAGTTTCTTTTTCCACCCATTGTTTATGATGTTGACATTTGCCTTAACTTTTTTTTCCCCCCTATGGAGTTCTGACCATGTACAGATTCTTATACCGTCTCCATTCTGTGTTTATAGTTGACACTTGTGGAATTTGTGGCTACATGGAAATATATTCTTTGCGTACCTGTAAACAGGAATGTCTGCGGAGTGCGTGATTGCCCGTGTTGTGCACGTGTGTGTATGTTCTAACCATCATGATGCCAGAATGTGGCATATTTCACCTTTCACCTTTAGCGAAATCCATGACTTTTACAGAGGATGCATTAAGAATTGGCGCACAGGTGGCTTCTGGCATGTTCGAGCAGCTGCGCACATTTTGACATCTCCGTTCAGTTTGGCTGTCCCTCAGTACAGTGTATTTAGGAGCACTGGACTAGAGGGATCTTCAGTATGTCTGTCAGTAGGCCTTCTGCTTTCTGCCTCGTCTGTCTTGAACCTGTTATATGGAAGTGTCTCGCTTCACTAACCTGCTTCGTGTCTGTTTTTTTTTCTCTCTCTCTGTATCTTTTCTCTCATCGTTTTCCGCCGTGTGCAGGTTTCTCTCAGCTCTGCAGCTCCCGTCGGGCCTTCTCTGAACAGGGCCCCCTTCGTCTGATCAAGAGTGCCTCTTTCTTTGCAGGTTCGCCATGTGCTATTGTGCGTGGTGCATGCTATCGTGTGTATTTGCATGTGGCATTTGTGCAGTCATGCCCCCACCCCCCAACCAAAGTATGATCTTGGTGTTCTCTTCCCCCTCACTTCCTTCTGATTTTGTCACACCATTCACACTCCGACCACCCCAACCCCTCCCCCCCCACCATGAAATCCCCTATAGACTCTTACCCCCCTCTAAAAAATAGCAGCGGAATGTTTTCCCTTGTTACGGTTCATGCACTAAGGGTGGCGATTTCTTTAAAAATAGCCTTCACTCAGTTCCTTCGGCAGTATCCGGGCCAGCAAATCACGGGGCTCCTCAGTTAAGTAACCACAGAAAGTCCAGCGCAGCTCAGCATGGATACATTACTGCGAAGCTTGTGTCGATTTTGCTCGTAACTCATGTCGGCATCGCAGAAGGAATATGTTCCTTGGCTACCGCTTGAGTTCTAGGTGCTGGATTTGCACATTTTCTGAAATGTCTAGCAGAGTCTCTGGGCATTTGTGTGTAGGAGAGCAGTAAAAGTAGCCAATTGCTGTGTGGCCCTCCCCCAGCCGTACTGCACTAGCTGCGTGTGGGCTGAGGCGAAGGCTGCCTGGGGGGGGCTACGCGGAGTAAGAAAGCGCCTGTGTCTGCACCGTGCTGGCACCTTGCTGCGATCCACACGGGGGGGGGGCATGCAGTCGGACCTCCCGGCCAGAGCTACTGCCCTGCAACCTGTTCTGATTCCCCATTTCTTCTTTTAAAAGGGCCAACCACGCCGATGGACATGCCCGGCAGGGGCCAGTATGACGAGCGGGACAGCGGGATCGCCAGATCAGGTAAAATGAGTGCCAGCACCCCCCTCTCTTGAAGGAGCTCCCCCTGTTTGTGGCTTTGGGGTCATTCATCCCAGCCTCCTGCAACCTTGACTGTCAGGTTACCTTAGTTTCTCTATCTGCCGCTCATAACGCTTGGACAGATTACCTAACCAGGCTAACAGTTGACCCGGTTAAGTAACTATGGCTTTGAATTATCCACAGACCCAAACGCTCTCGAGTTCACACTCACGTGAGGCTAGATTTGATTCCCAGTGCTTGTGTGGGATCAGGTTCGCCCCTGTGTCAAAAGACGGTAAAAATGAGACAGGGTAGCTCATCGTGAGCGTTGGGGTTACGCGGGGGCCGGCGGCTCATTTCCATGCAGCCACTCCAGCCGCCTAAATGAACGGCCAGCGCTCCGCCACACTTTTTACTGTGGGCCAGTGGCTTCTCTCTCTTACTGTCTTCTGCACCTGGAAAATGTTGTGCAATGGAAACCAGACTCAGTCCCACAAACATGATGGGAATCTCATTTTCAGTCTAATGCATCACATACAGGTGCTTAAATATAGACTTTGCTAAATGAGGGTCTAATTCAGTCTCTGTCGGTCCCCTTCGGCGATTCTCCCCTAGCTCACGTGAGCATTACCGTGCTGCATTTCATCTGCGATTACCAGCTAATCCGCCGCAGTAACCTGCTTGGGTCGGATGTGTCTGGTTCGGCCAGGCGGGTCGCCCTCCTATCCCCCCCATCCATCCTCTGACAGTGCAGATGGTCCCCTAATTAAATGGGAAAAACCGGTGGCTCCTGATTGGAGTGACTGCTGTTGCATATCACGAGCATGCAGTGGTGCGGCGGTAGAAGGGCTGAGGTAATGCTTTCTGCATGTGGAGCTCCTCTGAATGAGCAACGGCTACTTTTCATGCCTTCCCTGTCTCTACTTCTCCTTCCCTCCTCCCTCTTTCTCTCCTTTCACTCACTCTTTCTTCCCTGTCCTCACGCCACCTCTTATGATCTCTCTCTCTCTCTCTCTCTCTCTCTCTCTCTCTCTGTCTCCTCCCCCACGGTGAGCATGCCTCTCTGTCTCCACAGCCTCCCTCAGCAGCCTGTTAATAACACCCTTCCCTTCGCCGGGCTCCTCGCTCACCAGCAGCTGTGCCAGCAGTTACCAGCGCCGCTGGCTCCGCAGCCAGACCACCAGCCTGGAGAATGGGGTCTTCCCGCGATGGTGCGCATCCTCTCTCCCCGACCCGAACGTGGTGCTTCAGTCTGCTGGCATGGCACTTTACCATTCTCCAAATGAAATAATGAATGCCAGAGTGGGTCAAGCAGCTAAATATAGACAAGTGACCTGGTTTTTGTGTAATATGTGACCTACAGTCAGCTTTTACGGATTTCACTTTTCTTTGAAACTTTTATTCTAGGGACATTGAGTATTAGGTCAGATGCTTTATTTGCATTTTTGCATGTGATTTGCATATACAGTTGTACTTGTCACGCTGAGCTGAGGGCACACCCAACCCACCGTGTGTGTGTGTGTGTGTGTGTGTGTGTGTATATAAAATCCTGCGATTTTTGACATTGTGGGGACCACCAATTCATAAGTTTATAGAAATGTGTGTGCAATCAAAAAACTAATAATGCCAAAGGTCTTGTATTTTGTTTGGTTGCTTATGGTTAAGGTTAGGACTGGTTAGGGGTTAAGGTTGTCTTTGTTAGGATTAGGATTTTGCCCATAGAAATGAATGGAGAGTCCCCACAAAGATATATAAATACAATTGTGTGTGTGTCTAACAGGTTAGCGGAGGAGAGCTTCAACATGTCTGATGACAGCAGTGGTCCTGGCCTTGGGGTGGCCAGGAAGAAGAAGATCGCCATCGGCATCATCTTTCAGTTGTCGGAACATGAGGACCAGAGCAGCAAGTTCCAGGGCTTCTTCTTCTCTCACTTTCCCCTCTTCGAGAGTCACATGAACAAGCTGAAGAGTGCGATCGAGCAGGTGTGCAGCCGTCTGCATTCACCGCAGTGCTCTACTGCAGTATAAGCATGGGTGGAAATGGTTAGTGAATCAGGTCTGTGATTTACTGCGTCTTGTTTGTACGTGCATGCCTGACTTCAT
The DNA here is from genome assembly GCA_026781065.1 of Mormyrops boulengeri. Classification (NCBI taxonomy): domain Eukaryota; kingdom Metazoa; phylum Chordata; class Actinopteri; order Osteoglossiformes; family Mormyridae; genus Mormyrops; species Mormyrops boulengeri. Next base: position 3,406,118 of record JAODLD010000054.1, on the reverse strand, counting down.
GCTTTTCTTTTACAAGGCTATGAAAATGAGTCGAAGGTCAACTGATGCAAGCCAAAGAGCACTGGCTTACAACCGCATAGTGGATGGGCTCAATGAATTCAGGTTCGTCTTTAGGTTTGCAGTCTCCTGGCATGGATTTGTTTCAGTTTGGAAATTGAGATGTTGGTTTTAACATGAAAGAAATGGGCCCCCTCAGCCCATCGTGGGGTACTACTGGTTGGTATGGGATTGGTTATGATTGGCTTTAGGGTTTTGCCTTGGCTTGGGTTAGAATTTGGGTTATGGCTCAGTTTAGGATTACTATTGGGGTCATGGCTAGTGTTAGGGTTGCTGTTAGGGTTTTGGATCAAGCTGGCATTAGGGATGTATTTGCGATCAGGGTTAGGGTTGGAATATGGTACAAAATGAGGGTTTCTTGAGTGGGTGACCATACCTGGCCTTTGATAGTTCCCCAGAGAGAGAGGTACATGCTTGTTTCCCTCCCTCTCCCTTGCCCAGAGAGTATATGGAGCAGTATGTGTCTCTGCAGCACTGTCCACGTGCTCACAAAAAGCTTCACGTTGCTGCAGTCATATGCCTATTGGCGGGCTGCCACGGCAACCCGATTCCCCTCCGAGGAAACACTATCTCCTTTAAACAGTGTCAGGGCTACCAGAATAGTAAATAATATTTTCGTGCCATTGGCAGGAATGTGATTAGATGGAAAAACTTTATTTTTTTTTCTTTTACCTTAAACTAAATATGAATATTCATTGGATTATATTTGGTAGAGCTTTTGAGATCTTCGACTGTTCTAGAATGTGAGAGACTAGTCCCGAATGACTGTACTGTCGCATATGTGAGGTGAGGGCTAGACAGAGTGACATTCAGTAATATAATCAGGAAGAAGTCATTCAGATACAGTCAGCTTTTGAGACTAATTCTGAAGATTTCCATAAAGATCACCAGGCATGACAATAGACAGCACTGTATAGTCAGCACTATCCATCTGCTTGCATGGGAAGATGTATCTTGCTGCTCTTTGAACTTTTTATAGCATAATCCAGATTACCCAAGTATTGAGAGTGTTTGTAGCCATGTAAATGGTTTGCTTTCCGAGAAGAGTTTTAGGGGTGTTTGAGGCAAGAGTGTATATTTCAGCACTCAATGGCAGTATGTCATGTCAGTGTACTGTATTCCGAGAAGGCCTCATTTGCATATCTTGAGGTACTTAATCAGAAGTTTTTGGCTATATGTTCTCTTGCTAAAAATGTGTAGTGCAAAATGATCACCAGATTTGTTCTCGGAGTGTATGATAACTACGAAGGCTCTACATATGTTTTTTACTAAAAATCGACACAACTACATAATTATTCAACAAGCATGTAAAATTCAGCATGGAAATTGTGAAAAGGTTGGATTTCTTGTATCAGAAGTGGAACTGAAAGCATTGGGGATAACAGGACAGGAACATTAACACATTAGCTTACTTATAGTGTGAGCTGTCAGGCTGCAGCAGTGAATAACTAAGATGTTGGGATATCACTTGTCTTTAACCAGTGCCAAGTGGGCTGTATATGAGGTGAGGGGGGGGCACCTTCATACTTCACACTCGACCACTCGGAGCCCATGCGATGATGTTTGCTCGCAAATGGCGACTGATTTTCCTGCCTGAATTTATCTATAGCTGGGGTATTGACTGCTTTTGGTATTGTTCCTGCCTGTGTTGCGAGTGAATGAAATTGGGAAAACGCACAGAAGAACAGTGTGAATATTTCCAGGATATTTCGTGTATTTAGCATAAGCTATTTGATCTGCTTATTAAAATTTGACATAAATACAGAAGCATGGTATTAGTTTAATAAACACAATTAAATGGTGTTTAATCCGTGGTCTTTGTTTACACCGGCCGCACTAAATAAATCCCCCTGGGGTCCGGCTTTTTTTTTTTTTTTTTTTTTTTTTTTTAACTTTTGCCAAGATGAGTCAGACAGGTGTGAGTCTTGTGCTCATGCTAGACCTCCCTTCTGGCCGAGTAAGCGGGAAGGCTGAGATCCTATTCATGGTACTGCCTGCTTGTGAGTCACCGGAGTACACAAGTCTGAAGGTCCTGTAGAATTGCTGCCGGACATCAGTGTCATTTAGCGGTCTGATGGTTTGGCTCAAATGAAGACGGAGCATTAGATCATCGGCAGCTGGTGTCCTTGTAGTTTCTTTGTTTATGAGGGATTGCGTCGCACAGCCTTGTATGGCATGTACCAGCTCTGCTTAAATGTCACTGTCTACCGTCAAGCCAAACGGTAAACGCGCTCATTTGTGTGCTTGAGAGGACTTGTGCATAAAATGGTATTCCCTGCCTCAGACAGCCAGCACTCCCCGATTTTAAGATAAGATAATCCTTTATTATCAGAATCAGAATCGCGTTTATTGGCCAAGTATGTGAGCGAATTTGATTCCGGTCGATGGTGTCTCTCAAGCACAACAGTATAAAAACAACAATATGTAAATTCACAATGGACAATATACTGAGCAATATAATATACAGTAATGTACAACATACAATATGAATATGTATTGTGGATGGGTTATAAATATAAAGGTAAATGTTAGAAAAAATCTTATACAGAAAAATACAATGATTACAGAATGTATACCACAGAGTGTACATAAGGTGCAGTTGCAGTGCTGTGGGTGTTTAGCAGTGTGACAGTTCAGCTGTTTAGCAGGGAGATGGCGAGGGGAAAGAAACTGTTCCTGTGTCGGGTGGTCCTGGTCTGCAGGCTTCTATATCGTCTGCCAGAGGGCAGCAGGTCAAAACGTCTGAGTCCAGGGTGTGCGGGATCTGTGATGATAGTCCCACAAGTGAGAAATTTGCATTGTTACGGCAGAAAGTGGACAGTACAAGAATAGAACAGCAAAAAATAAAAACAATAGGATAAAAACTATAAATGTACAAGTGGAAATGTATAAATTTATGTACAACAGTGTGAAATTGCACTCAAGAAATATTGCACATAGGGAAGACATAAAAAAACACTCTGGTGTATTGGATGTGTGTGTTAAGGATGTGTTAAGGAAATAAGCCTGAATTTTAATAATGTTTAGTCTATTCAAATGCGTAGATTTAGTCTGTTCTGCATGTATGCATATATGAGATTTTTGCTAATCTGTATTTTAATTTTATTTACTATATTTTTACTATGTCTTTGTCTGGAGTTAGTCTACACCCAAAGTACACAAAGTAAAATTCCTTGTGCATGGTAGTGCTTGTTGAATAAACCTTGATTCTGATTCTTAAGAATTTATTTGATGGTCTTGGTATGTGACCCAGTGTCCCCCCCTCAGTTTGCTCTCTAATTTAGTAGACAGTTGTGACCCGTTTTTATTTAGTATTTGTCTGAGGCCTCCATAGCCTGACGTTCCCCACAGCGTATGGACTGTGCCAGCTCAGAGGTGTCCCCCGCTGAGGAGTGCAAAGGGCTGGACTTTAGCCCATTGTGAGGCCCGGATGGAATTTCTAGATGTCGAAATGTCACGGAGGGTGTCCCCCTCATGATCTCGGGGAGACTGTGGTCTTCCTTGTTCGACACGACACAATGACGACGCTGTTCTCGTGCAGGACGACCATCTGCAACCTTTACACCATGCCGCGCGTGGGCGAGCCAGTGTGGCTGACCATGATGTCGGGCGCATCGGAGAAGAACCAACTCTGCGGCCAGTTCATGAGGGAGCTGTCCGTTCTCATGGAGCAAGCCTCCAAGAACCAGTTGAGTGACAAGGAAGCGAGCGTTCAAATGCTCGGTATAAGTAATGCAATATACTATGTAGAGCTTTACTCCTTTATAACATCGTGAAAACTATCATCACCCAAAATGTCATGGGGGAGTAAATGTCTAGGGGTATCCATTTTGAGGGGTGAGGAATCTGACCGAAGGATTGCCATACTGATGCCTAACCTCTTTGCTATTTATAAAGAAGGGATGCGTAAGCATGACGACCATACGCAGCGTGTCAGCGTGACTGTAGTAATCTGGAACCTTCCTGCATGCAGGTTTCTTCCAGCTCTGCTCACGGCCGTCCTCACTAACCACTTGGCGTGGGTGCCTACGGTGATGCCCAACGGCCAGCCGCCTATCAAGATCTTCCTGGAGAAGCACTCCTCTCAGAGCGTGGACATGCTGGCGAAAACGCACCCCTACAACCCGCTGTGGGCGCAACTCGGTAAGATCCATATCACCTGAAATATTTCAGACCATTCTGGATGGTGTTGCATAATGTGGATGTGTATTTATAATGCCATCCGCTTTGAGCATTAGCTTAGCAAGCATGATGACCACAACTCATGGTGGACTTGCATTGTAATCTGGGAGACCACAGTGTTTGAGCTTTCCCTTCAATTTGAAATTCACTGAGATGAAATGCAGCTACAATCAATGTGTATCGCCCTCTGTTGGGCATATCTAAAATACTGTATCAAATTCAAATTTTATCGGTCACATTCACAATCATACATAGTATGACATGCAGTGAAATGTATTTGCAGTGTCTGAGTAATTGTACTGTACAGTAACAAAAGCAAAAATGTAATTTGTAAATATTACTGGAGCATAGGGAATATTGATTATGCTCACTGTTAAGGTAAGCAGGGATTTCTATAAGTAATGGGTTTTTAATTTGTAATAGATAACTGAAGTTGTTGACAGAAGGGAGGGTTGTATAAGAAACTGCTGCTGGTAGAGACACATTTTAAAGTGCTAATGCTGCTCCACCAGCACTGTTTTATTGATTTGCCTTTTAAGGAAAACAGTGTGTTGATTGTTCAACCAGCCTGGGTATGTTGCGGTATAAATCTGAGGCCTGGCGGGTGGCCCAGTGTATAAAATGGAGGAAGTCCCTTGTAAGAGTGTGATCTGTGTGTGTGCAGGCGATCTGTATGGCGCGATCGGCTCCCCCGTGCGTCTCTCCCGGACCGTGGTGGTCGGCAAGCGGCAGGAGTTGGTACAGAGGCTGCTCTACTTCCTCACCTACTTCATCCGCTGCTCGGAGCTGCTGGAGACACACCTGCTGGAGAGTGCCGAGGACGAGGCCATCGTGCTGCCTGGATCCCTCATCACCACGTCGCTGCGCCGCGGGGAGGTGGAGGAGTCCGACTATGTGCTGGTCACCATGCACAAACCGCACGGCGACTATCCTGCTTCCACCGAGCAGGAGGCCGAGGGCCCCGTGGACTCCGGCGACGGGGGTTGTAGGCTGGCCCCAGCCTCCACTGCTTGCCAAGAGGATGCTGTCCACCCGCCTCCTTTCAAAGAGAAGACAAGCCACTGTCCAGAAACTAAGGTGGAGATGGTGGTGTGCGTGGGCTCTGTGTCAACCAGGGAGCCAGTCGCGATACCAATTGTGGAAGCAGAGGCCGGCATCATTGGCGAGGCCCTGGAGACTGAGAGGCTGCCCATCAACTACTTCTGTTCGTCTGGGATACCGCTGGAAAAGAAACCCCCCGATAAGAGCGCAACCGACCACTTCCTGCCAGGCGACCAGCAGCCCGCCCCCAAAGTGACTTTCCTCATTGGAGATTCCATGTCCCCTGACTCGGACACAGAAATCCGGGGGAAGGAAGTCGAGGATCAAATCAAGAAGCACAAGAGGCACCTGAAGCAGCAGCAACAGCAGAGGGTGCAGAGCTCCACTGAGTCAAAGTGTGAGTCAAACCCAACGTCAGAGGACCAAACTAAGAAAAACGAGGGTAAGAATCCGCTCCTGCATGACTCTAGCAAAATGCCCCAGTGGAGCTCCTCCCACGAAGAGTGCATGGATCTGTTTGACGAGTATTTTAGTGACGATAACCCCGTGGAAACTCGGACTATTGACGATGTGTCCGGAACACAGGAATCAAGCAGCACAGACAAAACAAAGAGCCAGCTTCTGGACCCATCGGGAGACTCTGCAGAAAAAGAGCATAGGATTGTGGGACAGAGGGACACGGGCAACCGCGGGTGTAGCTGTAACTCGGCGGGCGTAGTAGACAAAGGCTTTTGTGAGACTTGTTCTACGGAGCAGGTCAAAGCCATTGTGATCTCTGTTACTGTCCCCCAAGGGGACATGGGGGACCTGAAGAAGGTCGCCCCCCTGAATGAGTGGGAAATACCCCGGAATGAGAGTTCGGACAGCGCACTGGGTGACAGCGAGAGCGAGGATACGGCCCAGGAGCTGCAGCGTCACGAAGGGACATATTACGGCGACGAGCAGGAGGAGTGGCTGGAGGAAATGGAGGTCCCCTTTCCGGGGTGGGTGCCGTTTGCGTCACCATTGCTAATTCGTTCAATTACGATATCCTACTTTTTGTTCCGAATTTCCCGAGGTGAACGAGCGGTTTGAGTCTGAGTTTAACACTTTTATAAATGCTCTTTTGTCTCATTAGATCCAAACTAGTAGAGAATTACTCCAAGCCCACAATTGCCAACTTTGGGAGATCTCTTTTTGGAGGTTACTGTCAAACCTACGTCCCCGACTTTGTGCTGCATGGGACGCCGAATGACGAGAAGCTGAAGCAGTGCCTCATGTCGGACTTGGCTCACGCTGTGCAGGTATCTGGGAGACCGGTCACCCCTTCTTCCTGCTGTGTGTTTTTCTCTCAAGTATAATGCCAAAGACTTAGGTTTGTGTATAGATGGTCGTTTTTTTTTTTTTTTATGCAGCATCCAGTGTTGGACGAGCCCATTGCAGAGGCCGTCTGCATCATAGCCGACACGGACAAGTGGACCGTGCAGGTGGCCAGCAGCCAGAGACGAGCCACTGATGGCAAACTTGGCAAGGAAGTACTGGTGTCCAACTTGGTGTCCAGTCTGCTCCATTCGACCCACCAGCTGTACAAACTCAACATGTCCCCAAACTTTGTACGTTTGCAAGTATCTGGTTTGCAGGATATAACTTGTATAATGAATGCGCTACTTTGATTTCTTTAGTCCAGAATGGGTTTTAAGCAGTTTGTGCATTGTATTTCAAAGGAGAGTGGAAAAATTAGTGTGTGTCTCCCCCTGGTGTTTAATTGTGGAATAGCAGCAGGGTTGCTTATTGGCCAGTGAAAGTGTCATTTTTGCCTCTGCTTGTACAGTGTGTATCTTCATTTTCTCCACAGTGCATTATGCACCTCGAGGACAGACTGCAGGAGCTGTACTTCAAAAGCAGAATGTTGGCAGAGTACCTGAAGGGTCAGACACGGGTTCATGTCAAAGAGCTGGGAATGGTGTTAGGGTAAGAATAAAGCTTTTTCTGACTGTTTCCAAACTGAATCTCTTATTTTGCCAAACTGCCAATGGTTTATGCAAAAGTTATTTAACCAGTTTTCTCCTAATCCAGCATGAATGTAAGAGAAAATGGGCAATGTCCACTTCAACATTATAATCATATCAAAACCGTATAATGATTGCATGGTGGAACCAATTAAGAAAATCTCAAATGTTTTATAGCTCATCAGTAAGTCTTGGGGGCAAACTGCCGTCGATTTTCAGAAGTTAACCAAAAAGCCTTTAATTAGCCATCTTGTAGAAAGGTGGTGCAGTCGTGAGCAAAGTCCTGGTAGAGAGGTGGTTGTGCTGATGTTGACTAGGGGTGCAGGCCGTCCACGCAACGCTCTAGGTTTTGGTAAAATCTGGAACTATATAGCCAGAACTCTTAGGTGCTTTCACATGGAAGTTCCAGTTTTGGAACCTGGAACCTGGCCTGTCTCGACCTGGGACTTGGGCAGTTCCTGGCCACTTTTGTTTGTCACTTTCACACCACACAACGGGAACTGGGAACTTTATGCTAAATAAGCATGGGAGATGCAAAGAGCTTGTAGATTAAACTTGTGTGGAGCATCAATGGACATAATACCCAGGATTTAAAAATGAGCACTGGTGATAGTATTGCGGCTTGTAATGTTTTCCACCCCCTGTTTTCTAGCATCGAATCCAGTGATCTCCCCCTATTGGCAGCAGTCGCAAGCACCCACTCACCGTATGTGGCCCAGATACTGCTCTAGATGGCCCAGAGCCACCCCCGGTGGAAAACCAGTCTAGAACCAGAGGACTATCAGGAATACAGCGCTGGTTCCAAGTGAGCGTGCCCAGCCCAGCCCGGAGTGGCACGGCACGGCATGGCGCGGTGCGGCTCGGCCAAAGGGTAGGTGGGTGGTCTCAGCTGGTCCTGCTGCAGCTCTCAGCGCCCTAGAGGCAGGGCTGTCCCAGGAAAGCGGGGCCAGGCGCCACAGCACCCACGGCGCAGCAGACGCTGTCTGTGCCTGTACAGACTGAAGATTTACAGAGACTCTCCCCCAGCGTGGAGGATGTTCTCCTTTGTTTGAATGTTGTACTGATATTTTGCATCTGGAATGCTTTTTTTTTTTTCTTGACAATCCAGGAGAAACGACAATTTTTTTTGGTCTTCTTCCTCTACAAATGCAAATCGTGCAGCCATAGGAAAAGAAACGCTACTTAAAAATAACATATTCTGATCCTACAAATGCCTAAAACAAGTCCTCATTCATACCCTCTATTCTTGTAATGTTATTGTTTTAATAATCTCTTAGTTATTCTGGTCCCTCAGTATCTGCTTCTATTAGTTAATGCAGATACTAATTGTCAATGTGCAAAATGGTAATGTTATACGCACCTGGAAAAGCCCCAACACGAGAGAGGAAATAAAAATTGATAGTTGTGATGGTGCCGGTGGTAATTTTACATCATTCGTTCTCACAGGCACAGACCTACCTCAGACGTTTTAGCTGGTGTCTGTCACCACTTGCTTAGTTGTCTTAGCTTGTTTAAAAGGGAAATGTTTCTCATTTAGCTCTGAACCATAAATCCTGTTACGTACAACAGGGAAAATCAAAAAACACAATATCGTTGTCTTTTTAGAAAAACACTGTCCATAGTAGCAGCCCAGAACAGTGTCCTTTCCCTGGGTCTGAAAGATAAATTTATTTCATGCCAGTAAGTGTAAGTAAGAGGGCCCTTCTCACTTACACTATGTTTACTGTTCCAAAGGATGCATGTTTCGGAAGGCTATTGAAAATACCAGCTAACAATTACATGTTTATTAGTTATCTTTGTTGCACCTTCTGGGGGGAAGTGGAGAGAGATTTTAAAGCACAAACATGTTTTTCATTCATAGAAACAAACATCAAAGGGCCATTCGAAATGAGAGATTTTATTTTTACTAATATTTGCAGATATTTCTGCCATTGCATAAATACATTGTATGCTGTTATTTTTGTGTCTGAAAGTAATGTCATGTGTCTTGAGTCTTAATTGACATGAGGCAAGAAAGAATGAGATTACTCAGATGATTTTGCTAATGATGCTTCGCTATCGCTGGAATTACGCCCATTACATTTTATAAAATGTAAAGATGGTTTCTCTTATTCAGAAGCGTGTATGTGTGTGTGTGTGTGTGTGTGTGTGTGTGTGTGCTCTCCTATATTTATTAAGTATGTTGAGTAATGGTTTGTCAACTATATGTACAGAAGGAAAAGTACAGTCTTTAAATTTGCATTGTTTTTTTCCCAATTTTATGGGAACGTTGTGCAATAAAGAAGCCAATGTTGCGTATTTCAGTGTCTTAAAACAATGATTTATTTATCCACTCAAGCGTTTCATCTCTATACCGCTTCTGGTGAGGGCAGTGGTGGCAGCATGTTGAGCCAGCCAGAGCACACCTCCCGACTCTGGCTTGTTCTGGGGGATCCCCTGGTGTTACCAAAACGGCTTGGATGTATAATCTCCTCAATACTTATCTGCCCTGAGGCCTCCACCCAGTGGGATGTGCCCAAAAGAGTTCCCTTAGGAGCTGGTCAGGTGGCTTCCTCATCCTGTCACTGATAGAGAAAATCACAATATATTTCCTGTGTTGGGCATTTCCGGTCCAGAAGCTACAAATCCAGACCAAGATTTTGTTTCTACCAGCCAGTTGAGCATAAAGAGTCAGTCACAGAGTACTCACCTTGTTGGTAGAAACAAAATCTTGGTCTGGATTTGTAATTTCTGGACCTGAAATAGCCAACACTGTGCTTCAACTTAGCACTCTTCCCAGCATAGCTGACACAGAACAATTTATTGCTCAATATCTGTCTTGATAAAGTCACTGTATTGCTGATGCCTTTTACTGTATATGTTTCCATGTATTGTTTTGCGTTATTCATACAGAGTAAATCATTACTACTGATAGTAAAACCTGGACGTAAAGCAAGACCAACTGCTTCCGTACTTTAAACACAGCAAACTGAATCCAAAGTGGAGTTGCATGTTAAAAATAGCAATTAACTGGAAACTCTTGGTAAATTCATTTCAAACTGTTTCGGTGTAGTTTCAACCCTGTATACAGCAAGAGTTCTTTTGGAGAATGGGCTATTGGAAAGTAAATCCTGCACTGTATCTTCCACACACATTGTACCAAGCATTTTATTTTTTTTAGATACAGAAAAATGTCTGCTTTTAACGTCTATTTCTGCTGTTAAGTAATGAACAATTCCACAAATCTGAGTGACTTTTCTTTGCCAGTAGGAACATGTACTGGAATTTTCCTAACTGGCATTCTCAGTCTTTAAAAAAAAAAAAAAAAAAAACTTCTGCCTGAATTTCCTGCCTTGGAACACCATCCCATCGTACAAGTACGTTTGATCTGTGTGTTGCCCAATAGACAAATTCTCAGGAAAACGACTGAGTTTTTAGTCATCCTGCCTACTGATTAATGTACTGTAAATGCATTGGGTTGTCACGTACAATGGTAATTAGTTTATTTCCAGTAAGCAGTGCTAGCTGCCGCTTCATGGAATCAAGGTGATTGCGTATTTGCCTTTCATAAGAATAATCCAGTAATATATCTTGACTAACTAAAGAGCTGTGCCAAAGTATTCAGAGAGATGTCTGTAGATCTGTCTTAATAGGTCCAGGAACACTGATGTCGGTCATTAGTAGGAACTCGTGGAGATGAACTGTCCAGTTCTGACACTTTAAATCTCCCTGAACCAAGTTCACTTAGTTCTCGTGACACTCTCACATGGAACTCGTGTTGTCCTGTTTTGGCAAACCATCTACTCGAATGCATGGCGGATATGATGTAGGATCATGGTGGTCACCGCCCTCTCCCATGACCTACAGGCTCACAGATTACAAAACTGCAATCTTCTCACTCATCATACTGTCTTCAGTTGACTTAATGACCCTGGTGTTTTTGCGAACCCAAATGCATCCCCTTCGGCCTGTCCAGGATGCTGTTCTTAAATGTGAGCTAATACTCATCCAAGTTTGTCTAAAAGTGGATTTGGGAAGGGCTGAACTAGTGTATTTCTGCTAAACGTGTATTTCTGGGAGTCTGTAATTTTCAATGCTTGATCTTTGTATTATACTCATATGTATGGTTTTGTTTGTAAAAATGTTCGTAAAATCCCTCTGAATAGCACTAAAGCTTCCTACACAAAATTGGTGGCTATGTCGCAGGAATATATGGAAGCCTTTCAAAGTTCCTGACCTGATATTTCAATAAGCATAAAAAGCTCTAAATTTAATTATACGCCACACTCAAGGTATAACAACAAGACCTTCCTGTGACTTGAGGCAACAACCTCAAGATTACAGGACTGTCCTTAACAGCTACCTGCTATTCAAGCGTGATACTTCACATTTTATTTCCCGCCATTTCCTCCTCTGTGCAGATAATACAGGAACCGCTAAACCGACACCTAAGTTACTGATTTCTTTCCCCATGATGGTTCCTACTTGCTGCACTTACCTTCACACATTTGCCCTATTCTTATTTTTTGCAACACCGTTACATATATGTCCCCTTTGACATACCCTAACAAATGAAGTGATATACAGTTCTCAGTAGTGGAGATGACCGGTAATGTGTGCATGTACGTTTACCATGAAACAAACCTGAATTTGGAGCGGTAATGTTTTTGTTGACATCACAGAAATATAGGGGACTAGCTGGCCCTTCTAAATGGACTTGACATAACCTAACAGCAAGGTGCAGCAATGTCAGAAAGCTCTGTTCACTAATGATCTGTCTGCTCACTAGGGTGAGGCTGCTGGACTTAAACAGAAATGATCCCATCTTTGGCCTAAACCCAGATGGCCCTCTTTTTTTATTTACAAGTTTGTAGTATATGTGAGTTTAGTTTGAATTCCAAAGTTAGTTCTTTGCAGAAATCCTCTTCTTTACACAAAACAAACATAAGTAAACAAGAACAATGATGCTTGATAACCTCAAATTAAATCTTTGGTAACATAAAAGAATTTGCTTTATAACCAGTGTTGGAGAAGTTAGAAAAGTAATCCATTTACAGAGAGAGGGTAAAGTTCTGGGTCAGAAAGTACAAATCCAGACCAAGGATTTGTTACAACCAACTAGTTGAGTTTTAAGAGGTATAATCGCATAGTACGCAACTGATTGGTTGTAACAAAACCTTGGTATGGATTTGTCCTTGCTGGACCTGAACTTTCCACCTCTGTCTGTAATGGAGCACTTTTGTGAGAAACTTCTCCAACACTGATTATTACACATTTCATTATAGTACATATGACACAAAATATGCTCAAAATTATCTTATTACTCCTGACCCTCCGCAACCTGACAATGAGGTGATGAATACATCTCCGTAAGTGGTTACTGACATTGTAAAACGTGTCTCTACCAATGTTACTGTGAGGGGGGATGTCAGTCCATTTCAGGGCACACTCATTCATACACCATGTGCAAATTAGGCACCAGTCAGCAAAACTACATCTATTTGGAGTATGAGAGGAAACCCCTACGACATGGGAAAAACGTGGGCGGGGAGCGGGATTCGTACCCACACCCGAGCCACCGTTCCGCACTATTAAAAGTCATTCAAGTAATATTTACATAGCTGGCAAACGCGGAATCAGTTCGCGTCAACTTCTCGCGAGATTTTAGAAGAACGTGTTTGGATTATAAATGCTGCCTGTTGAGCTTATGTCTGAATACCGCTGGTTTAGTTTTCCCAACGTGTAGTTTCAATACGCTATACAGGCAGAAAGGAAAAATTGTATTCCTGCTCCGCAATAACTCAATTATCCCTATATTAAGGCATATACAAATGATTTGCTTTGAATCAAGTATATTTAGTTAGACGGAGTGGGGGAGTTTGCTGGGTGCTGAACCAGACGCTGTAAAGGGTGTGTTTTGTCAAAGTGGAACAATATGTACCGGTTAGTTCTGCAGAGGAAAGCGCCACACCATGTACCACTTGGGCCAGAGCGCGGCTCTTCGGCCATGTGACCCAAACAACATGTGAAAAGAAAAAATAAGTTATGATTATCCACAAAGTTGGATGACGTTGGGTCAGGAGGAGCCGCGTCCCGGCGTACTGCGGGTTGGGAGAGTCCGGCGATGCTCCGGCGTCTGATTGGACGGCCCGCTCCCCCCCTCCCCACGCGGACCAGAGCGCGACTGCTTTGCGCGCGTGCCGCACAGCTGGCGACGGTTCCGCGCTCCGACTCGGGACGGCGCGTCTCGCGGAGTCACTAAATAAGGGAAAAGGGAGGGAAAGACAAAACCTGAGGAGGAGAAAAAGTTTTCCGGGATGAGTCGCTTTTCGCCTAATGATGGTCTGCCGCGCCGGCGTTCCCTGCACTGCGCTTGGTTTCAATTTCCATAGCTAATTCCAGCTGTGTCGTCGCCGAAATTGCGTAGCCAGCAAAGCTGGTAAGTTTCGGGAGGAGGTGGAAGTCTGTCTGCCCGAATCCATGCGCGGCCAAGGGAAGTCCTCCGGATGGGAGCTCAGCACTATCAAGCGGCGCTTTGGCTGACGGAGTGAAGCGACTTGGGGCAAATCTCGCCGCCCGTGGAGTACGTGAGGAGGACGATGACTTCTCCGGTCGACGGCTCATTCAGACGAGCTTTGAAGAAGCCGCCGCCGCTGCGCACGGCCGAGGTAAGGCGTGCTCCCGGTTAACTCTGGCTCGGTTTAAGTGAGTAAGTAAGTAAGTGTTACACGCCGAGGAGGGGAGGGCATCAAAATATCTGGGGCTGGGGCTTTGCTGCGGAGGCTGTTGCCGCTTTGGAAGAGGGGGGAAGGACGTGCGCTGTTAAACTTGCTGAGTGCCCGGCTCTCGGATCTGCTGAGTGTCACTGAAGTCGGCGGCAGCTCGTTGGTTCCGTCAGGATCACTATAGCTGATACTCCGGGGTAAACCCGACAGGTAAACCCACGCCCTGCCAGGTGTTCACTGGATATACTGTGGCGCCGCCAGGTCTCGGTAACTTTGACAGATGCAGACGCTGGACAGTAACAGAAGGTGACATGGTTGGCTTATGGAAAACGGGTTATTGTTGGCATTAGTTCTGTATCCACCCGGACGCTTAATTTACCTGGAGTGTCATGACATGCGCAGTTTTTTTCTGTCTTTTTTTTATTGCATAAAGAAATGCCGGCGAGGCTGATGACTTCGATAACGCGTGATAGTTTGACCCGCGGTTAAAAGTGGCTTGGTGGCATTACACAGCCAGGAATTTAAATAGCGATTTATGGGAAATAAACACGTGTTTTGCTTGAAGACCGAGGGCTAACGTGCTTTTGCTGTTTTTTTTTTTCCCCCCAGAAGTAAATCACTGTCTTTCCCCTTTGGAAGAATGTTGTTGAGACAGCTTTAGAGGGTTTAAGTTGTGCCACTCGTACAGTGTGAGGTTGGCCGCGGATCCTGAGCGGTTCGGTGTTGGTGAAGTTGTTCTCCCACCAAGCCATATGGCTTCACTTTAGCAACTCAGGACGAGTTCTCGTTCGTCATAGATGCTTTTTTTCCTCTCTTTTTTTTAGGGAGGGGTTATAGGGGCTTGTTACTTAGAAGGGAATCATTTTAACGTCTAGTGCTGAGGATACATGGTTTTCTTATAGTAGGAGTGGAATATCTGCGTTCAGATAACTTATCATTCAGTGAATTTCAGCACGGCGTTTCACAGATTATGGGAGCGCACTGACCCGCCCCAGTCCAGTGCGGTATTCTGGTAGAGGGTGTTTTGGAGGTAAAATGTGCTATACTGTTGCTGGTATGTGACTGCTTAATGCTTTGCCGAGCCTCCTATATCATTCGCAGAATCCTGACAGCAAGGCCTCCACTGTCACCGCACTGTAAAACGTTGGAAAGAACGTTTGCGTCTCTATATGTGAAATATTGTACATAGTGCAATTAAGAAATGGTTGCTGGAAGTGAAAGAGTGAAGAAGTTGTAATGTTTAACTTGGTGTTCTGGGTGATCATTTAGAGCGAAAAGATTAAATCCTGCCGAGTAATACCGAGCCCTGGAATCACAGCACATTTAGCACTAGTGCTCGACTCGTCGTCTTGTAGTGTATGTAAACACTTGAGGGTTGTGGTGTAAACATTTAAGTGCAATACACGGATCTTCCATGGTATATTTGTCTCACAAGCCTGTTGGAATGGCGATGATTGTACGGTTACACAGAATGAAATGTCAGTTGCAAAATCTATATAAAAGAATAGGAATAATTTGATGAAGTATTACGTTCTAATAATAAATTTTGCTGCCATACTTTGCATGTTTTGATTTAGTTTAGATTTTTCCTTTTTACCTCATGATTCATTGTTGGCATATCTGTGTTTAGGTTTGATCTAATTTGACTTTTTTTTTTTTTTTGGTATGGGTGTGACCAGAAGGTTTCCCTTTTAGAAACGTAGTGGTTGACTAGGTAATATTGCGTGACAGGAATGTGTGTGTGTGTGTGTGTGTGTGTGTGTGTGTGTGTGTGTGTGTGTGTGTGTGTGTGTGTGTGTGTGTGTGGTTTA
>JAODLD010000054.1:3362958-3383289 GCA_026781065.1 Mormyrops boulengeri | reverse complement strand
TCAACTCGAAGATGTACAATTTACAGGGGAAACATGCTTCAGTTACATTGTGTTCACTATAATTTCCAGGGGTGCCAGTAATTGTAGCACACGTATTTTTGTTAAAAGTAATTATTTCTTGATGAAGGATTTTTTTTTCTTTGAATAAATTTATTTCAATGAAAGGTTGGATTTTTCTCATTCTCACTAGTTCAGTAAATGGTGCTTTTTTAAAATCTTCACAAGGGGTGCCAATAATTGTGGAGGGTGCGGTATATCTGCATGAAACTCTGTACATGTGCCCTTCTTTCTTGTATGCTTAAAATCATTTTTTTGAACATTGATGCTGCTGAAATATTTATTCCTTTGTTTCTTTTTAATAAACAGTGCTGTGTAGATCACCGCCCTCCAACACACACACACACACACACACACACACACAGCAGAATAAATGAAATCTATACAGCTTTCCTTCTGTCGTGCGATAAGTCTTCTGATGCTTCTTTAAGTGAACGTACTGGAAGTGGAAGTGCTCAAGCACCGATTATGGCAAAAAAAAGGGCGTGTGACCTTAATGTGAAAAGCAGCAGAATGTAAATTTGGCAGGTTGCAGCAGCTGTTGGTGCACGTGTCTTGCTACCGATAGTGCCTGTTCAAAAACAGAGGTGATGGAAACATGTGAAAACATGAATGTTACGAGCAATGAGAATACTTTACAGCTGCTGACGTGACATACTTTTGCAATCACCTTGCCCCACTGAAATTACTGGAGACTGCAGTCTGTGTTTACTTTGTAGTCCAGTCAAAAGCACTGGATGTTTGTTTTCGCCATATGCTAAATAGTGAGCCCCCACTCCCCAGAATGAACTTCATATACACTGTGTCTCTTGTTTTCCACTGCAGCCTAAACACCCAACATGGTAAAATTCCCCCTGCTTATGGGTGGTGCGAGTGTGTGAGTCCTAGCATCCACTAAATGTACTGCAGGGAGGTAAACTTTACCACCATTTCCTCTCAGGTACCTCTCTGTAACTCTTGGTGCCTAATAGCGGCTAATGTAGTTTTATCATCATAATTGTTTTAATTTATTACCGAAGCCTGCTGCTAATTTTCTGGTATTATGGAATGCGGCAGTTAGTTAGCCCAGGTAATAAAAGCTTAACTCTTTGGCCTATTATTTAGGTAGATGAATAATATTAATAATACATCTGAATTTGATCTTGTGTCACTCAGCAGCCTGTGAACTTCTGCTTTTGATTAGGCTCTGATTATGAAACTCTTCACATGACATGAACTCTTGTGTCCAGTGTTAACGGGTCATGTGGTAGAAAGTCATTTTGTAATTTCTTTGGAAACCTCATTTTACAGTAAGTTCTAGGATTGCACTTATTTTCCGAAGTCCTCATTTTAATTACTGGCTTGTAGTGTACAGTGAAAATATTTGCCCCTTTTTTTGAAGATCTGTCGTTTGATTAAAAAAGTAGCCTGGGTGACCAAGTACCAGTTGATGCAAATTATTTTGTCTATGAGAATGTTG
Source organism: Mormyrops boulengeri (assembly GCA_026781065.1). Lineage (NCBI taxonomy): Eukaryota > Metazoa > Chordata > Actinopteri > Osteoglossiformes > Mormyridae > Mormyrops > Mormyrops boulengeri. Next base: position 3,381,773 of record JAODLD010000054.1, on the reverse strand, counting down.
ATCACTCATTTATTATTATCACTCATTATTATTGTTGTCATTGTTGTTTATTATTATTATTTATTATTATTATTATTATTGTGTAACTTTTGTCACCAATGACAAAGTGCTTGTAGTAGTTACTTGTCGCTCTCCTATATTGCTGTAGAGGAGTTTTGGCTCACATGTTAACGCTGAGTTGCTTTAATTCAGTGCCATTTGTGGATTTATGGATATTAGCAGCTCACTTTGAGCTTTGCCACAGCGTTTCATTGGGGAGTTCTTACTGTGGAAAATTAGTATTTTGGTGTCACCCATCATTTCCCTTACCTGCCTGAAAGTTCCATCTTTTGACTTCCCATAGAACAGTGTTCTGGAGGGTCGCGCACCTGTGGTTATCGGCAAACCTGGAGACAAGCGTTTGTGTTCTTGGCTGTGTTTCTTCCCCCCTTGCAACTCTTGGAGGGTGGATTCATGAACTCTGACCTCCAGCAGAGCGACAGAGGTCTGCAGATGCCTGGATGTATTTGCATGGTTCTTTGGAACTTCCTGGGCATTTTATACGTTACGTTTAGAGGGATTGTGGCAGGAAGGCCACTTCCTGAACGATTTGCTGCTGTCTCAGACACCAAATCCATGAGTGGAGCACCGCCAGACTCCCTCTGTATTTTTGCAAGCTTTTGGAAGGTCAAACTGCATTCTTAAATGAAAAATTTGCAAGAAATCCTGATGAATATTTCATAAAACAGGGGTGACCAACCTTAAAGGGCCAGTGCATATGCAAGTTTTTGGGATAACCTTTCGGTCAGCTATTCAAACCCATGTGTGTGGACTCTTCAGCCAATCAGTCCTCTGATTAACGATCTCGTTAGAGAGTTGCAGTGAAAACCCACATACACAATTGCCCTTAGATCAGATTGCCCACCTCTGTCTTAAATTGTATACTAATGGTTATGGTTCAAAATGTCGAAAAAGAATTGGGTGGAGAGATCTTTAATTGAAAGAATTCTAAATTATGTCTTTGTCTGTCTATCCAGTTTTTGTTTATCGAAACATAATGACAATATTTACTTGTGCATGTGCCAGTAGAAGCCTTTTCTTTTTTTCTTCTATTTCATAGCCCTGTGTTCTGTCACCTTTCACTCGATTCAAAACCATTCAGATGATAGATGCACATAAATGCACAAATGGTAGCTTAGTACCTGGAAAGTCAGGGAGACCTGACCAATGACATTTCAGTCAACCTCCAGCACATTGACAAGAGTTTTTTTCCTTCACTTACTGGCATTTATGTTAATGAGGAATCTGCAATTAAGAACTTCATTTCATGTGCTTTCATTATGTGGCCTTAAAATATGCTTTCATGTTATGGGACTGTGCTCCCAGAAGGCATAATAATGTATGAAGCAGATGTATAAAATAAAATTGTTATCGTTAACCTTAAAATGAAAACCGAATTGGAAAAAAAATAACTCGAAAGAAATTTAAAAATGAAATGTGACTTCTGCATGCTGGGTTTGCTCACCTAAGAATAAATATTGCAATAAATAATAAAATAGAAAGCAGGAGCTCTTTCTCCAGCTCTTTCTGTTTTTGCTTCATAACTATTTCACTTAAGCAAGACGGTTCATAGTATTACTGTCTGCGTGAAAATGGCTTGGATGTGGGAGATTCCTTCCTCATTCATAAACTTCTGAAACTTCTTTTTGCTTCTCTGGCAGTCACATGAAACTAGAAGTGAAAAGGACGACTTCAGTTATTTCTTTGCTTTGAGGTAGCTGATATTTGTTGGTGCTGGTTTACAGTATTGATTGATTTTTTTTAAATTTATTTTTTATTTATATTTATTGTTGTATGATCTGTAAATTGGGTAATGCTTTACTTTAACTATACCTTTATATAATGCATTATGCATATATAGAACATTCAGTGCACCTTCATAATGCATTCATAGAACATTCACAGGCAGCATGTCTTAAAACATTGCAATCCTAATGCTTTTAATGAAGACATCACAGCTGTAACATACGTTAATATTATAAACATGCTTGTTGTTAATGTATATATTAATGCTGTTAAGGTATGTTAGGATGTTAAGGTTTACTTACATGCTGCTTATGAATGTATTATGAAGGTGCACTGAATGTTCTACAAATTCATTATAAAGGTGCAGTTACTGTAAAGTCTTACCATAAATTGATTAGGGGACAAAGTCAAATAAACTTGTAAACTACTCTGAGCTAAATTTGTATGTTTTTTGTGGTTGTGTACTGTGCACAGTGCGCACCGATGCCATGTAACTTTTTGATTTGATGTGGTGGTATGTTTGGGGGAGAAAAGCTTAGTGGGCAAGAACTGACTGCAGAAAGAGAGCAATGTGGTATCTGCGTCAGGAGGTGGCAGTAATACTGTTCATGTGCCTTGTGGTTTTGTTATGACATCATCATTGTCCTGGCAGCTGCATTGCTTTCCAAAGCACAGTGGTTCCACTAGTTTGGTTCTGTTCATCATACTGGTGAAATAAGAAACTGAAATGTTATTTTTTTCGAGCACTTGCCTCTCTCTTTTTTTTTTTTTTGCAAATGTCTTCTTTTTGACATGACATTGCCTGTACATTATTTGGTCCTGCAGTTTGACTGGTGGCTTTTTAAAGCACAAATGCAGATGAATTCAAAGTGTTGACACTTAGGTTGTCAGCCAGCTGTGTGTGATATTTGTTCCTGCACAAGTAATTGTGCATGTGTTTACATGTGTGTCATGTCACAGATGGGGCTATTTTTCTCTCTCTGTCCTGGTTGCTTGCTTTTGTTTTTTGTTTTTATTATGATATATATTTTTGAAAAGACATCCTTTGTTAACCGAGTTAAGGGTGTGTGTGTGTGTGTGTGTGTGTGTTTTTGAGTGAGAGAGTGCATCAGCGTGTTGTGTGCAGCTCACCTTCTCCCGCCCATGGCTCTGCTGCCTAACAACCCCCCCAAGGAAAGCAGTGATCTTTTCAGCAGGAGCAAAGCTTGCCTAATCACATTGGCTCTGTACAAAAGTCAATAGAGTCCTTTAAATAAATTACTTGGAAACTAATTTTAAAACCAGCTGTATATACCTCCATTATACGTACCATTCCTCAGATAAAAAAAAAAAGGTTCTTCTCATGCATTCTTCTTGCTGCATCAACTGAAAATTGTTGTTTTTTTGTTTTTTTTTACACTATGTTTAGTTGATCAGCATATATGGGATTGAAAAGGCATTAATTGAGCGGGAGCCATGAAATGAAAGGCATGTAGAATCTGCTTAGATCAGGTCAATGACTCAAACTTAGCACCTGATTAGGGTTATGGAAGGTACACAGAGAGGAGCGACAGCTCTATGATCTCCGTGCTTCTGTGGTTTTGAGGAGAGTTGCCTTTCTGTCTAACTGGATCTACAATAACTTTTTGCTAATCCGTCTCGTGGGTGGAGTAGGAAGATGGAAGCATCGTGAGGGATGGAAGTGGGGACAAAAGCCCAAAAGCCTAACGACGTGTGTTGTACAAGGCAGCTGTTGGTAGGGTTAGGGTTAGATGTGGGACTGATTTTGAGGCCCTCTGGGGAAAAAAAAAAGATGGCGGGGAGTGAGGTAAAAATGTCGTGCTTTGGCATTAATGCAGTACAGTCCAATTTTCTGAAGCATGTGGAGGATGGTCCAGAGCTACCCAATCAACGATCAGACTAATTAATTTCTCTACTTTAAAATGCACAGTGCTCTCCGCTTTAATTTCATAGCAAGTATGTAGGAAAACTGGCACACCTTTTCACGGGAGTTTAGTTTTTACGGTAACAGCAGTCACTGGGAAATTAGAATGCCGGTCAATGAGTTCAAATTTCTGTTAATGAGGGATTACTGTTTGTGCTTTAACAGTCTCTGCTTCAGTCTCGGCTGTTTGCTTCAGGCTGATCATGTGTTTTCCTATCACCTTACGTATCTGTTGCTAGTGTTGCTCTGTGTGTTGTATGTCTCAGTGGTAGATTTGTTGTAGTGCACTGCATGCTTATTTCAGATTTAATCTGAAAACTGCTCATAATTTTGAACATTAAATTTTGATGTAATCCCTGCTTGTACAGGCTATATCATCTAGGTTTGTGTAAATACACTCTAGGCTGTTTTCACAATGGCAAAATCGGCTAACAAAACATTTCTCAGAACGTATCCCTGCCGTTAAGTGATGTATGACTGTATTGATTTTGGTAAGTGAAACTACACTGCACATACATTATTTCTACTTTTATTCAGGCTATGTATTTATCATTTCATTCCTGTATTTACTATATATTGGTGTTTTGTGTGTTATTTGGTATGATTTGGGTCTGGGAACATAAAAAAATGGAATGGTTCTTGCTTCCTTGCATCACAGCATTTCAGCTTACGAATGGTTACATAGGAATGCTCTGCTTTTGTAAAGCGGGGGATATCTGTATATATTGATCATAGTGTAATAATGCGCTATGCAGAAGTATTGCTCATTCTACGTTGTGCACACGCTTTTGTTTGTGTTCCAGGGCCTTTTCCTCTAGTGGTTTGAGCCAGCACCCATATATTGATCCTCCTTTGTAGAGTAAATATGCCTTCCAAATCTCAGAACTGGTGTATCTAGGCAGCGTTGGCTTGATGATGGAATATTTTGTGACTGTAACATATGAGAAGAGGGAAAAAAAAGTAAGCATGTTCATAATCTCACCATCTCTGGATGTACCTGGTCGCTTCTCATATCCTGAAAACATAATGACATTTCAGAGTGCTGTAGCCTGGGTATTCATATTTGTGTATTCTGAAGGTAGTGGATATGGGAAAACTTAATTTATAACTAAACCAACATATGTCCCAGGGTCCAGAATATGTGCGATATGACAAAACCCAGTAACAGCGATGTGCATGCGGCGAGTTTTATCAATTAAGAGGAAAAATTAGTAATATTTTTAATTGGCTGGATGACAAATTGGAGCACCCAGTCTCTTCTTGCACCATTTTCCATCATCCACCATTGGAGGTTTGTACTATATTGGTAAATTCTGGGAACTGGAGTGTAGGTCCAAAACACATGTGCTCTCTGACCTTCTGCACACCACAGCACAAGCCCCTTGGTGAGTGTGTATCATGAAGTGCTGTAATGGATAATCCTCTGCAGTGGTTTATAGAAAGAATGCAACTGTGCTTTCAAAATGCTCTGCTCAAAGTGTGATTAGGTTTTGTTAGGTTGTTTGTTTGCTGCCTTGTTAGTTTGCTAGTTTGTTTGCTAATGAGTTTGTTTGTTTGTTGGTTTGTTAGTTTTTTGACTTATGATCACATTTAATGGCCTGTCATTGTATAGTACCAGTTTAGCAGAAACTAACAGGTTATCTGTTGGTTTGCATTCCCAGAATAACTTAAATTCCGACCACACAAATGGTATTAAACGTTTTTCAGAAATCAGCATGCTTATACCTGCAAATAAAGGAGTAGCTTGAGAAAACCCTCAGGCTTGCCATCTGGCTTGTGAAATGAGGTGACCGTGTGCTCCTCCTGTTAACGTACCTGCCAACCCTTCTTAGTCACATTACAGCATTTAGGTAAACCATGTTGGTAATTGTGGAATTCTTCCCTAGTTTTCAATTGGTCTAGAATGTGGAATTCATTCCTTGATTATGTTTCCATATGCATTATAAACAAAATAGGAAATGTGGATTTCATGATGTGGCACCAGCGTAATAAAAGTTCATAATTTATTTTTTTGTATGATAATTAAGTGTGGCTCATCTAATGACAATTCAAGGGTGTTTTGACGTAGGCTAGCGTGGGTGTCGATTTTCTTGGCCAATTTGAACTGAAGACCCTATGGTGACTCGGGGATAATTTCCACATGTCGGAGGTCTGCTTAGTGTTGTGGTCCGATCCATGGGTCGAGCTGTACAGTTAGATGCAGCAAACAAGTCATTGGTCAGAGTATGTGAGAGCTGCAGTTAACAGGCACCCAATACCCAGTGCTTCAGTCTCTCTCTCGAGGAAACTTTCCAGAATCACAAGGAGTACAGAATAGAGAACAGAAGTTTCATTGTCATTGTATATTAAATACACAGTGCATCTGAAGAGCCCCCGACATGTCCGTTTTGTAATCTGGCCTTCTCAGTGAAACATATTTTACTTTGTTGTTCTGCACTGCGATGAATGTTTTTAATAAGGTACCACCCCATAAAGTTTTGGACATTTTTTTTTATCAAACATTCATTTAAAGAATCATATGTAAATCTATTTCCTGTTTTAAATTACTTGTTGTAAATTATTTGTTTTAGCTTTTCTGCCATGATTTAGCCATTGTTGCTGATTTGGCATAAAACTTAAGCCCACCAAAACCACCATGATGAAACTAGGAGTGCTGCTCCTATACAGGAAAACTCACCTCTCTCTTTTTTTTTTTCCCCCTCTTTGTCCAGGACTTGAGCACCATTTACCACCATCTCTACAACATGGATGTCTTATCGCATCTTAGGGAGCACCAGCTACGGTAAGACTAACTTAAGATGCTTTATGTGAACCACCTAAATCCCTGCCGCAACAAGACTGCGATTTCCCTAGAGCGTATTTTCATGATTCACGACACCTTTTTACAGCACCTCTGGAAATTCGTTCACCAGACAAATGTGTATCCAGAATGGGGGTGGGGGGGGGGTGGCGGCCAATGTTTACAAACACGCCAAGAGCAGGAGTCTTTCATGTTGCCCGCCGTGCCATGGACTCTTGAGATAAAAGCAAGAGTTCCTTCAGAAAGTCTATAGGGAAGCCTGTTGGGCCTTGAGTTTTCTGAAGAGCTGGGTGGCTGCTCTGGCATTGGCCCAGTAAATAAGCTGAACCTGGAATGGCCTGAACCTCCTGGGTTTCCAGTCTAATTAAAAAAAAAAAAAAAGCGGCAGGCAGGCGGGGCCCAATAAAGGCAGATGCCTCCTGTGTACACTGCGCACGTGGGCAGTCCCTGTAAGGCTCTCGCTCACACCTTCTGGATCCACCAGCAAGCTGAAGTACCTCTGCTCTGGCCCCACACCACTACGGGGCCTGGCCTTCTAAATCGCATCCTTCGTTTCAGGTCAATGTGCAACTCTGTCCGCTACGAGAGACACGAAGCCAACCACATCCTGTTCTGGTGAGTAAACGCCACCAGATCCTGTCACATGACGGCATGCTTGAGAGCCCACTAAAGTTACAGGCTTCAGTCAGTCGGTGTAAGCGTCCCAGGTGTGCATTTGTGTGCTCATTTTACCCCCCTCTACTGATAATGTAATCGTGATCTGCTAAGTTTAGCACGTCTGAAAACTTTTACGCTTAAGGGTAGCTGCTGTTTACCATTTGATTTCGTTTAACCGTCATTCTCTTCAGCAATACACATGATGCTGGTCAACTATCATCCAGGATTTGCTGAACAAGATAGGAGCTTCCAAACACAGATTAAAGTATCTTGATTGCTTAAGACATTTTTGGAATGCTTTCCCTAATTGTTTATAAGAACTGCAGCATCAGAGTTGAATCTGTTTGAACAAATTTGAAAGGCATGAAACTGTAGGAGCCCTGAATTTGTGTTTTGCAATTTTATATGAATCTGTGTAAGTTGTACCTACAGTGTCAGATTCTACACTGGTGCTTAAATTTTCCTTACAAAAACATTCAGAAGCCACAAATGCTCTTCGAATCTGCATCCGGTTCCAGCTGTGATTTTTCTGAGAGTAACTTGACATCCATCCTTTTGTTCTCAGCCCTGACAACCTCTCAACATGTTGGTACATCCTTCTGACCGGCTCAGTGTTTGTGAAGGAGCATATGTTTCTGGCCAGATGCTGGTACGTACCTCTTAATTCACATGTACTTTCCGTACTGTTCGTCTGCATGTGCGCCATCACGTGCTTTTATGCCGCCTCTGATCTCTCACCGGGCAACACACCGGTGATGGCAGCAGTGAACGGATGAATTGTAGCTCTGGGATTTTGAGTGCGCCCCTTAGGGGGCTGTTTGAGAAAGCCGATGAATCGCCAGTGAATCTGCACTGGACCTTTTTTCAGAGGTAGGTGGGTGTCAACATGGGGGGGGGTTTGTTTAAAGCTTGTATAAAATTCTTGCGGCCCATGTGACTGCTATAACTACAAGGGTCCGTGACAAGGGTATGCTTTCTTTATTGGACACAGATGTCCCGAAAGCATCTAGGGAAACGGTAGTGAGTACTCGCTCCAGTTTCAGGTTTTTTTTTTCTTTCTTTTTCTAACCTCTGCCGTCGTACACGCCCGTCGAAGGAATCTGGTTCCCCTTTAGCTAAGGACAAGGGATCGGGCGATGCCCCAGCCCTCAATGCTGGATTCCAACGGGGCCCTCTGAGCACATGCTGTCCCTGTGCGCTTCACTTTTAAATCGTTAAGTAACCAACTGGAGTAGAGCCAGGTGTGGGGGCTCCACTCTCCTGCTGGTACTGGGTGTGTGTGTGTGTGTTGTGGGGTTGTGGGGTCACGGGCGGGGGGTGAGTATGGACTGGCTGGAATGTGGAACTCCCCGGCTGGACGGTGACTCGGCCGTGTGTTCCTGGGGTGTGGCGCCATCTCTGAGCTCCCCCAGGCAGGAAGTGAGGACGCCAGCTTCCTGGACGGACACCCCCCCGCCCCAAGCCTCCAAACGAAGAGGCACATCGGTGCTGGGGAGAGGAGCAGAGGATAGCCCTCGCTACTGAACAGAGGATCTAGCGAAGTCTTCGTCACTCCTGGGCCCACGCCAGAAGACAGGAGCTGAATTGCATGGATGTGTTTGGGATTTCTGGCCCTGCTCCGGCTGGCTATTGCATGCTGCCTCTGGGAAAAGCCTGAAATAACACTTTCATCAAAGAGCACTTGAAGGAAGCAGACCCCTTGTTAGGATTTGATTGTTCTCTTGCCACGGCTAGTACATTGTCCTGTTTTGGATTGGGAGCCAGTTTCTGGGATTTTCCGTGGCTCTTTTAAAGCAGGAAAGGAGAGTTTCGGGAGAGTGGGATGTTGCTGCTGGATGCTGTGTGACGATACCAGGGAGCAATCATGGTTTCCCTCTTTGGGTGCCCAAGTCATCGTGGAGCTTGACAACAGAAAGTAAAATCGGACCTCCATCTTAAGATAACCCTCACAGGTTTTAAATAGCCTTGTTTTAATCTTTGCTGTCAGTTTTCCCTTTCCCTTGACATCATCTGGCCCGTTATGTAGTGTTTGTTGTGCTCAGAGCTTCTGTCGGGTCTGCACCATTGCACTGGGCAGTCGCTCTGGCTGTAATAGTAAGTCCTTTGTTCTGCTGTTGGTTGTTTTATTTTTTTTATGCGTAATATTTTCTCTTCTGCACCCGGTGAATCAAAGCCAATGAGCATAACAGCCACAGCCCTCCTCATTAACTTTTCCACGCTCTCCTTAATCTTGTCCAACAAACGTGCCACTGAGGTTACCTCTGCTTGGGAGCCTGGGGTGAAGTGATTAAAGAGCACGTTTTGGTGGGGGTCAGAGTGCAGTCAGAGATGCTTGGGTTACAGAGCACTTCTCTTGGGTTTTGCAAGTCTGTCTTCAGCCGTCACTTCTGGGTTCCTGTGGCTGCACAGCCTTCCTGCAGTGTGCTTCCGTTTTTGTTGTGCTTTTTTCATGTGCAGGATTAAGAGAAACACAGAACTGCCAAAACATCTCAACTCTGGACCTATAGAGCTAGTCTGGCACTTTTTAATATTGTGGGCTAGATTTTGCTTTGAGGCATTGACTTCATTGTTGACTAGAAAGGGCCAAATGACTGCAAAATAAGGACCAGTATGAGTCAGGCATGGGTGGCACACGTCATGAGTCATGCCAGGCCGTTGGTTCCCAACACATCTTTTAAATGTGTTTATTTATTAAAATGTAATTTAACCCTTGAGTTGCAATGTGCATATATTGTTAGTGTAGGAGTTTTGTGGTCCTATTCTCTATGTCCCCTGGTACAGAAGAGGAAAGGGTACTTTTCTAGTTCTGTTGCGGCGTCTTACATTTGACGAACTGCACTTAAATGTGCCTTATGTGTTGCTGCAGATTTTAAACCCATGAACCGCAAAAGGGTTACCTGTTAAAACAGTAGATAAAGGAACAGTGGGCACATGAGGTGAAGTGAAACCGTAAAAGCCGTTTGCTTTTGCGATGCAGTATGAAAGTCCGATGAGCTTTCCTGCGACCGCCGACCGTGGAGGACCGTGGAGGAGAGCGAGCGAGCGGGGACACCACATCTGTGGTTTCTGTCATCGCTGTCAGCAGTCTGTTCTGTTACCATGGAAATTCTGTTTGAAAACAGAACTTTCCCAAGTTCTCGATGAAAAAGTCTAACGTATTGTTTTTGTGGTGTGTGCATTTTTTATAGTGTGTGTGTGTGTTTTTTTAATATAGTTGTCATGGTTTCTGGTAAAATGTCTGGTAAATTCGACCTAATGGGCCAAATTTAAATCGAGGAACAACAGGAGTGTAGCTGGAGTTATAACCCCAAAAAGATGATATATTTGACAAAAACTTGTGCTTATTTTGCCCATCCTTGTTTTTTCCCCCTCTAGGTACAGCCATCTTAGAAGTATATTTATTTATATTTTGGATTTATCATAGTCAGGCTTTCACAGTCTGCTCAGTTTTCATCAGACAAGCAATCATGTAAGATGTCACAAAATAGCATCTTACGAAGAGTAACTTGCCACAGTTTAACCTCCTGAGTCCCGGGCTTTTGTTTTTGTGCATTTTTGGCCTCGTATGAGGACGTAGGGTCTCAGGAGGTTTTCTGAACCGGTAGTGTATCCTGAGTTTTTGACTTCAATAATTAATGTAACGTTAACGTGTACGCCTGTGCCAACCTGTGTACGCCTGTGCCAACCTGTGTTGTCGCTAACCTGCCTGTGTGGTTGACGTAGAGAGGCAGGGCCTGTCGATGTCGGTTGTGTGTCATTGGGAGGAGGTGCTGCTTTTGAAGTGGAGAGGCGAGCTGGGAAGTAAATCCTGATGCTTTGGTGATGCCGTGATTCCTGTCGGTCGACTGCAGAGCTCTGATTTGCTGGAGTGTGAAGACTGCACGCTGTTGATGCCTCTGAGCTCCTTGCCAGAGCCTGGGCTTCTATTGCATGGGGTGGGGTGGGGGGATTTGATGATATACTGATTTCATGGCTGTTAATAGTGCACTTCTGTGGAGACTGAGAGCTGCAATGCAGCACGGTTCATGGCCTGCGGGGCACCATGCGACCTGACCCTTCCTCCACTAAAACTCTTGCGTGGATGGTACATTTTTCACATTTTCCTCATAACTGTCATGCACCGCTCTGCGACATGAGGGGCTGGTTTTGGTGACACCCGGATGTCTCAGGGACGTCTGCATTATACCATGCAGCGTTTCTGAGATGTTAAAATTTTTTTGAAAATCTCCTGTGCATCAAAATGTGACATTGTCACTTGATTTTATTCATTCTTCACGACTTCTGACCTCCCTTATGATGGTGGGGTTGGTCTGCGTCTCTGATAACAGGAGGTCACCGTCCGCTTATACTCATGCTGGACTGGAAAAATGTGAGCAAGGTTCAGTTGTATCTGAAGCCTCTAGATAGCCGAAATGCTAAACTTTTACAGCCTGACGCACACTTCTACCATTGAGGGATAAGGCATAAGCTGATAAAGGACATTTCTTTTTTTGTCCCGTGCTTCTTATTCCAGGAAACTGATTTTGATGTGAAGTGTAGGAAGCACAGCAAACGTATCAGCAGCACTGGGTGTCCCTGTTTGGGCAGGTCCCCCCCCCCCATCGTCAGTGATGACGGGTTACGGTGTTTTTTGTTTTTTTCTTCTTGTGAATGTATGGAGCAAAATGTTACTGGGCAAAAACTCTGCATGTCATCCACTTCAGTGGGCTGAAATCGGACTCCTCAGATGGGGCGGGGGCAAGGCGCTGCTGGAGAGCCTGTACTTGTGCAGGTCTATTTAGTCCTGCGCAGACGTCACGCAGACGTCACTAATGCGATTGGGACCCATTTTCTGCCTGAGTACTGTTTAAGTGCAATCACTGTGCTCTACAGAAATGCATGTGGCTCTAATCCCGTCTCAGGTGTTTCCTGATATCAGACGCACCGGGCCTCCTTCCGTCGGCCACGTCATCGCGTCCGGCCGCCCGTCCCAGGGGTGATGCGGCCGCATTTTAACACACGACTCCCATTTTCTTTCCGCAGCTTCGGCAGACAGCTGGGGGGCCGACGAGGCTGTGAATGCATCACACTCCAGCCATCGGAGATGATCGTGGTGAGTGGCACCTTCTCCGCCGCCCATCGGGCCCCCCCCCCCCAAACCCCCGGCGGGCTCCGCCCCAGATGACGCAACCCAGTCAGTGACCCACGTCTCAGTTTTGACCCCAGTGCAGCACTGCCGTTCCACCAGCATCTTGTGCAACATCTCGTGCTTGTCATTCATTCACAGAACAAACATGGAGTGTGGCTGGTAAACTGCAGATATTGCAGTTCAGTAAATATACTGTGTGGACCGGAAGTAGGTTTACAGTTTTCATTTTGCAGTTCGGACTGGGTTATCCTGAGATGGGTTGGTGCCTCACCCTGGGTGGTTTCCTGCCTTGCCCCCATAACCTCTTGGATAGGCTCCCGATCCCCCGCGACCCAGAATAGGATAAGCGGTTACGGAACAGGGATGGATGGATGGATGATTGGGTCTTGTTTAGTCTGTTAGGTGTTTGAAATGTCCTCTGTCGACGTTTATACATTCCTGGAGCCTGTCCCTGACCCTGTGGCACACTTTAGCTACCCTGACATCATCTTGTATTGGGCGATGTAGCAGCACTGACCGCCCACCACGTTCACCAGACCTGGAGGGCGGGCGTAGTTAAGGCTTTTGAGAGGAAGCCCTTCACAGTCGATAAATTGAAGGAGTTCATCTCACAAACATTTGTGGATATTGATGCTTACCGGGATTTGTGTGCTAAAGTGTGTCACAGTGTTGGGGACAGGCGCCAGGAATGCATCATTGTTGATGTAGGACATTTTGAATGCCTAAGAGACTAAACATGACCGTATCAGTACCGCAAAACTTTTGGCCCAGCATGTAATATGAAGGATTACAAATGGGCTATTAATTTGTGGCCATAAATAAGGACTTTACAGGAGGCCCTGACTTTAAATGAGGGTGATTATAGGAGTTTTTTTACTCCTCGTTATTCGCTTTTAGAAATGACCTGGACTCCAAAAGCAGTAAGTGACTAGTTCTTCAGGCTGTAACGCTCTTCTGTGAAGTAGCACCTGCAGCACAGACTTGGGGGGTGGTGAGCGGGGGTGTCAGCGTCAAAACGAAGAGAGTCCTGCAGCGCCTTCCAATGGAGATAGCTCGACACTCTAGGCTATGATGGACCTCAGTGCCACCAACAGAGACCAGCTTAACCTACTGCCTGCCAGGGGAGTCCACTCAACCTCATTTTCAGTTAGAAAACCCAGAGGCAGAGTTTGGGACCAGATGAATCTGATGTGTCGGGTGGTACAGAGACGGATGCCGCACAGAGAATCCCGACCCGACGTAGCTTTAGTTTATGTGAATGGACTCCGCAGTTCCAGCGTTTGCGCAAGCGGAGTCGGGCTCTAACCGGAGTGAGCGGCCGCCGTAAATCCAGTTAACTAACTGTGGGTGGTGGACTTGCAGGAAGTAATCGCCTGTGTGTTTTCAGTGGTGAAAGGTGAAAGTTGTCCATTTTAACCCATTTTTCTCAAGCTGTTAGTGAGTCATAGCAGCGATAATTCAGGGTTCAGCTGCGTCCCTGCTGGGTTGGTGATTGGTCGTGCTAGATTGTGCGGTCATGTTTGTGTGTGTGAGTGTGAGTGTGAGTGTGAGTGTTAGGTCTGGAAACCACAGGTTTGCTTTTCTGTTATTTCAGGTAGCTGCAGTTTTCAGTGTGTTTAATAGCTTGTTTTTTTTTTTTTTTTTTAAGTAAAGATGCTGCACTGGGGTTCATTGTTATTCAGGAATTGGAATTTGAGGTCAAATGGAAAATCTGCTGACTCTGCACTTATTTTGCTGTAGGAAATTGTTAGTTGGACTGTGCTGTCCTGCGCAGACGGCCCCAGTAGCTGGCCTGATCACCGCATGTGTCTTGCGCAGACGGCCCCAGTAGCTGACCTGATCATCGCATGTGTCTTGCGCAGACGGCCTCAGTAGCTGGCCTGATCACCGCATGTGTCTTGCGCAGACGGCCTCAGTAGCTGGTCTGACCACCACCCCTGCACAGACGGCACTTGCCCATGCTGACTGGTGCCACAGATAGCTGTGCTCTTTCCCCTTGTGATTCCTCCTTCTGCTGCAGCCGGCAGTGTCCCCCTTCGCCAGCCAGTGGGGGCTGTGACAGCACATCCCCTGGGAAAAGCTGGGACTAGCCTGGCATGGGTGACTGAAATACAACAGCCAGCGGGGCCTCAAGCTGCTGCCGGCTAATTCCTTGCCTGATGTCCCCTCCCCTTGTGACGCTGCCCCATTGTCAGTAGTACAAAACAAACATGTAATCAGTTCACTGACACGCAGTGGGTCTCAGGAATGGCCAGAAGTTTGCAGTGAGTGCCGGCCCCGCCCACTCCCCCGGCCGCCGCACGCCACTTTGCTTGCTGAGCAGCTGCCTGTTTCCTCAGTGTTACCCGGGGACTTGCCAGCACGGCTGGTTAACACGCAAGTGCGCGTCTCTTTAAATATCACCAAAGGAGCTTTAAAAGTTTCAAAAAAGGGGGGGGGGGTGGTTTCGGAAGGACATGCGGGCGCCGTGAGCGATGAGGCTCCAGAGGATGGGGTGGTGGAATGTGCCTGCGAGGTTTTAATCTGTGATACCGTACAGCCAGATCCCAGAGAAGATATTTGTACGTTTACGGCTTCCTGCAGAAGCGTCGGCTGCCTCATTGCAAGGCCTGCTCCGCACTTACGAGAAGGCGGCTGACACTGACTGTTCTCTTCACCCGAGCAAGGACCCACAGGAGAGAAGGAAGGAGGGAACTGGGGACCGGGAGCCCCGTGCCTTACCGCTGCCGGCGCCCCCACGCCTGGCCTCCTTCTGCCCCCTTTCTTTGCCTCCCCGATGAGCCTGCTTCAACTTCACCGGCTCTCCATCCTATGGAGGACCTGGATGTTTAACCAGGACCCTGGCAACCATGTATTCCAGGTGGAGAACACCAGCGAGGGTGAGGACGGCGAGCTACAGCGAGAAGCGCCACTGCGCTCGTCCCGCCGCCGCTTTCGGAAAGTCAACCACCGCGGTGAGAGGGAGCTCATCACAGACGGACAAGACGCCCAGGATGCACAGGCGGTGAGCAGCCTCTCGGGCACCTCCCACTGCCACCGCTGTTTTGCTGCTGTCTGGATTGTGGGATCGTTCCCCTGGTTTAGTGCTGTTGCCATCTGTTCAGGGAGGAGGGGGGGGGGGGCATGTGTTTTCAAGAGTTGCACGTGTCGGTGAACTGAGGTCCCTTCTGTGCCTGTGGCCTGAAAAGTGAGTCTTTGTTCTGGTGCAGCCTGGGAGGCACTTGAGTGAAATTAAGACCTTCAGAATCTGTGTGACATTACCACACACCTCATAGCAGTAAAAATAATTAGCGTTAAATATGCATGCAAAGATTGAGGTAGTTAGGGCAGTAGATGTTTAGCAGATTAAAAAATGGAATAAGCTTACTGTGTGTTAAATTAATTCGTTGGAGCAAATCGGCATGTACAGAATGACTTGAATGTGCTTGTCGGGAAAACCGTTAGGGGTCTTCTTAAATTTCACCATGTGCCGAGGGGAGTCCCCGCTCCCCTCCCCCAAGTGCCCAGCTCTGGTCGATAGGATCAATTTGAGTTTTAGTTACAGTTCTCTGTAATCTGTTCGCACCACATTTCATCATCCGGTGCGACGTGGCAGTTGGTGAATCTTCCTCTGCCGATTCCCCACCCCCAAAGTCGCGTCAGCCTGCTCGTGCCCACGTTCCAACCGGCCCAGTCTGGAATGAAGGAGAATGGTTGGGGCATCTTTAGGGGAAAGCCCTGTTAAATGCTGATTAGGGTGTTTCAGCAGAAGTGGAAGTGAATAGACAGCAGTGCACTTCAGTGTGGCAGGCGGTGGTTACCGACCGCCCGCCCAAATCATATTGTGTCTGTCTTTATCGGGCCCATGTCCCAAACACTGGCTATTGCGGACATAATTAACCTGATGCTAATGAATTCTGATGATCCCAGTCCTACTTGGCCTCCACTGTAAAGGGCTTTAAGTGCAAAGCAGTGCTGAGAGGTCTCTGGACTGTCCTGTTGGTGAACGTCAGAGTGTCCTCAGCCTTTGGTTTAATGTTGTTGTGAGCTGACGTCATGGATCTGGTTTCCGCTGCCACTCTGGAACTGCCCCTGACATTTGACGTAAGTGGCGCTAATTACCACAGAGGCTTTTTAGATGCCCCCCCCATCTTTATCACGCTGCTGTTTTAAAGATAGGTTTGGCGACCCCCACTGATGTGGTAACGCGCTAATGGACTCCAGCGGATGCCGGACTGTGTTCGCGAGGCTTGTCTCGGCTTAATCTGGTCTGCTAGACTGTAATTGGTGGCTTGCTCACTGGTGGCCACTCTAGCCCTCGGTGATGAAAGAAAGGGCGTCTTTCTCGCCGGGGGTGGGGGTTGGGGGGGGGGACTCGACAGCCTTTTTACCAATGGCACCTTCTTCTTTGATGCTCCAATGCTGTCCAGTGTTATTAAAAGCAGCAGGGAGTGTAAATCTCAGACATAGCAATCGACTGGCTGCCCTAGATAAATGTTTGGCTGATAACATATTTTCGGTTATAAGAATATTTGGTGAACTAGCTACCTTTTTACCGCAGCTGTATTGCCACATGGTAACGTGGTTTATGGGTCACTTTATTCTGCTTTCAGAGTGACTGGTAGTAAAACGCCCTTTTTAACAAGAGGCAGCCGGCTAATCACCACCCTGTCCCATATATCATAGGTACCCAGGCAGCCATCGCCGTAGAACAAGGCAGTGCAGATATTAGGGGGTTTACTGCAGTGTTTATAAGCCGCAGGAAAGAATAAAGTTATTAGGCAGAGATCTGCCGGGAGCTGAAGATCATCGGGGCTGCACTTGCAGTGGGAGACCTGTGCTGTTATGTGGGAGAAGACGTGTTGCATTAGTCTGCAGTATCGTACTTCCTGTCTGCATGGCTCCCTCTCTCGCCACCCGGCTGTCTTCTCTGGTTGAGATTGGGGCACCGTGAGCGGCGTACAGAAAGACGGTGGTTTCACCGGGGATGACAGAGGCGTTTCCTTCTTACACAAAACTGTCCGATTTGGCAAATTGGCGATTTTTATCGCATTACTCTCGCCATGTGCCGCCATGGCGAGAAACCGCCCATCCACTTGGAACAAATGCGACATGCGGTTTGTGATGTTTTTGCTGCATTCTCGTTACCACAGAGTACCCAAGCATGACACCTGACATGAAAACCGGGGTGAGGGTGAGCGGTTCTGTTGCCTTGCGTGTGACGGAAGTCAGCAGTCGCAGACACGGAAGTGAAGTAGGCGCCGTTTACGCACGGTCGCTCCTGGAAATGCAGGAAGCAGGTGTTGCAAAATGGAGCAGAGTAACAGCTTTGGCGCTTTTCATGCCCGGCTCTGAGGCTGACGGCGTTGCAGAAACCGGGCCAGCCCTTCATCTCCTTTCCGCTGTTCTAGTCGCCGTTGTCATTCCTAAATTTAGAGGATCGCGTCCCCGAGTCGAGACGGTAACCTTTCAGCCTCCCGAGCCCCCACTCTGCACCCAGGGGATGGCTCGTATTTTCGGCACACTTAGCTGTACGATGTTGTAATTGGGGTGCTTCTTCATGGTACCCCAGGGAGTGCTTGGGCCGGGCGTGAGCAGCTGGTTCACTGGCAAATACCCTCCCCCAGCAGAAAAAAGGAAAAGTGAATATGGCACATGCGTGCTGGGGGGAGGGTGATCCTGACCTTGTCTCCTGCTCAGGGCCCCTCCGGAACTGGGTGTGGAGACCCCTGTTAAAATCACAGGAATTCCTTCGCCGGAGTGGCTGTGGACACAATAGGCCTGCGGCCCTCAGCACACCAGCCTGTGCTTCTGGTCATGGTGTTGTACTGAAGAACAGATGTGGGAAGCTGCTTTTCCACACGCAGTGATGCAGTGCGATTGTGGGCGGATCTGTGGGTCAAAGGTCACCATGCTAATGAGGGTCCTGAGCCAAGTGCTGGACGGACATGGACGTGTGACTGTGTGACATCATTTGGCCCTGGCTGAGGATCCCCCCCCCCTCCCTCCCTCACTGGGATGAAAGTAGCTCTGTCAGGTCAGTTATTCACCAAAGAGTGTTTTAACCGATGCCTGATGGTGTTAGCTGGGGAAACTGCAATGCTGTAAAAGGACAGGAACAGAGTGTGGTGCATACTGGTGTGGCCACTGATCTTTCTGTGGTCATCGTTTAGTCGGACGTTTACATTTTGCCTGTTTAGCAGCTGCATTTTTGTTCAAAGCGACACACAAGTGAGGCAAATAGCATACTGCAGATGTCGCAGATCTCGCCATTCAGTGGATATTCGTGCTGTGGGCCCCAGCCGTACATGCTTAAGGTGCAAACCGCACGCTGACCCAGATGCAGCTGCAGACGGACAGGCTGTCAGATGGTCGGACTGTTGGATCAGGCGAGCACACATGCACGTACTCGGGAGGGGGGGGGGGCGCCGCGTAAAATCGCTATGGTGCTGGCTGGGCGAGTGCTGAGGACGGGGTGCGTTAAATAAAAGATGAGAGTGTGTGTGTGTGTGCGCGCTTCTTGCGTGTGTGCACATGTGCTG
>JAODLD010000054.1:3337099-3351800 GCA_026781065.1 Mormyrops boulengeri | reverse complement strand
AATGCATAATGTCATTCCAGGGTAATTTTAACGACATACATTAATTAATTTGTCTTTTAGCCCTGATCGAACTTTAACCCTCTCAAGGCAGGCGTTGCTGATTTGCAACAGTTAAAAACTAACTACCTTATTACCCCACATACATATTTTATGAGTTTTTTTTACTCATGATAATTTTCCCCAAATATCAGATTTTTCCTGTTACTAAAACTTAATTTGAGCCTGAAAGGGTTAATATTCATTATTAATTTGTTAAGCATTTTTGAATATGGGAGCTATGATCTGTAGTAGCGCCGCAAATTTCCAGGAACACCTCTCTGCAATGGCCCCCCCCCGCCGGATGCGCGAGCAAGGGCCCTTTATCACAGAAACGCGTCATGAGTTAAGAAGGACTTGTGCCGGTGGTGTCCTGTATATCGAGAGTCACCCCCGCCCCTGCAAGATGGCTTATAGATAATTTTCCTTTGGATCAAATACAAAGTGTGACCATGAACTCCATTTCATTTGCTTTATGTCAGGTATCTTTTTCGATATGCAACCAGTGATTGATTCTTTTCTGGGGAGAAAACTGTTAGACGTGGTAATAGGAGGGGAAATTCTGTCATCCCGAGCGTCGCCATGATGGAAAAATGCACGTTTAATTGCTTTCAGCCATGTTTAGTTTATCATGTGACCAGGAGCCGCTCCCCGTCCTAAATAGGGCGGCTTGTTGGGGGAGGGGGGCTGCTGGTGGGAATCTGGGGGGCTTCCTTTTTTTTTTTTTTTTTTTTTTTTTTTTTGCTAAAACCTCCATCAGACCATTGTGCAGAAATTGTTAAATTGCTTTTAAAAATTGCCCAACGTCAAAATTCCCTTCAGATTCATAATGAGACGGCTTTTCTTTTTAACTTCCTCGCCGCTGCCTTTCATCTAGTGTTGCCCCCTTTTCCTGAATAAAATTGCTACTTCCTCTCCCATTTCCCGTGTCATGTGGTTGTTTAGTCACTCCGGCTGGAGCATTTCTTACGTTATGCCGTGACATTTTTAACCGTATAATTTATAATTGAGGGTGAAAGTTACCGTGATGTTTCTGTTGCGGTTTGAAGTATCAGGAATACATTAGCCTAGATTAATCTCCTGGACACATGTCGATATGTGCAATATATATCAGAGGGCTATGTATCTGTTCCTGAAAACTGAACCATCATAAAGGAATCAATAATGTTTAATCACATTTGGATTGAAAACTTTGCACTGATAGATGCACTTGGAATTTGTCTGAACAGCCCAGATGGCATCCAGTGTTGAATTATCACCAGTGCCCACATGTCGATACACGTGCATGGGCCCACACTGACGTTCTGGGATGTCTTAATTGGGCAGGATGGGGCATCGTGTCCACTGCTTTGCATAGTGAGGGATGGATTGTAGTTTAATAGAAGCGGATGTCCTCAGATTAAAATCTATCACTCTTTGTATGTCTGAATGTGACCTTGCTGGGAGGAATTTTTTGCATTATTCAAACTTTCTTTCCAGCAGCTCCATCTTCAGTCGATCTACGTAACCTCCAGTTTACGCAACGCTATCAGCCAAATTACTCGGGTTCTGGCTCAGCGCCACTGGCCACTAGGGGCGTAATGGCACACAAAAATCACAGTTCGGTACGTACCTGTTTTGACTTCGGGGTTTAAAAAAAAAAAACACATTGCTTTTTTTCTTGAATAAACAGAGGTTTACTGAACAAAGTATGGCTGCCTGCCTTAAAGAGAAGGCCTCTGTCAGTACTGCTGAAATCTACTAATAAACTAAAATTTACATAAGTTAAATTAAAATACAGTAGAGTCTTGCTTATCCGACATTCTGTATTATCCGGCGTCCCACCCCAAAACAACCCCAAAAGAAAACGCATCAATCAGCAACAAGAACTGCAAGTTGTGAGCGTCGTCTATTTTTTGTTGCTCCCGACTCTACCGCAGCTAATTAGTTACCCCGACTGTACAGTGGCGCCCGTCTGCACTAAAACATGATTATTAGGTTCGTAATGTGTAAAATTAATAACATAGTTTGACGTTTAATCAGCTTTGTCTTAACATCTGACGTTTTTGCTTATCCGACGTTCTGCCGGCCCATTTGTCGGATAAGCGAGACTCTACTGTAAATATTCTATCAAGTAAATAAAATAAATATCCATTAAGGTGCACATTTAGAAAAATAACGGTAGCCTACCTGATCTGTATTGTATTCATATTAGCACCTTTCAGCTTCATATCAGAAATGTGAAACACTTTGAGCTATTAAAGTTCTTCCCAAACGAGCTTGATGGGCCGAATGGCCTCCTTTCGTTTGTAAATTTCTTATGTTCACAAATAATGTCTCAAAAACTGTAAACCATAACAAAATAAATATCCATTATGGTGCAGCATTTTAAAAATACCTGTGCTGTACTTGTACTGACATTAACAGCTTCCACCTTCACATTGGGACGTACGTGCACATGCGTAGCAGCGCTACTTCATCCGCCCCTTTCCGAATGTTGCCTGGGGGAAACACACAAAGGTTCCGCATTTGCTGAATTTGTTGGGTGCATTTGCGTACCGTTGCACTCCTACTGGCCGCATTCAAGGCTCCTGCTCCTTTGTAATGTTCTTCCACCCAGTCTGCCTTGTTTTGGTGTTTAGTGCGTCTAAGTATTAACCCTGACACACTTTTTGTGAAGTAGGTTTTCATTTTGTCTGATTGAAACTGCCCCCTGAGTAGTTTCCGCTCTGTCCTTGTGTGTTTGGGTGAGTGATAAGTGAAGTCAGTCTGCGGGGTTGAACTTGGGTGTAGAGATTTTAGAGGTTTTGATTGCGACTTAACAGTTTTTTTTCTCAAGACAGCGTGTGTGTGTGTGTGTGTGTGTTGCCAGGTATACTTCTCATTGTAGGGACATTTGTGATAACCTGTTATTTTCACATTGTGGGGGCCAATTTTTCGGGCCTCACAAGGGGAAATTCAGTTTGATAAAAAGCTGTGACTGCAATCACAAAATTTAAAAATAACAAAGTTTTGTATTTCGTTTGGTTACTTGTTAAGGTTAGGGCTGGGTGGGGGTTAGGGTTGTCTTTGTTGGGATTGGGGGCTTGCTCATAGGAATGAATGGAGAGTCCCCACAAAGAGTGTGTGTGTTTGCGCGTGCGTGCTCACATGTGCTGACAGTGCTCCGCCAGGATTTGCCTCACGGCGATGCAGGGAGTCTCACCTGGATTTCTTTGGTCGTGGTGCTTTGAGACACCTGGCTGTCTGCCCAGTAGTTTGGGTGGAGGTGTGCGGGGGGTGCAGATTTAGCACCTGTAGACTGGGGCAAGGGGGGGGAGGGTCTACTGTGGAATAATAAATATTGCATGTCACCGTTGTAAGTCTGCCAGCAGAGGTCTGTTGGGGCCCCGCATGGCCTGTGTGGCCAACGAGGGACAGTGCAGGTGGCTGCTCTGCTGCAGGAATTCCCCCATCCCTTCCCGCAGATCAGTACCTTGCCATATTCCGCAGCCACCTCGAATCGCTCGGTTATTAGAAGCTCGGACACACCGATCCGCCGGCTCTCGGCGCGCCTCTCCTTGCTGCCGTCACTCCCCGTAATGACCTGGCACGGCAGATGTGCACCTGCGCTCTCTAAGCCAGCGCAGACATTGCGGTTTTAGCAGGAAGTGAGCTTGAGAATCTATTTACATACTATTTTTAGGCACACCAGTTGACATCAAGTCCATCACTGTCCTATGCTGTAGCAGTGAGAAGCAGCATCTGGTACTGGACTTAACCTCTGGGCAACTGGGAGTGTGTAAATAATAGTGCAGTATTACCCTGGCTGGTATTTATATCATTACATGTAATGAGATTACTGATGGGTTTGGCCACACAGATAAGGAGGTCTGTGAGTTTAATTAGGTGTTTAGTGTTTTATCCTGTAGATGCGCTTTAGTGGTCGTGCACAGAGGCAAATGTAACTCTATGAAAAACAATCTGCCTGTCACTGTCAGGGGGACTGTAATGGTGCCGATTCGCTGCTCACCCAACAGTGACGGACCGGTGGCGGGGGTTGGGGTAAGAGAGATCAGACTTAACCGACAGTTTCGCTTCAGGTTGATTGCCAGGGGTCTCTTAAGGGGCTGCTCGCTCTCAAAGGTCACTTGTCAGCCGTAAAGCAAACAGACTTTTCAAAGAGTCGAGAAGTATGACGTTTATATCGGCAAAGTGGCCCTGTACTTCTCTCAGGGAACAGGACACTCTGCCAGTTGTATGGATTCATTTCTGAGGTAGTAGATTGTGAGTGTGGCGTGCTGAATGAATGATCTCCCCCCCCCCCCCAATCTCTGTAGCTTCCTGGGGACCTCAACAAGATGCACCTCACGGATCACCCGCACCAACAGGTGATGCAAGTCCCGGCCAGCCAATCAGGATGCAGCATCGCCAGTGACTCGGGGAGCAGCAGCCTATCAGACATCTATCAGGTAAACGCCGCTCATGGGGATATCAATGCTGCGGAAGCCCCTCGGCTGGCCTGTGACGGGAGGAAGGAGCTGTCATGCTGTTTCGCAACGCGTCAGCAACGATGCCCTCTGGTGACCTTGTCAGTTTCCTTTAAAACTGACTTTCAAGGATGTGAGCCGCTTACTATATTCACTACTTATCCTTGTGTGTGTATAACTGTATTTTATACATGAACATTTACCCCATGACCCTGACTGAGAAAAGCGGATGGATAGATAGATAGATGGATGGATGTAATATTTAAAGATAACCGTCTTGCTCACGTCCTTTGGATTGATATATAGTATTTGCCATTAACATACAAATCGCCCATGACAATCATGACAGCATCTGCTAAACATGGGCGAACTGCATGAGCAAAGATGTTGCGAGTTGTATCTCACTGACAGGGACGGCTGTCTGAAAGCTTACCTGATAAAACGCCAGAAAAGTACAGTACCGTGGAACTGAATCAGCACCCTGTTACCCAGTCTCAACAAAAACTACACAGTGCACAAGGACAAATAACCTGGTGTACAGACCAAAGGGAAAAACCTGGACCCATGGCCTGAGTCATCGATCATCCTTTCCCCCACTTTAAGATGGGCTACGGCTGAAGGAGGATGCCTCAACCCGCAGTGTTGGTTAGTATAGGAAGGTCAAATCCCAAGGTTGGTGGGTGACGTCACCATTGGCTCTTTGAGCGAAGCCCTTAACCCCCAATTTCTCCAGGGACCGTCAGACCCTTTTCTCAAAAATGTATGTCATTTTGGATAAAAGCGTCTGCTAAGTAGTAGAAAATGTGTAGGCAGCTGTCTGGCTGGTTATTAGGTCCAATGCATGACTACGATTTTATAGGACGGGATGCAAATGCTGTTCCCTGATTTTTGTGATGGTCATGCCTCATACATTACTGCTAAACAAATTCAAGGGCTGTTTTCATGACCACCAGCATGAAGTCCCTTCCACTCACTAGATATAAACACCATTGAACCCTCACAAGGTCAGTGTCAAGTCACAAATTTCATCCCATAAAAAACCAGATGCTTTTCTTGAAGAATGGTCCAGCATCCCATGACGCAGTTCAAAGGGCCTTCTAAGAAGGGCTGAAGTGTGACACTACTCATCATGAATTAGTTTCTGTTATTTTGTCCACCCTCTGTCACCTGTGCTTTCTCAGGTCCCTTTCATAGCGAGAACAACTTCGTTTTCCTCGTAACCATGTGAAATTAGCGTATCCTCCTGCTTCTTTATTATTGATTGAGCGTCATTCAATGGCAGCAGAGTCTTGGCACCACCCTTCACAGTGACGTGCTGTGAGTGCCCCCCTTCAGCAGCTGAGCGCAACTGCATTCATATTAGGGCTGCATGATATCACATCGTAATTATGTGACACATGCTTAATAATCACCACGGCTTTGAAGACCGGTGTAAACATTTGTCCAGACGCCAGCTTTTCGGTATTTTACAGACGTTTAATTACACCTACAATTTGAAAAGCAGGTTAGTAGTTAGCAGGTTAGTGAGATGCGTATTTTGATGCCCAAAACTTTTATACCATACTAATCGGTATAAATTCAGTCATTATTGTACATGCACCATATAATCACAATTGTATAACAATGTGGTGGTATGCAGCCCTGATCCAGATGTGTGGCTCATGACTGCTGTTGCCTGCTGTTTATACAAAATGCATTTTTGTATTGAATTTATGAATTATGCACAAAGGTCATGTTTAAAATAGACTGTTTAGGTCACTGTTTAATGGCAGAAGTCTGTGTGTGAGAGGTACACATGCATTTAAATATGGTGAACCAAAGCCAGAAACCAATGGAGCTGATTGGCCATACACGGGTAAATTAGCCAATGATGTTTCTCGCTTGCCTGAGTGACAGGAAGGGGTGGTGCTCCTGGGACCAATCAGTTTTCTGTTGAGGCCAGTGTCCCTCAGGCCCCGTCCCTGGCCATATATAATTATATAAATGATGTTGATACAGATCCACCCAATATCATTGTCACATGTAGTGAAAAAGTACAGTCTCCCATATGCCTCATACTTCGAATGAGGTATATTTGTTTACTGATGTATCATGAAAAACTGCCTCTTGGAGATGGAATCAAGCCCAAAACATAGTAGTGCAGATTTAGGGATGCGATACCAGCGGAAATGAACGAGCAGAGGGCAGCCAGGGTGCCGCATTTCAACCGTAGAAGGTTCTAGCATTTCATAGCGCCACGATGTGTGTTACGGTTAAGGAATCTTTAAAGCTGCCTGATGCCGTATTACACTGGCCATCCTTGGCAGATCCCAAAGATATCACGCTTCCTGCTGGTGGGGAAGCATCTCATCTGGGATTGACCGGACCGGTGTCTGGACAGAACCAGTCTGTGGCTACTTTAAGGCTTACAGAAGGGAATTTGCCAGCATTTATGGCTCAAAGCGGCCATAGACACACCAGTCAGAGTGGTCTCATTTCACTCAACTGTTTTGACTTGCAGAAATTTCTTTTACAATTGTGGTAAATGTCACAGGGTCTTCTGGTCTGTAATGTTCCAAAGTGAAACCTGAAGCAGCCTTGAAAAATACAATTGGCTGTCTCATGAATAATGCTGCAATTAAACAGCCAATAAACCTTGGGGTCCTTGACATGTGGCTGCACGGATATGCCTTAGCCGTTACTGTTAGATTTCAGGGCGCCAGGCCAGATCGTCTCATGTAACCGCTGCGGCAGGTTGACTAGCTGTGGCACTCCTTCCCCTGACCCCCCCCCCCACGGTTTCGTATGCCGCCCATTATGCTGACAGCGATGTTTTGTGTGCAAGAAAAAAAAAACTAAAGAACGTAAAAGTTTCCTGAAAAGCAATAAATCTCGGACATTGAGTAAGTGGAGCCTGGGCCCAGTGGTGGGTAAAGGGCTTGGGGGGGGGGACTTCTGGTCCTGGCTACAGGACACGCTCACAAAATAATGGGCTAGACACTGATCCCGCGGCCTTCACAGTCGGGCACAATTACCGCCGTGATTTAGGGCCCGCCGTGGTTCCGCCGGGCTCAGCCAGAGCGCACTCTGTGGATAGGTGAATTTTATATGTTAACCGCTTTCACCGGGGGTGCCTTAAAGGGCCAGATAAAGGAGCTGCCCGCCTCGAATCTCTGTGCCGCACAGAGCAGCCGTTTCCTCTTATTGTTCAGCCAAGAAGCGGATCTGCCAGCGCGCTCAGTGTTTTACCCGCTTTTTCTTATTAACGCCACTTAAATTCAGGGGTCTGTTCACTGAGCTGTTGCTTTAGCTGTTACTAAAGCAATTTTTGATGTATAATAAAAAAAAAAAATCAACATCCTGCCTAATAATTACAAAAAAAAAACAAAAAAAAAAAAAAAACAGAGTACTTGCGTATGATGGGATTGGCCCCCCCTGCTGGGGGTTTGGTCGGGGGGGTTGGACTTGAAACACAAAACAAACACATCTGTGTGACGAACTTATGAAACTATTCACTTGCGCGTGTAATTAATACAACATTGATGTCGTTTAGTAATTATGCAAATTGGACGTAATGCAAGTCGGCATCCTAAAAAACTTGTTTTAGTCATTTTGGTCCATAATAGATTATTTTTTTATTATTATTTTGGAATTCCTGTCTCTCTCTTAATTAGTCTATAGTAAGTTGGCTCCCTCCTTGATAAAAGAATGGCATGGGCAGGGCAATTAGTCAGTCACTGCACATTTTAATTTGCCAGTACTCTTTTATACAGGACTTTGGAGTGGTGCGCATTACAGTTCTTTGATTACCCAGCTGCAGCGATCTGATTGTAATGGGCAGAAGAGAAAGGGAGTTGGTATAGCCTGGAGTTAAAGTACCGCAGGATCCAGCAACAATTAAAATGGGGCAGTTTAAATGAGTGGTTTGAATAAAAGTACTTCGTCATTGAGAAATGGATTCTTTCTTCCTGAATCGCCAGGCCACAGAGAGCGACCTTGGTGATGTGGACCTGTCGGGGCTTCCAGAGGCCCCGGTGGACTCAGAGGAAGAGGAGGAGGAAGATGAGGACCTAGAGAGGAACACAGATGGGCTCCTCGGCCGGGACCTCGTCAGAGAGTGTTTGGAGAAGGAACCGGCAGACAGGAATGATGATGACATAGGTGAGCAGGCCGGCTTCTCCGCGAACGGGCGGTGCCGAATTTGTTTTGTTTATGGAAGACTTTGCTGGTGCCGGTTTGTCAGTCTGCAGGCTCTCAAAGGCATGAAGGACAGTGGGAAACGTGCTGACTTTAAGACAGAGAGCTGCGTCTCTCAGCCCATCTCTTTAATTATTGAGGCTGGATCTGTCTGTCGCAGGCTTGCTGTAGGGAAAACTACCCACAGCACCCAGCCAATCTGGTCTGAATCCCCTGCCTTACAGGACAAGCCTGGTGTATGGGGGCATTATACAGCTAAAAGGAGATTGGCTGAAACAGTGATTCCCAATCCGGTCCTCGGGGACCCACAGTCGGTCCATGTTTTTGCTCCCTCTGAGCTCCCTGCCAGTGTACATTTTTGCTACCTTCTACCGGTAGCTAGAATGGAGCAAAAACCTGGACCGCTTATGGGTCCCTGAGGACCAGATTGGGAAACACTGGTCTAAAATGATTTGTTTGGTTATTTCATTTAAGTAGCACCGTACATTGAGATAGTAGTTTAACTGCTCACCCCTCCCCCGGTTTCGGCCTTGTAGAGCAGCTGCTGGAGTTCATGCACCAGTTCCCGGCCTTCGCCAACATGACCATGTCTGTCAGGAGGGAACTCTGCACCGTCATGGTTTTTGAGGTGGTGGAACGGGCCGGGACAGTCATCCTGCACCACCGGCAAGAGGTAAGACCTCTAGAGGGCCAAGTAGCACATTCTTTATCAATGTGGCTCAGCTCAAAGCCCTAGATAGGGGTCATTTCTGCTAATGGGTGGGGTCCAAGAATATTAGCATCAGCATTGGCTGTCAAGGAGGAAAAAGCCAGATGGATGCCCCTGTTCAGACCAACAGCTGCTTCTGGAAACCGCACCGGGGTGATGTGTCGGCCCCGCAGCCAGGCTGGCAGGGTCATCGCCGCTGCCCCCTCACGTTTCCTCAGGGCAGCCCCCATGTTCTCACCTCATTAGCTGCTGCCATTTCCATCAGTTTATATTATTGACACCTTCAAGGTCCCCAAGACGAACGTTTCTTTCATGACTGCATGGTCTGACTCCATGGTGTAGCAGAGTTTGATACTAGGTGTGATATAGCTTAATTGAAATGCAGAGGTCAGTTTCTTAGGGGGATGAATGAAGCCAAATTAAATATTGCAGGTACATGTCCCCCAAACACACAGACACACACAACCCTGTTATGATTATCCTTTAGGAAGCTATAGAGTGCATTATTTATGTCTCAAGGTTGTGTGGAAAATGCTTCTTTAACTGGCCGTTCGATAGTGCTGTTGGGTTCTGAGCGCTGTCGCCTGTGTGGCCAGCTGGACATGTGGTACGTGATCCTGAACGGCTCGGTGGAGGTCGGCCACCCGGATGGCAGAGCTGAGACCCTGTGCATGGGCAACAGCTTCGGGATCTCGCCTTCGCTGGACAAGCAGTACATGCACGGCGAGGTGCGCAGCAAAGGTGACGACTGCCAGGTAAAGTCCCTTTAAAATTAAATAAACGCTTTAAGTGAAATTGCACGTTTCATGTTACTGTGAGTGTGTGTCCTGTGATGGACTGGCATCCAGTCTGGGGTGTCCCCTGCTGTGCGCCCTGTGATGAACTGGTGTCCAGTGTGGGGTGTCCCCTACCTTGTGTCCTGTGATGGACTGACGTCTACTACGGGATGTCCCCTGCCTTATGTCCTGTGATAGATTGGCGTGCAGTTTGGGGTGTCCGCTGCCTTGTGTCCTGTGATGGACTGATGACTTGTTTGGGGTATCCCCTGCTTTGTGCCCTGTGATGGACTGGCGTCCCATCTGGGGTGTCCCCTGCCTCATGCTCTATGATGGACTGACATCCCATTTAGGGTGTCCTTTGCCTAGTGTCCTGTAATGCACTGATGTCTCATTTGGGATGTCCCCTGCCTCGTGTCCTGTGATGGACTGACATCCCATTCAGGGTTTTCTCTGCCTCGTGCCCTATGATGGACTGCTTTCCCATTCAGGGTTTTCTCTGCCTCATGCCCTGTGATGGACTGCTTTCCCATTCAGGGTTTTCTCTGCCTCGTGCCCTGTGATGGACTGCTTTCCAAGGGGTGTCCCCTGCCTTGTGCCCTGTGCTTCCTGGAATGGGCTCCGTGATCACCCTAGCTATGATTGGTTGGTGGGATTGAGCCATTGTTTCCAGCATCTTGTCGTCTCCTAATTGAATAAATCTAGCCCTGGTTAACGGGACTCGGTGTGGCTTAAACGTTATGATAAAAATGCTTCTCTGTAATGAGTCTTTTTCTGTAATCTTTTCCTAGGTCAGTGATCTGATTAGTGTAGAAAAGTATGCAAGTATGCTTGAGGGGGGAAAAACATTGCAACACAACAAATACAAATAGCCTCGGTTAAGTAACCCTTATGGTTCTTTTGCTGCATTAGCCAGGTTTTTCAAGTAGAGACAGGGTTAATTGTTGAGCCGCCTTTGTATGAAACAGGAACCGATCCTTAATATAGAGCGCGTCAGACTAAATGCGCTTTACTTGAAAACGTCAGCGCCTCTGGATGGACTGCTGGTGAGGCTCGCCTGCCTGAGGGTGCTTGGATCACACTTTGATTCCTGACAGGACTTATGCTCGGATTCAGGGCTCCGTTTATGGCTGAAGCGACGGGCATGCGGTCGATAGCCGGCGATACGCTCGAGGCGTGAGTGAAGACAGCGGGGAGTCTGTGCCGGCAGCATTGTGCGGACTCCGTGTCGGCCCTTCCCATGCCTCACAGCCATGACTCAGCCCTGCTCTTCTGGGAGTACCCGTCCTTGGTGCGCAGTGACCGGCTGCTCTACTCCAAATTCACCAAGTGTCCCCATGTCATTTTGGGCCAGTTCGTGTGCATCGCCCAGGAAGACTACTGGCGAATCCTGAACCATGTGGAAAAGAACACACACAAGGTGGAGGAGGAGGGCGAGATCGTTATGGTGAAGGAGCACCGGGAACTCGACCGCAGCGGCACCAGAAAGGGCCACATCGTCATCAAGGTGAGTGTGGTGGGGTGGGGGTTGGCAGGGGCTTCACATGTCTGGTTAATGAAGCAGTCTTATCTATGGAACAGGGGCCGCCGTGCGGCGCAGCACGTTAGGATGCTGCGCTTGTGATCAAATGGTCACTGGATCAGATCCCTTGGCGATGTCACCACTGGGCCCCTGCACAAGGACCTTAGCCGCTCCAGGGTCAGGCTGACCTGCTTTCTCAAAAATGTTTCGCTTTGGATAAAAAGCGTCCATAAAAGAAGTAAAATGTAATGGAATCTCCTTTCAAAGTCCCTTTTTATGAGAGAGCGCTAATTTTAAGTTGTGGCGTTCTGTTCTTGCTAAATGTGTTTTGATGCTGCTGTGTTAAATGTGCTTGTATTTTTAAACCGTAATGAAGGTCCTACAGGGTTCACTTCTGTTTTCGGAGCTCCACTGTCTTGACTAAGGGACGTTTTAGTTTCAAATCCCCTGTAGGGCCTGTGCCTTCCTGGATTCCTCTGACCGCACAGCCTTCACATGTACTTGTTCATTGCAAAGTACGTGCTGCTATCACATCAAAAGGGCCCGCGTGCCAACTCGCGAACCGCGGCATCATTTTCATTACAGCATGGTACCGTTCTGGAGGGAGGCGATACTGTGGCCTTTTGCCTCTAATCCATTAGGCAACCTCTGCTATACGGCTTAATATGGCTTCACTTACCCCATAAGGTGTAGGGTTTATACAGACGCTCCTCCACTAACGAACGAGATATGTTCCAAACGGCCGTTTGCAACTTGAAATGTTCGAAAGTCATTATTCACCATCATTTTAAGGGTATACGCAAGTACAAAGAACTAGGATGCTGGGAGTACGCGCGCTACGCTGCTGCGCGGTGGAAGTAGTGGCCAGAAGTCCGAACTGGAGCACAGAGAATTTTTTTGATGTTGCGGACAGGAAACGGGAGCCCAAGGAACACAATTTGGACTTAGTCCTCTTGGTTCGCATGTCTGAAAGTTCGTAAGTTGAACGTTCGTAAATAGAGGAGCGTCTGTACTTATCAGATTTGCGTGTTTCTGCCACGGACTCGTTCTCAGGGCACGCCCGAGCGACTGATTATGCACCTGGTGGAGGAGCACTCCGTAGTGGACCCCACGTACATCGAGGACTTCCTACTCACCTACCGCACCTTCCTGTCCAGCCCCATGGAGGTCGGGAGGAAGCTGCTGGAGTGGTTCAATATGGACAGCCTCCGAGACAAGGTGCCTGTCAAAGGCGTCGAGCCAGCCGTTGGCTCTCTCTCTCCGTGCAGAAACATGCTCAGTCATAGAGTTGGGCAGTTCAGGTCCAGAAAGTAAAAATCCAGGTTTTGTTTCAACCAACAAGTTGAGTACTCTGTGACTAATGGTTGAAACAAAATCTTGGTCTGCATTTTAACTTTCTGGAGCTGAACTGTCCACCACTGCTCAATAAGAATGAAAGCGAACAGAAGATAATTCATAGATGGTTTGGCAAATAGTGAATAACTTGTGCTGTCTTGTGCTCGTGACCTTCAGATTTAGTAGCTGTTTTTCTGTGCCTTTCTGTCTATTTGTACTGGTTTAAATGCACAGAACTCGTTCGCTTCCATCCTTGTCAAGTGCAACAAAATGCTTTTTAGCTGCTGAAATTCCTGGAACTATCTCCACTAGCATGTTGATAGCTGGAATTTATTTGGCGTGTCAGAATAAATTAAAAATGAAGTTACCGGTGAGAGTAAATTCTGGAAGTGTGAGCTTTTAGCTACAGTTTAGACTGTCTCTCTTGGATGAAATATGAATTGGGTGAGCCTCAGCTAAGGTAAGCTGAGCATGCTCTATGCCGCCCCCTGCAGGTCACACGGGTCGTGCTCCTGTGGGTGAACAATCATTTCAACGACTTTGAAGGGAACCCTGAGATGACGCAATTCCTGGAGGACTTTGAAAGGCTCCTGGAGACAGCAGTATGGGTTACCTTGCGCATTTTCCACCAGCCCCGCATCAGACCGTTGATAATCATGGTGACGGGTGGCTCCTCTTCCTCCTCCAGCAGAAGATGAAGGGCCACCTGAGGCTGCTGAACATCGCCTGCGCCGCCAAGGCCAAGTGGCGGCAGGTGACTCTGCTGAAGCCCTCCCGGGAGTCGCCCCTGCACTTCAGCCTACAGGGCGGCGGCGAGCGCGGCTTCGGCGTCTTCGTCGACGAGGTGGAGAAGGGCAGCAAGGCCGCCGAGGCCGGCCTCAAGCGGGGGGACCAGGTAGAAGGCCAACTTGACCCAAGGATGGGGGTGTCCGCCATGTGACGTTGGGGGTGGGCTGGTGTCTCAGCAGGTCACCGGTTTAAATCGCAGGGTTGGTGGGTGATTTCACCGTTAAGCAAGGATCTTAAACTGAATGGCTCCAGGGATTGGTTGATTTTGCTTTTTCATTCGTATGTCTCTTTGGAGGAAAGTGCCTCATAAATCAATGTAATATTTGAATTTCAGTATATATATATACTGAAATTTTATATAATGTAAATATAAAAGCAGGCAGCAGATAATATAGAATGTATAGCCTATTTGTGCCAGGTGACGCGGTGTCTGGCACGTCCTCGTCGGGAGCCGCCAATGGGCAAGTGTGCTTCCTGGGATAGGCTGCAGGCTCAGCCTGCACCGGATAGGCAGTTATGGGAGATGGATCCATGGAAGACCTGTTGGTCTCTCTCCGCTGAGGTTTGAATGGGTGTGTGTGAGTGAGTGTGTGTGGATTATGTTTATATTACACTGTGAATGCAATAAAAAATAAATAAATAAAAATGCCGAAAGACTCGTATTTTCTTTGGTTACTTAGGGTTAAGGTTAGGGCTGTGTAGGGGTTAAGGTCATCGTGTTGGGATTTCCTGTCAGGGTTCCGCTTTATGGATTCTGCATCGATTTAATCGTCAAGCTTCCACTCTTTCAGATAATGGAGATAAACGGGCAGAATTTTGAGAACATCACCTACGCCAAAGCCATGGACATCCTGAGGAACAACACGCACCTCTCTCTCACCGTCAAGACGAACATATTTGGTAGGGGGGG
>JAODLD010000054.1:3319263-3336999 GCA_026781065.1 Mormyrops boulengeri | reverse complement strand
CCACCCCCCCCCCCCCCCCCCCCACCCCCCCACCCCCCCCCCCCCCCCCCCCCCCCCCCCCGCCCCCCCCGCGCCGGGGGGCGGCCCCCCCCCCCCCCCCGGCTGGCACCTACAGAAACACTGACACACATGGACGTTCTGGAGATTTTACCCTTTTAATGTCAGACAGCTTTCTGTTTCTTTGCCAGTTTACAAATACAAATGTGCAGCCTATGTACTTTGGATTTTAGAATGTAACAAGTAATTAAGCAAATGTGTTTTCAGACATGAGTTCCCCGAATAGTCACTGTTTCCGGAAGCTTTAATAAGCTGTTTGTTCCCTTTAATAAATACATAGTTAACTATTTTGTTGTTAATCCGCTGTATGGGCCAGAGGTTCTGAAACATTTTGTGGGGAAACCCCAGCCATTGGATCTGTTCCGTTTTAGCACAAATCTTGATTTGTAAGAAATGACTGTGGGGCCCCCAAGATTTGAGGGTTCAAAACCAGCTGAGAGTCTGGTTTTCAGACTTGGAGAGCGCGACAGAAGATATCTCGGCTATAGAAGCTGAAGGCACATTGTGTGTATAAGAGGAGATGCAGCTCTCTGTCTGTGTTGCTACATGCCTCCCCCCTCCCAGTCTTCAAAGAGCTGATGAGCAGGGTCCAGCACGAGAAGAAAAATGGCAGCCCCCACGTGCCCAAGATCCAGGAGAAGAAGAGCAGCCGCTTCTCCATCCCGGACCTACCCGGCGACCTCGAGTTCCCCACCGACAAGAGCCACAAGAAGATGAAGGCCAACACCGTTTCCGGGGGCCGCAACAAGATCCGGAAGATTCTTGACAAGACGCGGTTCAGCATACTGCCGCCCAAGCCCTTCAGGTACCCAGAATGCATCTGGCTCGCACGCAGGTTCTGTTCAGGCATACTCTGTCGTCCTCCGCATCCTCGTCCCCGGCCACATCCTCTCAGCCCCCTGCTCCGCTTCCGTCAATCTGTGCCTCAGACCAGCTGCCTGTGATTTCTTTTGCACGCCGTTTTGGATTAAACGCGCGTCAATATCTGAGGCTCGGGCGTCGCCGGAAATGACAGGCGGCTGCAGACGCTTTGTCGCTCCCAGATGGTGCTTAAGCGGTCGCCATCCTCGCTGGCTTCCCTGCGATGGAGGGGCACTGCCGTGGATGGAGTTGCTAATTTCAGCCGGTTCGTCAGCAGGGATCCCAGCTCTCAGCCTCCATCTCACAGGCTTTTGTTTATAGTTTTGCTGCTTGTCGCTTATTCGCGTTACGAGAGCTGGCACTTCTTCCTGCTGACGGAAGCAGTGGATCAGCTTTGGTTTTCAAAGACGTCCAACGCGTGCCGTTCCGGCATTCCGACACCACGCATGCACCCTCATTCAGTGGCAGTCGCGACGTAAACACAGGCTGATCATTTTGATCATAATCTCTGCTCCCTGAACACTGTTCAGGCTTGTCCGATCATTCTGATCAGTTTTATTAAAGCGCCCATCTTTCCTCTGTGGTGCTATAAATACAGCAAACAAATTGCTGACAACTTACCTACCACTCATTCATCGCATTGCTTATGCATGAAGTGGCACTTCAGTGCACCAGCCCATCTGCCAGATGTGTGACGCATTCACTGCAGCGCATACATCTCGCACTGCATTGCTCATTTTCCTGAATTTATTTATTTTTTATTGTGCTGGTAGATCTATTGTTCTTTCCCGTCATGTTTACAGCCGCTCTCTGTAAAGTTCTAAAAGTGGGTGTATAAAATGGTGACTTATGTTTGATTTGTCATGTGCCGTGTTTGGTGACGTCGTGCACCTTGTTCACCTGTCTCTAGCTGTCTCTCTCACCTTGCTCTTCACTGTTGTCTCTTTCCGTAACTGCCTCACACGCGCAGAGGACTCTTTGGGTAAGACACTTCCCTGATTGCCCTAATTAGGATTGAAACCACTTCGTATTTCCTTAAAAGGCTGATATCAGAATAGGAACAGACAGTGTTGGGCTGGGCAGTTTAAGGTCAGTGAGCATCTTCTGAGGACACTTGTGTTTGTAGTGAGAGTATTGAAACTGATTATTTCATGGGTCTCGCCATGTTAAGGAGTGTGAACATGTATTAGTCTGCACAGAAGCATTTTAATTTTGAGATGCGTGTTACATCTAAGGGTAGTTTTCTTAAAAATCAATTAAGTAGGGTGGGGATGTAGTGAGCTATGTGTTAAACTTACAACAATGGTTATAATCCTCTAATCCTTTAGTTTTCTAGGTGTCCTTTAACGCAGGAATGCACTGCCTACTGTAACTCTCCTTTAATAAGCCTTCGTCACAAGGTGTGGCACGTTACAGCCTTGGCTAACGAATAAGGAGTATAAGCATACTCGTACGTTTTCTTTAACGTGTTGTGTATTTAGTTGTGGTTTTAAAAATGTCTGTCAGCAGCTATCACACAAAAAGATGTCAGGTATCCATTGACGCTTTGGGTACACCTTATAGTGTTTTGTGTATTAAATTAATTAACACATCTTTCAGTCCTTCCAGATTGAAACTGGTCACCTTCTTTAAATACATCATAGACAATACGTCTTAGTTTACTGGGTGATAGTGTGTCGAAAATACCATGACCTGCAGCCACAAACTTGACTGTATCATTCACGTTTTTAAGTTGAGGTTTTGACAAAGAAAAGATCCATGAAATAAAAATAAATTTCCGTTCTTGGAAACATGGCCATCGATGCGGGAGTGGCCAGAGAGTTTGACGACAATTTGAGCGGCATAGAGGACTCGGCCGTCATTTGACTTCAGTTATTGAACCTGCTTGTTGATTACACGGGATTGGGGGAGATTAAAGGCCCACGTTTGGGCTTTGAAGTGAGCAGCACTACAGTGAGCGTGCCGTACATCACAAGATCGGTTCAGATCTGCTGGGGGAGCCCTCGTGCGGCTGTGGCAGAATCACGGAGAGAGGTGGGCCTCTCCATCTGCTGAGGGCTGAACCCAGCACTCTTGGCTGGATTTGTCGGGCTTCGATTTATGACATGACACTGAGATGTGACTGCAGGTTTGCCCCCATTTTTGCACTAAGCTGCACCATTTGCCATGGCTGTCATCAGCTTGTCAAATTGTTTCTATCTGTAAATAATTTCTGTCATATTTTATGCAGTAGTTCATGCTAAATTATTAATTATAGTATTTGTTCTGTAGCTTTACTCGAGCACTGTTCTCTTTATGGATGTAGGTTGCTTCACTAAACTGGGTAACTGTATCACATACTGGGATGAGAAACAAGTTCAGAAAGCATTCAGGCTGTCGGGTGGTCAAGCAGAGCTCGAAGGCTAGTTGGTGTGTTTTGTGGAAACGTGTGTGTGGGTTTGGAACTACCTGTCCCAGAATTCTGAGTGGCTTTTTGGTTAATTTGTGCCACGAATTCCCCATTTGTTTTTTTTTTTTTTTTTTTTTTTTTTTTTTTTAAACATAATGGCAACGCCATCTAGAGCCGCGTTAAGCTATAAAGAGCACCGTTTCGTTTGGAGAGATGATGATCTGGGAATAGTTGGCGCTCCTCTGGTGACCGTGCCCTCTGTGTGCCAGTGATGGCGGCGTGATCCAGTGCCAGGACGACAGCATCGTGGGCACCAAGCAATGTCGGCACAGCGTGGCCATCATGCCCATCCCCGGAGCTCTGTCCTCCAGCAGCCCGGACCTGCTGCAGCCGGTCTCCAGCGTTCTCGACTACTCTAATGCCACAGGTGAGAGGTCAACAGCACCCCATTCTCCCACAATGCACTGCTGCTAAAGCTGCACTGCTCTGCGTGCATAGTTACGCAGGAAGCCGTTACCAAAAGTGCTTTCAAGATAAGCTTTTTAGGTAAACAGTGCTTTAGAAGAATGCTAGCACAGCTGCTAATACTTACACAAGTTTACATAAATACAAATGACCTTAAGGGGGAATGTATTCTTTCCAGGAAAGAGAGCCTACTCCCGAGAGTTCATTTATATATATATATACTGTAAAGTATTGCTGATCTTTGCCAGTTAGAGTTGTTCGGGTTTTTAGATGAGATTAAGTCTGTGTGGTGACAGACTGTGTATATCCATTATTTGTGTGTTCAGTCACGTGTCTCTCCTTCTCTTGATGCTGACACAGCCATAGGATTTTACTGTAAGTACAGTACACACACGATTTTAAACCCTAATGTGGCTGGAATAAAGCATGTTTCTTTTCCCGGAAGGATTTCTTATTTCGGCAGCAGAATAAACTTCCCACTGTTTTCTTTATACGATCGTCTATATAATGACTGTGCAGTAGATTTTAGATTCAGAATGATTTTCCTGTGTGATGGTTGATTGTATAATGATTCTTGTTCTCGAGGTCTGTTTTCAGTTTTGTTTCCTGGCTATGAGAGCTTTCTGACCGAACGAAGCAGGCTGTTCGGACTGATTAAAATGACGCAAACGTAGTATTTGTAGAGAATGATTCTTTATTCCCTTTCATTAAACTCCTTTTATGAAAGGGTCATTAGTTGTTTCAGTGTAGGATTTCCTGTTCTGTATGTTTGTATCGCCCAGAACTGGAGGCCATCAAATTGTGGTCACTTTATCAGGAGCTCTGATAAAACTGTTGTCAGTTCTGGGCGTCCCTCTGGTTACCACTGGTTACATCATAATGACAAGCTGTCCTATTAGTACAGAACATTGCTGTATAGATGATGATATCTTAACTTTGCATGCTTGATTCTTTGTACAAGTGTTACAGTTTAATGTTTTTATGCTATTCAACAATCAACCTTTTTTTTAAATCAATATTGTTTTTATCGTATTGTCCTGAAAAAGATGTTCCAGACCAGGTGATCCGTGTTTTCAAGTCGGACCAGCAGAGTTGTTACATCATCATCAGCAAAGACACCACGGCCAAGGAAGTCGTGTCCCACGCGGTCGCCGAGCTCGGCCTGCTCCAGACGTCCGACACTTTCTCCCTGTGCGAGGTGTCCGTCAGCCCGGAGGGCGTCATTAAGCAGAGGAGGCTGCCTGACCAGCTGTCCAAACTGGCTGACCGGATACAGCTCAACGGCAGGTAGGCCCTGTCCAGTCCACCCCATCCCCTGAGAAAAAGCAAGGATCCAGTGTAAGAGACCATGATGGATAGGCCACGCCCACTCCCTCCTCATTGGCTGCATCTTGTCCGTTTTCCCATCGGAAGTCAGCCTCCTAGCCTCGGTCAGTGTCTGACGCTTTGTTCCTTACTTGGCACACTGCCTGAAAGATGGTATTTATCCTGATTATCAGGATGTTTGCTCTAGTTATGGTTTGCAAAGCGTAGCAGAGTACAATACAAAAAGAGGATAGCTGTAACATACAAGCATTTAGACATCTGTATGTCTCGTTGAACTACTGGGATGGTGACACAGGACAAACAGCCCTAAGGACTTTGTAAATAGCCAATCAGGCCACTGCAAATTGGGCACGTTATTCGCCAGTTTCTTTTGACCCACGGCAAGTTCATCTAGCAGAAAGATTTCTGGCATCACAAGATTTCCCAAAATGCTCTTCATGTTCCAAAGTCTCCCTTTCACCCCCAGAGCCAGCTTACTGCCTATATCCTGTTAGTTTTGCTCTACGTATGTGATGATAATTGATCTTTAGTAGTTCAGTCGAACTTCAGCAGCACTTTGGCTAGCCTTTTTTTTTTTTTTTTTTTTAGATTTTAACTGTCATGGTAGATCCTGAAAATGTCCAGTTTCAGCATGAAAGTTTAGGTGACAATTTAGGGTTTCATCCATCCATTTTCTGAAACCGCTTTATCCCAACTGGGGTCGCGGGGGGGGGAACAGAGCCTATCCCGGGCGCAGGCGGGACCAAACCCTGGGCAGTCGGCAACATGCCGCAGGGCGCACACACTCACAGGGCCCACAACTACAGGGCCAATTTAGACTCGCCAATCAACCTATCCTGCACGCTTTTGGACCACGGGAGGAAACCGGAGCCCCCGGCGAAAACCCACACGAACACAGGGAGAGCGCGCGAACTCCACGCAGAAAGAACCCAGGGCCTCCTTGCTGTGAGGCAGCAGCGCTAACCACTTGCGCCACCGTGCCGCCCCAGTTTAGGTTTCGGATCTGTAAAAGCCGCCGTTTGGTTGTGGGGGGTGGACTGTTTCACTTGCGGGTAAGAACACTCTGTAGTCTGTAGGTTTCTGAATACTGCTGCTCCTACCAGGTACTTCCTGAAGAACAATATGGACACGGAGACACTTTGTTCAGACGACGACGCCCAGGAGCTGCTGAGAGAGAGTCAGATCAGTTTGCTGCAGCTGAGCACCATGGAGGTGGCCGCCCAGCTTTCCATGCGCGACTTTGAGCTCTTCCGCAACGTCGAATCCACCGAGTACGTGGAGGACCTCTTCAAGCTGAACCCCTCTGCTGCCAGCAGTAGCCACCTCAAGCAGTTCGAGGACATCATCAACCAGGAGACCTTCTGGGTAGCCACGGAGATCCTGAGAGAGCCCAACACGCTGAAGAGGATGAAGACACTCAAACACTTTATAAAGATCGCCCTGCATTGCCGCGAATGCAAGAACTTTAACTCGATGTTCGCCATCATCAGGTACTGCGCTTATTCACAGTCTAGCAATTTACGGAACAAATCGTCTTCCAGAAGCGCTGATACAGGGTCGCTATGACGACAGGGCAGGAGATAAGGGACACCCTGGAAGGGATGCCAGTACAACACAAGGCATACTATCAGAGATACTTAACTACATGTTTTGACTTGGAGGAAACTGCAGTAGCTAGAGTAAACCTGCCTGACATGGAGAGAACATGCAAATTTTCATATGCGTAGTGGGGGTGAGACTGTACCCCCCAGCCCTGCAGGTGTGGGGATACGGTGCCATCTGCTGAGCCACCACGCTAGTTTTGCAGAATAATAATTCTGATTAGTGCCAGGTTTCGTGATGCACTCCACTGCATTGCACTGCTCTGTGTCATACGAATAAATACAGAGTAATAATGTGTTATTAATTAGTTTGTGCTGCACTGTTGTCAATGCATGTTGTGTCATATGGGTTGGGAAAAGGAAACGGAGCAGTGCGCACTCACAGTGGAACTTGAATTTAGTTAAGCCTCCCATCTCGTGGCTTGTGAACTCTGAGAACACTTCAGTTTCCCTGTTTTGTCAGGGCTGGCGGTCGGCCGTCTCCCCAGGATAATCGCTTAGCGTCAGTCTGCGGCGATTAGCGTTTACAGCTGGCGCCCAGCTGCTTATGTCGCAGGCGGGTTGTGCGTTTGAGTCATGATCCTTTTGTTCCTGGCTAACTGCTGTGGCTCACGAGAGAGAAGAGTGAGTCTGGCTGGTTTGTGGATATGACTCTTCCTTGTATGGCCCTCTTGCTTATAGAGGGTTATCTGAAGATGTTCTGTTGATGTGTTTTTAGCCGCACTGACACATCGTTCATCACAAAAGACTCGGCAGTAAGTGTTACGTATGTTTATGAGATGTGCCAGGCCGCTGCCCTGCACGTAGGCGTTCCGTCTTGTGTTCCTGGTTGTTTTTGTCATGTTTATAAACACGTATCGGCCTCTGACTGTTAACAATGGGCTCTGCTGCAGCGGGCTCAACCTGGCACCGGTGTACCGCCTACGCGGATCTTGGGAGAAGTTGCCGGGAAAGTACGAGAAGCTGTTCCGGGACCTCCAGGACGTCTTCGACCCATCCAGGAACATGGCCAAGTACCGGAACGTGTTGAGCAGCCAGAGCGTGCAGCCTCCTATCATCCCCCTCATCCCCGTAGTGAAGAAGGACCTGACCTTCCTGCATGAAGGTGAGTCCTTCAGTGGGCCTCTGTGATATGGTGCAGTGTGAAGCAATGGTGAGGACCACGCCGGTATCGGATCATGCAGGGTTAACGCACGATTTAAAGACCATGCCGTTATCAGATCATGCAGGGTTAACACACGATTCAAAGACCACGCCGGTATCGGATCATGCAGGGTTAACGCACGATTTAAAGACCACGCCGGTATCGGATCATGCAGGGTTAACGCACGATTTAAAGACCATGCAGATTATAGATTATGTAGTGTAATGCACTGTTTGATCTCCTGCATTGTACATTGTACTGGACAGGTAAAATATCATGACAGTCTCACACCATACAGCATAATTTACACTACAGTACAATTCCGTTATAATGGACTTTAAGGAATCAGGCAAAACAGTCCCTTATATCCAGAGTTGCTGTATGCCCAGAACTACAGGACACCATTTACCCATGCCACACCCCAGCATCTACGTATCTGCACTGGATATCACCAGCACGCCACGCGGCGTGTAGGCGGAGCCCCCATGTCCATTATAGCTGAACAAAACTACAGCT
The DNA here is from genome assembly GCA_026781065.1 of Mormyrops boulengeri. Lineage (NCBI taxonomy): Eukaryota > Metazoa > Chordata > Actinopteri > Osteoglossiformes > Mormyridae > Mormyrops > Mormyrops boulengeri. The sequence continues at coordinate 3,328,640 of JAODLD010000054.1, read as the reverse complement.
TAAAGCGTCCCTGGGGACCAAATTGTTTGTCCGTTATAAGCGAAATTCCATTATATGCAAGTCTGCTATATCCGATGCTTTTTCTGCATGTTTGTATAGGCGCACGGCCGGGACAAACAGGCCTCATCTGTTATAGACGATATTCCGTTAGAAGCAAGTCCACTATAGCAGGATTATACTGTATAAAGACCACGCCAGTATCAGTTCATAATACCCAGTTCGCACAAGGTCTCATTTCCCACTTCTGTGGAGCAAAGGTCAAGTGGTTTCTTTTGTGCTTCTCATAAAACCTGGTCACACCCATAGTGATGATTTGACAAGTGAATTACTTAGTGTTCAAAACATTGGTAAAATTCCATGTGTCTTGGGTCTAGAGGGCTTAAATTTATCTGGACAATCAGGAAAATTGATTAGTGCCAGCTAGCTGTGCTACTACCCGTGAATGTTTTGAATAAATAATGGTGGTCATTACGCTAATGGTTATTTGCTAAACTGCTGCCATTATCGTCGATTACATTTCTGCTGGCGGTGTTACTGGTGCCTGATCTGTCACTTCACCCATCTCATGATGCTCGGCCAGTTCGCAGCGTGTTAATAATGAATAATAATAAGAAAATGAATCGATGGCGTTCTCATTAGGAGTGGAACTGCTGAGGAACGCACCCTCAGCTATCTGTCCGTGTGGGCCAGGGTCCAACGCCGCTCCAGGGCCTTCAGTAATTACCGCCCAGAGGGGGTGGGCATGTGCCGACTCTCAGCACGCCTCATCCCTCTCACTAAGACGATTCCAATGTCTTCCCTCATTCCCCCGGCTCTCCAGGCAACGACTCCAGCGTGGATGGCCTGGTCAACTTTGAGAAACTGCGCATGATCGCTAAGGAGGTGCGAAATGTGGTGCGAATGACCTCGGCCAACATGGACCCTGCCCTCATGTTCCGTCAGAGGTGTGTCTCCATCCGCCGCCCCCCTTACAACGCTAACGCCCCCCCCCAAAAAAAAATGCCACATGCAGGGGGTCCCATCCCAGTCTCCCGAGACTTCATTGGTTTGTGTCTAAGGGGTGATTTCTCGGCTGACGTCTTATCAGAGCACCGGCTTCAGAGAAGCCTTATCACGCGTTAATAGGAAGTAAAATTTCATAAGCATAGGAAGTCCTCTAGCAGCACTACACACACACAGACACACAACAGCAGTGACCTGAGGGAGATGCCCCGTCCCTTTCCTTTCCATGTCACTCCCCTGCCCCTCTCCCTCGCGGTTTTTGTACCCCCCACCCCCAAAACTGTCCGCCTGTAAACCTCGCCTCAATGTCCATGGCTCTCGCTTGCAGGAAGAAGAGGTGGAAAAGTTTAGGGTAAGTCTGCTAGCTTTAGAATTCCATGTGTCGTCATGCGTCTCCCTCCCCCGTCATCGATGTAAAACAGCATGCTCTCCCCGCTTACCATTAACACCCGCTCTCCCGGAGAGCCTGGATCTGCGACACAGCCTGCTACGTGGATTTGCGTTACTCCTCCCATTATGATCCATCATTTTGCATCCTTTGCATCCGCAAAGTCATCGTTGTAGTTTTTAATCTCTCTGGCATGGTGCGTCTGTGAAAGGCATCCTTCTTGCATGGTTGTGTGAATGTGATACGCTAAGCTGGGGCAGTCGTGAAAAAAGAGACGGGATGTGTGAGCCAAATGTGAGCCTTGCCGCGCTAACGGCACGCCCGCTCCCATTTCAGCGTCCAGGAAAGTGCGGAGTGCTAACCGCAAAGTGGCATGTGGACCAGCACCGCCGCACTGCTGTGCTGTCGTATAACACCGGCTCCCTTCTCCCTAGATCCCTAAGCCAAGGCAGCACCAATTCCAACATGCTAGACGTCCAGGGCGCTGCGCACAAGAAACGCGTGCGACGCAGCTCGCTGCTGAATGCCAAGAAACTCTATGAGGAGGCGCAGATGGCCCGCAAGGTGAAGCAGTACCTGTCCAACTTGCAGGTGGAGACGGATGAGGAAAAGTTCCATATCATGTCGTTCCAGTGTGAGCCGGCCTGCAACAACCGTAAGGACTCCCGTGGCACCGCCCCCTGACCAATTGGTTTGCTCCTCCCTGTAGCAGCAGTATCCTGTGCCCCTCATGTCCACATAGCCCTTACCTGTAGTTCTGTGCCCCTCGTGCCCACATAGCCCTAACCTGTAGTTCTGTGCCCCTCGTGCCCACATAGCCCTAACCTGTAGTTCTGTGCCCCCCCGTGCCCACATAGCCCTAACCTGTAGTTCTGTGCCCCTCGTGCCCACATAGCCCTTACCTGTAGTTCTGTGCCCCTCGTGCCCACATAGCCCTAACCTGTAGTTCTGTGTCCCTGTGTAACCTCACGAGTGCTGCACTAAAATTCATTAGCAGTTCCCCAGCAGGCTTTCCATGCTTAAATCTGGGGGGCCTCGCTGCCATGAATATGGGGTTTGTTGTGGTCTGAACATGATTTTGGGCATTCACTGGCTCACAGTGCCCCCTGGTGGCCTTTGTCTTTGAAATAAATGGATGAGTACTTGAGAAAGATGTTTGAGGGCTGCAGTATGTAATATGCACCGTGTAGTATCTTTTGTAACTTGAGCATTTAAACTGGATACCGAATATTTGCATTTAGTAGAAGTTAATTCCTTAAGATGCATCCTCTGAGTGTCAAGGTGGATGTTATATAAAGTGTGTGGGTGTGTGTGTGTATTATGTATGCATATGTATATACAGCTGTGGAAAAAATCCTGGTTTAATCGTGGTTCTGCTGGCAGAAGGCTTCGCTGAGCATCAGGTTGCTTCCAGGTTCAGAATTTCTAAGACAGCAGGACACAAGAATTAGGTGAAGCGGGAGACACTGGGAACGACCAGAACCAGCCAGATAGAGGGGAGAAGCGACTTTATAATAACCGTCAACTTATCCGACAGTGCCTCATAAAACAGATGATGATTTCAAAAGGAATGGGGGAAACATTAAGTGCAGGTGTGAAGTGCACTGCTAGGACAGTTCGTATCAGGCTCCTAGAAGCAGGACTGAAGTCCCATAAAGCAAGGAAGGAGCCCCTCATTAATGAGAAACAGAGAAGAACCAGGGTGCAGTTTGCAAAAAAATATGTATATTTTACACAGACACATGCCCAATAACCCAATAATTTTGCTGTGGTCTCTGGATTTTTTCCCAAGCTGTATTTTGATTTCAATTAACTAAAGTGATTTCAAGAGGGATACATCAATTTAATATCTGTTCAGAAAAAACATTATTATACTAACCGTTCCATACACTAAAACATCGAACCTGATGCCAAACACTTTATACAGTGTCCTTGTTTCCACTCCATTCTCATTGAAGTACCTTGCAAACCTATAAAAAATAACAGCTGTTTAGACATATTTAGCCTGTGGAACAGACTGAGGCGAAAGGACATAAAGTAAACATAAAGTAGGTGTGAGTCAAAACAGGAAGCATCATGCCAGTGCTGCCCCAACGACCCAAAACACAATTAACAAGCAATAGTAACCAAGGTCCTCACTTCCTCTTACCTGAAACTGAGCCCAGGGTAGATAGTGCGGTTGCTTTGCTTCTCATCAAGCCTCTGGAAGGTGTACATGGGCCGACAGTGTCGAAAGAACTGGTCAAGATCACAGTTCCACTTTATGTTGACCCCGATTATTCCTCCCTGAGGTCAGAAATAGATGTGGGAGAGAAAGAGAGGCAGACATCTGTGTGAAGTGCCCTTTTGTGCCATATAGTCTCCAGACCATTCACATAACCCTGCACTGAATAAGCGGTTGGAAGATGGATGAGATTCTGCATGTTTATCTTCATCATTCATTAGGTCTTTGTATCTTTTTTTTTTTTGTAAATGTATAGATTTTCCAGTACTAGACATTTGTTGAAGAGCTGATTGCTAAGTATCTCACACAGTCATTGTGGTCAACATTTATGACACAAAGATCCATGGAACCTTCCGGAACTATAACCGAGTGTCTCACCTCCACTGCCATTTCTGTGAAATTCTCCTTAGCCTCTTTTACAATGTCGCCCAGGCGGAAGATGGGGCATAGTGGGTTTTTCTGTCGATTGTACATACAGCTCTTCAGATATTGCTCTGTCATCTCTGGTAGGATGTTCCTTCTGCACAAAGAAAGGTTTCTCTCAGTGTCTTTTTCACTTTGCCTGCCTTTTTGTTTTCGTTGTGCTATTCTGTTTTCTATTCGGAAAGGGGCGGAAACTGAAACGATACAGTCTCTTGGGCCGAAGTCTTTTCAGAAAGGGGCCAAACTATGCAAATTTTCAGTCCATGTGGGGTGAGATGACTGGTCTTACTTGAAGTAGTTGAATGCTGGGAATCGAATATTGTTCTTTATGAGTACGGTGAAGTTCTCTGCTGCCAAGAAGAGGGCAGGCCTGGAAGGTATGGTGGTCACGTAACTTCAACAGTCATGGGAAACATGAATATTAACATTCATAAATGATTCTTGCTGGTTTAATCTACAATAGCTGAATATAACGGCTGTTCCCTGATAACATCTGAATATGTGTGCCACCCTCTCTACGTGGCCTTCCAGTTACTCGTCAAATAATGGCAAAACTGGAAGAACCGCCTTTGGTTACATTACTGAACATCCAGCATTATTCGAGTAATTTAAGCTGTGTGAATCACAGACGGTAACACAGTATAATGGTGCTTTATTTATGCCCCATGGGGGAATTTGTCTTTTCACCTGTCTCATTTTGCTCCCCATGAGAAACACATACAGGGAAGAGCAAGTTTGGGACTCAGGTCAAGGTCGGCTGGCATCCAGTACCCCTGGAAGAACTGAGGTTAGGTGCCTTGCTCAAGGGCTCAAAAACGCCATCACTCTAAAGGCTAGAGGATTTGAACCAGTGACCTTCTGACCACAGGCCCACGGAACCACACACCACCCCCAAAGGGAAGCAACACTCCGACTGGGCAAACGTGGTGAGTAAGCAGAATTGAACATGAGGCTTTGAGGAACTGGCAATTTGGGTCACAAAACACACTTTTTCTTAAGTTTCACAATAACACAGTTCCTCAAAGTCTGGGTTTCAATGCAAAATATAGCTGCACCATACATCTGGGCTTTTCCCCGCTTCCTTACTTGTTTCTTGGTTAAAATATTTGATTTGTTTTGTCAGAATTCTGTTTTTTCTTTAAAAAAAGGATAATTGTTCTGTCTTTATAATGAATAAAAAGACAAACAGTGACTATGATCCCTTCGGCCCCTCAAACTACCGCCCAGGTGACTTGCTTGCTATATACAGTAACATAATCTTTAAAAAGTAGTTAATGCCTCAACATGCATAAATCTGCTCCTGCTCTCCTTACGCCGCCTGGGTACCTGGGCGGTTTCTTTGTGGTCTCAATGGGACACCAGGCGGACACCTCACAGGTCTTTTGCATGTTGTCGAATTTAACACAGGCCCCCGTCTGGACCCCTTGGGTAAATGCAGGGTGATATGAATGTCAACAAAAATGAAAAATTAAGTTCATCAGCAACAGACTTGTTTCTTTGCCGGCGCCGGGTGTAACACAAACTACAAGCACATGCATCTGCAGTGTAGCTCAGCCAGTGGACCTGCTCTGCAGGCATGCTTGGTTACTGTACCATGGCTGCCCTGGTCCCAATATCCCTTTTCACAGTCTTTGTCAATGAGACACCGCTTTCCACTGCTCGGAACCTGCAATTTACAGACCAATCACTGGATATTTTGTATATGTGGATGAGTATATAGGTTGATTTCCCTACTAATTAATTTTAATGCACAGATAAAATAGTACAATTATGAAACAAAAGAAAATGAGAACATGTGTGCTCTTAGGTTTGTAAGAAAGTGTTTGCACTTGGTTTTAAAATGCGTCTTGGGCCATCGGATCGCAAGTAGACAGCGCTAAATGCAGCTGTAAACGGCCCCAGAGACGCATGGTGATCTGATCACTCAAACCGCTTACCGAGCACCTCTGGGACGCATTTCACCACATATCTTTTGTAGCGTAGAAGCTAATGTGTCCCCAACAAAGACGTTACAATAACTGTGTGCAATGAAATCTCAATATGAGTGGTCAGCTGGACACCTTGGAGATGCTTGATAGACACAGGTGTTAATGACGACGTGTCTCGGTTCCTGCTTACAATACGATCGCCCAAGATGCATTTTAAGACTAAGTGTAAAAATGGCCTCAGTGTACTATCTCGCCTGGGGCCCTCCTCAAAGATAAGGTATTCTTAGCTTGTACAGCCAAGGACACACCCCAGTTTTTTTTCTTCCAGAACAGTCTTTGCTCAGTCTTAACAAACAAAATGCTGCCATGTGTGACAAAATTTGGAGAACACGAAACAGGTGCAAGGTGCAAAACATGCAAAAATAGTGTAACAACATATTGGTAAGAATACATTATTAAAAGTACCTAATTTCACACAGCCCCCTTTGATCATCAATCAAACCATTAGGACTGCATGATCATTAAAGCGAGCAAGCAATCACAACTTTTCAAAACAGACACCAGAATTTCCAGTTCAGTTACTTTCTACTACGAGATAAATAATGTGCAGGTCCACTTCAGTCCAGAGTTTGCAAAAACCAAACTCTTAAATCAAATGTGTGCTCTTGTAGTACTTAAGTAACTTGAATATGGACTCACCTCAGGACATGTTCCCTGTTTCTGTCTCTTGGTAATTATTACATTGGTCACCACGAAAAACGAGTTTTTCTCCTTCAAAAATAAATTGTTTAGGTTTCATTTTAATGCCAACAAAATACAATATAACGTATACAATTCGGTGAGTTCTGGCACGTAAAAAGGCATTTGCATGATCTCATAAGCGTTATTTTGGGCTTTTACCTTGAAGATGCCGCTATGGTCCACGACGTCCCACAGCAACGCTCCGACGTCCGGACTCTGTGCCATCACTACCCCTTTTACCTTGGTGGTCACCGAGCTCACCACCAAGTCATGCTCTTGATATTCCTTATTCCAGAACATCATAATGCTGTTAGTCGAAAAAAAAAAAAAAGTCATTTAAACGATTAGACATCCTGCGGCAAATATGCGGAATATTACGGAGGCGGACATGATTTTGGCGAAACACCAGCAGGACAGATAGATGTTTCTCTAATTCCGACACGAAGCGACACAACGGCTAAAAAACATCACGAAGAAGTTCAGGCGAAACAAAGTGACAATGATCTTTTAAGCGGTTCGCATAGAACCTTATTTTGAAAACTTCAGATGAATGATACTGCGTGGCAGCTGGCGGCGTGGGAATGTTTCCGTCCAGATGCAGAAAAACAAAACATAACTTACCATATAAACATAAAAATGACCGTGTTTAAAGTCCATCGAAGCGATCCGAGTCTGTGGCTCTTTATTCTAACTAGCTTGTTCGTTTCGTATTGGAACAGGCCGAAAATATCGCACGGCATAACTGCGAAAATTATCTATTCCCAGAGCTAAGAAAACAGCTGCAGTCACATGGCCGCTGCAATCGCCCGGTGCTCCGGCGCGGCTTCCCGACGCCGCTGAAGCCACCCACAGCGGGTGTGGCGAGCGTGGTTAGCGGCAAAACGATCATCAAGCTCACGGAAGTAACGTATGATAAAACATGCGCTGCATATACAGGCAAGTCCCAAAAATACATAAGCAAACAAAAATAATTAAATAACACAACGTTCCGTGTATGTGTGTGTCTGTGTGTGAATATACAAACAACCAAAGTATGCACCAAACTAGTATAGTACTATCTTTAATGTTCACTACAAGGAGCTGGGCCCCAGGGGCAAATTACATGGTATTCAGAAATGAAATTGAAAAGCAACTGATGGATTAATTTCCCTGAAGACTGAAATGACCTTGCTGCATTCAATAATTTGACTGATTATCATAAGCCTAACTTTGCCATTTAAATCTTTAAATGTGCTTGAAATGAAAACCTTTTATTCAGCTGAATGGAAAATCATATGGAAATGAAAATGCAAGTCATCGAGAGACAAGGAATTGAAGATCATTTCCATAAGGCTGAAAAATTGCTTTTTCTCATAAATAAATTGAAATATTGTAGATTGTATGGAGGCTTCATGGAAAAATATAGTGTGCTATGGAATGGATGTTAAGCAAATGAAGTAATTTACATGTGTGTAGTGGGGGGGCACGTTTAAAACTGCCTATGAAACATTATATCTGAGGAGGCTACCAAGTGGGCACCTGGCGTATGCCATAATGAATTTCCAGAATGGGGCCCAATGGATTTTAAAATTCTTAGGCAGCAGGCAAATCTCCCATTAGACAGATTGTGATTTTAGGGTGCTACAGTGCTCATGGGGTTATTGTTGTTATAATAATAATAATTATTATTATTAATTATTATTATTATTTACATCAAGTCAAACTTCTTTGACGCTTAAGAATATGCAGGCATAAAATGAAATGAAGTTCGTGTTTATCCAAGACTTTAAATACAATATGACAAGTTAAACAAACAAGATGATCATGAACAAATAAATATGTAGTGCAACTTCACACTAGGGTGGCGCAGTGTGGGATTGATAGATCTATAGTATTATCTCAGTTTAGAAGCATTATATAAACAGCTTATGGTGAGAGAAGTGGCCGCATACAGTAAAGCACAGTGTGAAGTTCAGCCCATGTTATCAGGCGGGAGTGCTGATGTAGTGGTGCGTTAAGGGGTCTGATGGCATGAAGAATGAAGCTCTTGCAGAATCTAGGGCACTGTTTCCTGACCCGGTCCTTGGGGACCCGTAGACACTCCACATTTTTGCTCCCTCCCACCTCCTCATGCATTTAGACTCCTTAACTTTTATGTAGACTACTTTTTATATGTTTCTATATTTTTGATACTTATTCTATTCATTTATGTTATTTAATGTGGTTATTTCATTGCTGATGTCTCTCTACATTCATGCATGTGTCTAATATAACTTGGACCAGATATCATTTTGCCCTTTACTCATTATGATCCTGTTAGTTGTCAAAAGCGCCTTTATTTTAAAATACATTTTCTGTTTAGAGGATCTATTGATTCAATTCACTTCAATTCAATTCAATTCAATTCAATCCAATTAATTTTTATACAGCGTCTTTCACAACAGTCGTCCCAAGGTGCTTTACATGGATGCGTCGTGATACATTAAACATCATTAGAGAGAGTAATACAGAAGGGGGGGGAAAAGGAAGGAAAGAAATTAAAGAAAGAAAGTCAGAAGACAACAGAGGAGAGTAACCAAAGACTCCCAAGTAAGGAGAATAAAAACCTTTGGGGTCCAAGGTCAACTGGCTGGGGGGGGGGGGGGGGGGGGGGGGGGGGGGGGGGGGGGGGGGGGGGGGGGGGGGGGGGGGG
>JAODLD010000054.1:3291353-3314746 GCA_026781065.1 Mormyrops boulengeri | reverse complement strand
CAGGCTCACGTGAATGCGCCCCCCCACCCCCCCAGGGTACCAGGGCATCTCCTTCCCCGAAGGAGCCGCCCGGAACCCCCATCTAAAGCCCCCCGACTATTGCGTGGCCCTGCAGAGGTCAAAGCTGCTCCAGAGTCCGGGAGGAACCATGCCGCACGAGCACAAGGGGGGCACCAGCCCGGCCGCTGCAGCCCCTGAGGAAGATGGTATGTGCCGTGAGCCAAACTGTTAGTGAATCAGGAGGACTGTGCTAAGAGGGCATGGGAGGGGTGTGGGTTTGGCTACCCCTCTGCAAACGCGTTTCCTGTCCGGCGTGGTGTGGGGGGCAGGATCCTAAATCTATATCCAGCTCTTGCTTGTTGCACTGCATTCAGAACAGTGATGCAGTTTGGGAATCCAGTTAGGGAATCCAGCAGACGTGGGACGTCTGGAGTGTCATCTGTAGTGACGCCCCCACGCCCCCGTCTCTCCCCTCTTGCCTTTCAGAGGAGCAGGTGTCGGCCGTGTAGCTAGCGGGACCCGGACGCACACAATGGGCCTGGCCCCTGGCCCCCTCATGCTGTCAGCACACCCATCTCTCTCTCTCACCGGGCTCTCCCTTGGCTGCTCTGGACCACCTGGCACCGAGAGCGTCATGAGCGAAATATCACACCTGTCAGCCGTCATTACCACGGCCACCTGCCATCTGGGGTGTAAGAGTGAGTGGGACCCAGGGTGCCCTCGTTATTCGACTGGAGCTGTGTTCCGGCGCCGTGTCGACGGGTCGCACGAGTCCGACTCTCGTCGGGCCTCCGCATCTTCTCTGCCGAGGAACTTCTGAACAATGGGAGTCTTTCCGCATTTTAATTTATGTCGTTATTCCAAGTCTTCACGTGGGTATCCTTTGTGTGCTTTTGAACCATATAATCAAGGTATTACATAACAAGATTTATCAAATGGCCAATTTTTTTATATTTATGTCTTTAAGCAAAATTATGGCAGTTTACGTTAATGTCTTGGATTAAGGGCGCAGGACCTCCCATGTACATCTGACGCCTTTTGGCGATTGCAGTGCCCCTTGTTCACCATGCAGACAGCAGTAACACGGGGGCCTGCTTGTGACTCAGCTGGACAGGATGTTAGAGATACGGGCCGGATGTACACGTCTCAAGCTTTAAGTCTCGTCGTGCAGCAAACACCTAAAAACTAAACGTTTTTACAGTTACGTAGTTTACAGCAAATATCCCAGTTTACAGTATCAGGGTTCAAACGTCGCTTATTGTGCTGTAAACTAACGACTCGACTGGTAGATGTGCATTAACGTGCGTGGATGCAACCTCGGACACAGTGTCTGTGTTTCAGGTCTTCAGTGTACCTCACTTGCCACATTGCCTATCATTTTAAAAGCCTACTTTATGTTGTTGATGTACATAGATGAAGAAACGTCAGACGACAGGAAAATATAAATAACTCCAGGTTTTTTTTTTCCTCTCCAGTTCATGTTTAGCATACACCTCAAAGACATTTTGTATGATATTGTAATTACTTTTTTTAAAATGCAACCTAATGCTATTAATATTGCATATATTATTTGTATATTTTTGCCAATCTGTCGCCCTCTAGGGACAATGATGGAACTGCATTAAGTTTATGGATATAACTGGATTGTCTTCTACTTTTCTGTTTGGACCCATTGTTAATATTGTATCTTTTGGTATACAGAACTTGAAGATGTTAATGGTAATATATACATATACAAATATATACATATATTTTTGGTTTTGTTATAAATTAATGTTACAGAATGTGTATAGTTGGAGCTAGAGCTTTCTATAAAGACTAGTTTTAATATTTTTGTTAGAATGAAAAGTTATGATTGCCCTTTTCTGCTGTAAGGGCAGGCTTTTAGTGTTTTGCCTGTTTAGGTGATTAAGTATGTGCAGACTGGCGCATTCTAGGTTCACCTGGGTGGTGGTGTACCCCACTGGCCCATTTCTGCTGCCCCCTAGTGGTGTGGAGAGTCAAATGACTAGAAACAGAGGGGCACCCATTAACAGGCATGAGCAAAATTTGGCTGGCAGTGAGACCAAGCTTGTGGCTCCTCTGATAATACTGCAGTCTTTGAATTTTCCACTTCCAACACCTCCAATGCCTACTTGTGACTGACCCCTGACAACTCTGTGCTTTCCTCGGTAATCTGTTTGTTTCCACATTGAAAAACTTTGCCCTGGTCTGTCACCGTGACCAAGTAAATCTTTGCACATTCCCCACTAAAACAAAGCAGTATTCAGTATCGACTTCTGCCGTAAACTCAGAAGAGAATCAGTCGTAAATATATATGCGGACGTATTCCTGATCTCTATATTTTCTTATTTAACGAAGTGTAAATCTGTAAATATTCGAAGGAACTATACATGAAACTGTCACGCGCTGATGGACGACACCGGCTGACGATCACGCGCCGTTCATTCGATATGTGCTCAGCTAGCAGTGTGTTCAGGCTCGCGGCTGCATGTCCCTGCTGTGGTTCGTAATCGGGTGAGCCGATCATATTGATCAGGCATGTTTCCTGCTTTCCAGTCGAGCTCAAGGGAGAACGGTCTCTGCGTTGGGATGTGATGGGTGACCCAGCACCCCCCGTCCCCATCTATCGATTTTACGACCACGGCTTTCAGTATTCAGTGAGGATGATCTATTTTTCACCGTAAATGTTAAAGCGATGGAGCAATTTATTGGAGTTAATTTTTGGATGAATTTATCACTGCAACCCCTCATGGAGGCGGTACAGGCTCATCACCATATGCATCAACTTGGCGTTAAGGCCGTTTTCACTTGATGTGGCTCCCGACAAACACTGAACGGCTGTTTAGGCATTTTTCGGTAACTCCTGCGCTACTCGCTAAATCGCTAATCTCTAGTTTCTGGTCTCCTATATTAACTGGAATGCAATAAGTGAGATGTGAAGTTTTATGTAAAGCAGAACTGCACAATTGTAAACCCTGCCAGTAGCAATTGTACTGCACACGTCTGTCACAGAAGTATTATCCGCTCTGTCGCGTTTTTGTCCTGAAATTTTGATAGCTGTCGTAACTTATGTCTTTTAGAAAGACAACTTGCTTGTGCGCCTTTTTTTGTATTTTTATCAGTGGATGTAAATATTTGTTATATTTTTGTTTAAGAGAATGTTTTAAACTACTGTTAAGTCTGCTGATATGATTTTGGACAATAAAATGTTAAATGTGCATTTGGAATCCGAATTTTTCTTATATAATATCGCACAGGATACTACGTGCAGCCATGAAAAAAAGATGCTTAACAAAATATGGACTTAAATACTTCAAATCGTGCAAATATTTCAGACTCTTTCGCTGAGCATAGTAAGGGCAGCCTCAACATTTATAAAAACAATTTATAACTGAATCCAACTCGTTCTCTATATGCAACATACACAATATATACAATATTACATAAAATGCTAGTATTTAAAATATACTGTGGAAGGTGATTTGAATCATTTCCCTGAGGGAATTCTTCGCTTTATTGAATAAAATGCACAGTATGGTATCACGCCCTGTTCTTCCTCCGTTTTGAACTGCTTATGTTTGTGCCTGAACTTCCATGGCTGTGTTAAAACGGACATAAAATGGAGGCATGACTTAGAATCTGGGCTTACGGTCCGAATCGTTCCCTGAGGGTTATCTACTGTAGTACCTTTGAGAGAGGTATTTGACCTGATCCCCTTGAGTAAACACCCACATAAAGTATACATTTTTTTTTATGTAGTTCCCTAGCTAAGCTCCTAAAATAATTTAACGAATGAGCCCGTACCTGGGGAGTCGTTATTGGAAATAACTCCAGGGCAATGATGCTGTCGTACGGAATTAAATGTGGGATCCATGAAGCTGCAACATCCTTGCGTGAATCGGCTGCATGTTTTGCAGGAATGTCGTATGTCTTTTGAGCCCCTGTCATTCCTGCATGATTTTAAGCACTCTATGTTAAACGGCATATTCCAAAAATACAAAGTTCACAGAGAATTTTGAAAGCCTTGCTCCTGTCCTTGGGAGTTCCCGCTTTTGAGCTACCAGTCCTCTTGAAAGCAATCGCCGCAATTACACACAGGCCTAGCTTACATTTTTAAAAGTGCCGGAAGACGCTGATGCGTTTTTAATAGGTATCGTAGAAATCCTCTAAGCATGAATAATATCTGCAGTGGGGTGTCCCGTGGCCACGCGAGTTTGACAGCGGTAGCAGTGATTTAGGGAAAACGGTCGTCTACAGCTGGCGAAAGCAACATTCATTCTGGGCGATTAATTGGAAGACCTTTCCCATATCGTAAGCTGAATATACCTTAAACATTAATGAGATTCACAAGTACACAAAATACTGTAGGTTCAGCAGAACTGACTCTCTGGAAAATATTGTAGCAACTCGAAAGAAAATCTTCTAATCTTCTCTTCGGGTATTTTTTGGCCCGTTGCTCTTGTGTGTCACATGGATCTGATTGTTTTATTTTTTTTTATTTTATTTTTTTTACCATCCTGGGGGGGGGGGTTACCCCAATCAGTCAATGGTCTGCCTTATCCACACTGGACATGAGGCTTAATTCTGAAAGCTGCCCAGTCCGGGTTATAACCACAGAAGTAGTTACGGATCAAGCAAGAGTCTGCAGAATCACTGTGGAGTCAGGTCAGTACAGTAGAGTCACCTGACAGGGAGGATAGCCTTCATTACTATGGACTGCTCGTTTGCTTTCAGATCTGTTTGCTGGAGATCCGAACTCGCTGTAAAATCGCCTAACAGCTGTTTGCTAATGAATTATAAAACGGGGCATTTAGTATTTTCAACTGCTGTTTATGTATACAAACTTCACACTAAAATATCACTTTATTTTTTTTGCGGTAATTGCGTTTCATGATCACGCATTAATAGTAATTTGTGAATTTAAAAAATGAATTTGTTTTTACAAAATTAGGGTAAGGAAGATGTGCGTCTGTTTCCTATTTCCGGAAACTTATTATCCATCCACAACAGGCAGCACATGGGGTCAAGGGGCGGTAACCTACAGCTACAGGGTCCTGCCGTTTGCAGAGCGGGGGTGGCCAATCTTATCCGCAAAGGGCCGCTGTGTATGCAGGTTTTTGGGGTAACCTTTAGGGCAGCTGTTCAAACCCAGGTGTGAGGACTCTTCAACCAATCAGTCCTCTAATTAGTTATCTAATGAGGGAGTTGCAGCGAAAACCCGCAAACACAGCGGCCCTTTCTGGGTGAGACTGCCCACCCCTGCCGCAGAGGATGAACCTGAGGCGTCACGACTTGAAATATAATTAAATTAAAATTAAAGCTTTGGGATTTGTGTTATAAAATATTTTTGTTGTAACGTGACAAATTCATTAGGAGCCCAGCTGTTAAAACAGGTAGATGCCTGTTAATTATGTGCTACTTTCTGATCCCGTACTTCATTGCAATCAGCTTGTTCTTCTTAAAATGTATGCTCTCCTTTTTTTAAACGGCAAACGGCAATGCAATCTGTTTGTCCTCCAATAAACCGACGTACATCCCGATTACAATAAACTATTACTGTAAGGAAGCCCTTTTGTGGGCAGTGGTGGCTTAATGGTTAGGGAAGCGCATTTGTAATTGAAAGATTGCTGGTTCGAATCCCCGACCTGCAAGGCACCACTGAGGTATCCTGAGCATGGGGTACAGAGCCTTCAGTCACTCTGCTCCACGGCTCTGGAAGTCACTCCCACCAGGTATCGGAAACATTAGCTCACTTTCACTTTTTAAATCTGCCCTGAAAACCCATCTTGTGTGCTAGAAAGGCGCCTTTAAAAAATTATTATTATTATTATTATTATTATTATTTATTATAAGGTGGGCGGTAATGCACAGCTCCCCGGGCGCTGAATTAGCTGCCCCTGCTATGTCACATTGTCACATATTGGTTAAATGCAGAGAACACATTTCGTTGTTGTGTGCCGTGGTGTGTCAACAATTACAACTGATCTCTAAATTCTGAAGGAAAGATCTATTTATTTTGCTCCCTTGATGAAGCGTGTTCCGTGCGTGTTGAGACCTCGATAAATTAAGAAGCGCACTACACAGTCCCCCAGTTCACCACAGCTTCCCCAGTCTGTCAGTAGGCCGCGCGTTTGACACCGTTTCTTTTATCGATCCTCTGTGACACAGTGGAAATAGGACAGCAGGTGGCAGCATGTATCTTGCTACGGAGGATCTATCCATCTTTCCGTCTATCAGCCCAGTGGCGGCTGGTGCATAATCAGCGTCTGTTTAACTTGAATTTGGAGGAACAGAAATGAAGATCGCGGTGCAGGACCGTCAGTATTTCAAAGCAGATTGAGTTCGACCCTATGACTACTGTTTTTTTTCTTTCTTTCTTTTACTACATCTCGTTCACACACATTGTTTCTGGGCGCACGGGGTTTTTAATGCGAGCGGTGCTTCCAGTTTTCACAGTTTAATACTTTTGCTATAAACATTGACTGCCGCTCTCTGAAAGTCACCAGGAATCTGGATATATTGCCTATAAATTCAGTGTTTAACCTCCAAGACCATAAAAGACTTCATAAACACTGTTTTGGCTTTGAATTAGAAATTGACCGCCAGTGTTTTTAAAGTTTTAGTTATTGGGGATTGTGGATTTGATGCTGTTGTCAGATGCTCGGGTAACTTAGGCCGTTAAATGGCTTTGAGCCACCTCGCTTTTCACCGTTTTTAGTCACTAATTACTCTTTACTGTCTTGTATTCAGTGGGCTGTTGACTACAGCATTAGTTAGCGGGTTTACTTAAGTCCGAAGAAGCGCGAAATATAGGGAGGGTACAACACGACTGAGGTAGCGCTTGGGTCAATGGGCCGTGGTAGATTGCCCTCTTTCTCAGTTTGACTTTGCACAAGCTTAGAGAACATCGAGACTCCAGTCTGTGCTTTTAATGTACTCAGTCTGCTGCGAGCACATTTGCGAAAATTTCCCCTTTGAAAATAATAGGTTAATATGCACCGTCTTCTCCACAGAATATTACTAATAACTATTGTTAATAGGAGTGAAATATACGCCTTTGTGCGAGTCTGTGGATTTCGGCATGACTGCCTTAGGTGAATATGAAAAATATGTGAACTTTGACTCCCCTTGGTGATGGAATCAAGCCAGTGTGAAAAACAGGCTGAATTTAGAATGAGCTAAATGAACCATTAATCCCTCCCCCCCACCGCCCAAACTAACACTGGTCTAGAGGATCATTGTATTTATGAGTCCAAGGTTTGAATTATGAAATAATAGGCAATATTCTTTGCATGATGTCTGTGCCTGTGTGGGATGTAGGACCCTCTGTTGGTGGTTAAGCATTGGATATATGTGACAAAGCTTTTTTTTTAGTAGTTTTTCCCACTAATGGTATTAACTTAACTGAAAAAACGACACAATTGCACCTCAGTCCTTATTTCACAGCCTGAGGCAGTATTTGGAGGAGAGAACATTATACCTGTCCTGAGGAGAGCAGGTCCAACCTGTAGATGTTTAAAAGTAGCTGACAGCGAAAATGGCCCCTAACACTAGCCTCTTTCTTGAAAGAGGAACAGACGCTCCAGGCCGTACGGACACCTCTGCTATGCATTGAACAGTAATATTTATTTGCTAACTTGACTTCATTCCAAAGAGACATTTAGCCCCAACCATGTAGAGCTGCTTAACTGGTTCGATTCAGGCTACCTGCCTCTAGGGCTACCAGGCAAGTTAATGTCCTTAACTGCTTCACTGGCCCCTCGAGTCCTTGAAAGATCTCACTTACAGAGTGTCTCAAAGCCCAATACCCTGTGTATTTTGCCACAAATCCCAGAAAACAACTCCAACTCGATGTGTCAACCATCCCAGGCTTCAAAAACAAGGTCCCCTGAGTACTACATGATGTTCTTAAGTATTGGAGGTCGCAGTGCATTTTTTTCCTTGTATCCAAAGCAGGCGGGGTGGTCAGTGTGGTGTCCTTTTCAGGCTGTAATCACTAGTCTTACGACCTGATCTTCTAGCATGGGACCATAATTAGGTAAATGGCTATTGAAAATGGACAATGAGCGTTATGGCGGAGTTCGTGAGGAGGTGCCGGACATCGTGGGTGTATCCATGTCAGAACTGGTACGGATGTTTATTGAACAGAAGTAAGCTCTTCTATCTGCTGTGGCCGGGGGGGGTTATCATCACTGAACTTGTGGAGGAAGAGTGTGGTCTCACTTTGTTGAAGGTTAGCTGTAAAAGGAGAGGGTGTCATGCGCAGTGAGACACATGGCCAAGGTTGAGGACCTGGTCGAGGCAAATGGATAGCCGATTCCCAGCATGCCTTGCTCTTGCGGCCTGCCCCTCTGTGCTCTCGCCTCACTCTGCAGGCTCCCCACCACCAGGGCATCAGGAGGTTTTTTTTTTTACGAGCCCGATGGGGGTCATGCTGCTTTATAGTCTCCCTTTAGCTGTGTCCTTCACACCCAGAGCGGGCTTGTCCTGCTCTGGCTGCAGATTCTCTAACGCTAAGCACCATCGCAAGCTAGCGCTAAAGAGAGCATTAGCGGTAGCACTGTGAAATCGAGCCTCTTGTCACCTGTGAAAGTCATTTAAGCGCTAATGGCCCTCGGATTTACGTAGGGAAGCCTTGGGATGACATCCGAAGGCGCTCCGGTGTTGCTGCGAGAGTTGATCAGCGGTCAGGGGTATGACTTTGATGGTCATGTTTCCGCTTCATGGCTCGTAACAGTCTCTCCGAAGGAGATTGGGAGGAGTGTCTTCATTGGAACCCCGTTCTGAATAGTCTTCTGCTCTGGTCTCATGACTCAACTGGAGTACATATCTAGGCCCTGATCCTTCATAAAAGTAATAAGTCAGAATATTATTTTTATACTCAACAGCAGGATATGCGTTTTCATATCTGTGTTTGTTATATATTGAGTTGTTATTGGATTCACATCTGCCTGTCCATCTTCTGTAATGTCACGAGGTACAAGACAGAGGACCCTGCGAATGGGGTGTCAGTCCAGGGCTCCTATTTACATGTTTTATACATTTTGGAATACGTAGCCGCTTACTCGTATATCTATGATTCTATAAGCGCATGCATTATAAATGAGTTTGGGTATTATTATTTACACATCGGCCATCGAGACACTTGGGACGGCGCGAGCGGGTGTCTCCGGGGACCCGGAGGCGGGGAAAGCGGGACGCCGGCAAATTGAGTTAATTCTGCCGACGCGCAACGATGGCATCAGCAAACTGGCAAACAGGTGCTGGCGCGCGCAGATCCACGGCGTCCGCTGCGCGCGTAATCGCATATCTCTCTCTCATCTCCCGGCCTGTATGCGTCTGAAAAGATTGAAATATTCATTAGATCCTCTTTAATAGCTTTTTATTTGAACATATCGGCACATTGTAGTATATATTAAAAAGGCTTTGGAAATCCTGCAGTTTCACCCTTGCAGTTTGGTTTATTTTTATTTTAGTGCTGTTCCTGCTGTTTGTTTATTTATTATTATAATAATAATTATTATTATTATTATATTAATTGGCTCAGCGTCCTAACATATTTCCTTACCCCTCAGTATAAAGAGTCACAGCCCAGTCTTGCTGCACACCAGTTTTGTCGGACACTGCAGAAGTTGTTCCTCTCACGTGTGTCCTGAGGGGTCTTGCAGCACCCAGCCCCCCCGTTCCTCCCTCGGTTACCATCTGCAGCTGGCTGGCGAGGTCTGTCCTCACATGCCCGCACGCTGGCCGTCGCACGCCACCTCCGGACGGCCCCCAGTGCCGCCCACGCTGGCCGTCGCACGCCACCTCCGGACGGCCCCCAGTGCCGCCCACGCCCCAGGCGCAGCGGGTTCCTCTCAGCCAAATACCGGGTAACAAATCGACCGGTGAGGGGACAAGATAAAGATCCGTCTCCAGCCAGAGCTAGCTGTGGATGTTATCCTCCTCTGGCAGAATTAAAGTGTGTGCTCTAATATTTTAGTTGGTATCGTAGAATAATATACTTCGAGGCTATTTGACCCTTGGCTATATTAGTTAGTTTATATTAGGGTGTTACTGCACATCACTGGCACTTTGTGCAGGGTGTCCTCGTGCCCAGGGGTCTGCTCCCCCCCCCCATCCCCCCACCTCATGCTCTGGGTTTTCTTCATGGCGGGTATGAAATAGGGATTTTCAGTCTAGGGTCCATAGAGCATATACTAAAAGGGCTGAACCCTTCTAGTGATCAGACATTAGTGGTTGGGGTCCGAGTCTCTGGTCTGTTTTTGCTTGGGAGGGTCTGGTTTACGAAAGGAATTGGGTAAAAAAGGTATTGGGGAAGGAAAATCTGTTATATTTGAAAATGATCATGATAATGGAGGGAAATGTATTTTGAGTTGTAATTTGTGTCTCAGATGTTTTTGTACCAGTTCACTTTGCGCTACATCAGCTTGAATGTATAATTGTTCGAAAATGTCAGTAAATGTATGCACCTTCTAGATTCGCATTAAATTTGGATTCTTAAACTTGGTTGTTTTTCACGGAGAACTTTCCATAACCGTAATTTTAAACCTCTCCAAAAGTCTCTGAAAGCGGAGCATTTTGCAGTAAGCCATTAAATAATCGAGAAGCTTTATGCAGGAAACTGCTAGATGGTGGCACTGAAATCACGCGCTCAGTCATTGTGAGTTTCTGCTGCTATTGTAATGGCTTTTTGCTTTAAAAGAAAATGGTTTTTAAAATTCAGGGATGCTTTTCAGCTGGAGCTGGGTGCCGTCTCCCGCTTTAAAATCGATATGGTTTCTGATAAACATCTGCAGATGGTCAGTGTGCTATGGTATCGGGGGGGGGGGGGGTGTTACCCCTCTCAGTATCACCACCAGACCACAGGGACCGTCCCTTTGTGTTGTCCCTTAATGGCACATCTACATTGGATTGGCAGGGTGTCCTGTTTCTGGTAAATGTTGATGGGAAAATTAAAAATAATAATAGAAAATATGATTACAAAAAATCTCATCACCAGCTGTTTCAGCTGGAGCCGCACAGATATTGTGATGAAAGTCCGCTCTGGCCGCTAAATTATAAGCCGCCGGTAACAATAGGACTGATAACAAGACCATTATCCATAGGTCATGAAACCTAGTTAATACTGGTTCGTGTTTCTTTTGTAAACAGACATCATGTCACCAAGGCAATATATTGCAACTCTGAAAGAAGTTTTGTGCCTCGGCAGGTTAGACTGCCGCATCTGGGCAGAAGGTTGTGGGTTCAAATCTTGCGATCAGCACTATTGGGCCCTTGAGCAAGGCCCTTAAACCTCAAACTGTTCTAGGGACTGTCTCTCCAAACAAACAGTTTGTCACTTTGGATAGAGGGATCTGCTAAATATTTTTTCTTCAGCTTGTAGGACTGCAGTGTGGTTGAGCAGGTGACCTTATCAGCTGTTTGGACTTTGTCTTTCTGTCCGAGACGTTTCTAAGGTGTTCATTTGCTGCTCTCGCCTGACTGCTGCCTGCTTGGTCTCTCCGTTTGCTATGTAGCTCTTTGGGGGGGAAAAGCTTTGACCATCCGTTACCTCCAAAAAAGCTCCTTGTGAATGGCAGACAGTGGGGCGCCTGTGTGTACTGCCAGCCCCTTTGGCGCCCCCCCCCCCCCCCGATCTGTCAGGGACCTTCTTGTCTCTCTTGAAGGACCGATCGACATGGGCAAGACAGCAGATGGTCCGTTCGCCTTCCTGACCCATCATGCCATGTCCAGCGCGGCCAGAGTGACTGCGGGAGCCAAGGGCGCGACTCGCTGAGCCAAAGCGCAGCTTTTTGTTCTAGAGGCGATTAAAGGCGATTAACGGCTTAACGCGCAGCGTCCCGTATTTCCCTCCGGACATGCGGCCCAAGCAAGCGTGTCGTTCTCTGGGAACTCGCTCTCCGTAGCGATGGGCCCCCACGAGGAAGCAGCAGGGACCGCGGCCCGGGAGCTCGTGAGACAGCGGTACGCCGCTTCCAGGTGCCGGAGAGCCACCCGGCATGTTTATGGATCCACGGTGGCATCCTTAGTGTCTCGCAAACAGAAACGTAATTAAAGCAGGACATTCCTCATTAGGCCCGAGCTGGTGCTCAGACAGGGAGCGACAGGCCTTATGAGGCGAGAGCTAGTGAGGTGTAATTTACAGGAGGATGGGCCGGTAAAGCAGGCCGTGTGGGAGGCAGGGGAGATAGCAGCAGGGTGCCAGACGCCAGTGCCTTTCGCTCACTAAATTACACAGTGGTCCCTGAGGACAATGAACGCTGCTCAACAGACTCCCCGAAATCCCATAAAGACATCTCTGTCCCTTGTTTGCAGACATGCTGGTTAAAAAACATCCCTGACGCAAGACCCAGTAAGATAATTTTTTATGAGTCGAATTGTGGGGAGTAGGGCGCAAACGTTTGGTTAGCGGCATGGCACCCTTCGCCGCCGATGGATACTAACTGGCTCTCTGCATAGGGAGACCCTCTTCTGGCACGTTCCCTGAGCCGTGTCACACTCCAGCTGTCCCCAATCGCGCAGTGTCAATAACATTAGCCTGTGATGATAAGGGATCCGGCGTCAGTTAAACAGAATTATCTGGCGTGTCTGAGTGTCTGTTATTAGCGAGACGGGCAGGGAGGGTGACAAGGAGTCGGTAAATATTTGAGTGGTCTTACAGTACTTCATCAAGGAAGTGAAGGTGGGTGTTTTTTC
This sequence comes from Mormyrops boulengeri, assembly GCA_026781065.1. Lineage (NCBI taxonomy): Eukaryota > Metazoa > Chordata > Actinopteri > Osteoglossiformes > Mormyridae > Mormyrops > Mormyrops boulengeri. Next base: position 3,302,044 of record JAODLD010000054.1, on the reverse strand, counting down.
ATTCCGGATTGTTCTGAACCGGACCTGTTTTGACTCCTTGTGGCCTGCTATGAAAGGCTTAGCACAAGTCTTTATCTGTATATCGAAAGTAGAGCTGTTTTACTGTATTCCTTGCATCAAGAGGGGGATAATTGCCTTTATTTATGAACCAATAATATCCCAGCGCGCTGTCCTTTGGGAAACGTCACCTTCAGAACCACTTTGCTGCAGTAGCCGAAAACGGGAAGCCCGAGTTTTAGCAATTCTTCCTGCGTGCTCCGCTACTTACTCTTCCTGCTGCGTTGCGCCCACATACGGGCAGCATTTGTAGAATGCGACGTCGTACTAAAATGACTTGCGTGGGAAATAACTTCAGCCAAGAAGCCCGCTTGACCTTTTATGCAGCTACTGGCTATGTGTTCTTGCATTCAGACGTGACACAGTTCTGCTAACAGAAAACGTTTTCGGGGGGGGGCAAATAGGGTGATTGATGGCTCTTTTAATGGGTGGACGGGCCATGCTTGATGTGAGGGTTTATTTATTTATTTTTCCTGCTGCTCCTTTCCCGTAAAGGCCCCGAATCGATGCGGATCGCCCCTCCCCACAAGGATAAAACAATGCCGTTTTCCCAACCCAAGTAACGTCACTGGGAGGTGGAATGAAACTGATGAAAAATGTTTCTCCATTAGGCTTCTCTTCAGAGTCTTTAACTGCCGAAACCTGTCAGCTCCGATTTGTCCCATTTGTGCGGCCGGTTTTGAAAGGGATGAGGGGGCCAGGCCTTCCAATGAAAAATACAGTCCCGCAATCATACTTACAAATCCAATTGCGTGTGTTTACCATTAGTCAGCCTGTCAGCTTTGATTCGCTTTCGGCCTTCCTTAATGTAAGTGAACGTGTGCACTAACGCGGTGAGGGCGAGGCTTTCCGGCAATGCTTTACCCACAATGCCCCGCGCGTACTCCACATTCGCACAGCTACCTGGTCAACGATAATGAACAGGATGGCCTAAAGTAATATTTAAATGCAGCATCCTCATTGTCTATGTATGAGAAGTTTGAGTTAGTATTGAGTCTTTAGAAGTGATAATGACCGAGTGAAGACACACCTGACTGAACCCCCAATATATAAGAATGTTTGAGTTTTCAGGTTTCACCGTGAGGTGGTACAAGCTGCTGTATGCTAAGCGTTTTAAGCGTAAGATTAGAGTTATGAAGGAAATGTCCAGTGATTACAGACTAGAACATGACAATGTGTAATGGCGGGGATTCTGCTAGTTTGAATTAGCAACTGTTTAGTTTATTAATGAATGGCTAACAGAAATACTGGTCTGCACAGCAAAAGGAAATCGTCGTGAAGTGATAGGAAGCTGGGGCTCTGGTCAGGTGTAAGTTAGTCCGCTCATTTAGCCACTTGATTCTTGGCTCTATCATTGCTGATTGAAGGGTCCCAAACTACCATCAAGTTAAGGTGTAGAGACCAGAGCAAATATGCTGAAAAACATGACGATGAGTCACCAGGATGGTTGGTTAGGGAGAGTTTGTTTGACATGCCTGGTAGGACGATAAACCTTAAAATAGCCTGAATGTGTGTAGCAGCATAACATGAAGCACTTCAGCTGCTCATCCATCCCATGCTGTGAAGTGTAACGAGACCCTCTCTAACCTGCCCTTCTGCTGGGTTTTCATACCGTGGATGGTTTCATGGTGGAGGTGGCTCCTCTCCAGGCAGGATACCTGAGGGACGCACGTCTGTCTCACCTTTGGCCAGACCCTGCACACACGTTTCGAAACGAGCAGAATATTAATTAACTCGTGAAGCTGGTCTCCGTATTCAGTCAGGGTGACAGGCAGGCAATCTTTATGAAGTCTTCACAATGCTAGGGACAGCCTGGAAGGTGGATGTGAATAATGGGGGAGGTGTGCAGGACGTCCCAAGTTTTGTTCACCGGTTGGCCTTCCTTGGACCACATTCGGTGGGTACTGACCACTGCATACCGGGAACACCGCACAAGACCTGTCGTTTTGGAGATGCGCTGACCCTGCCGTCTAGCCATCACAGTTTGGCCCCCACCAAAGTCCCTCAGATCCTTACGCTTGCCCATTTTTCCTGCTTCCGACACATCAGCTTCAAGAACTGACTTCACTTGCCTAATAAAGACATGGACCAATTTGTTGGTACCGTTGCACATAAAACAAAAAAACACATCTATCTCTGAAATAACTGGAAACTGACAAATTTAATTGCATCCCTTATTGTTTTTCATATTTAACTCAAATCAGACTCTGCTTTTGATTATTGATCCAGTTGAATTTTTTATATAATTAAACAAATAAAAATGGAACGGACAAAAAAGATGGTACCTTAATTTAATATTTTGTGGCACCACCTTTTGCAGCAACCACTGCCAACAAACGGTCTCTGTACTTCACCATGAGACGTCTGCATTTGCCAACAGGTAGTCTGGCCCGCTCTTCCAGAGCAAACTGATCAAGCTATCTCAGGTTCGAAGGGTGGCGTCTCCACACTGCAGTTTTCAGATCCTTCATGGATGTTCAATAGGAATAAGATCTGGGCTCATGGAGGGCCATTTAAGAATAGTCCAATGTTTTTTCTCTCAGCCATTCTTGGGTGCTTTTAGCTGTATGTTTTGGGTCTTTATCCTGTTGGAGGACCCATGACCTGTGATTGAGGCTGAGCTTTCTGACACTGGGCAGTATGTTTCGCTCCAGGATGCCTTGGTAGTCTTGAGACTTCATTGTGTCCTGCACAGATTCAAGGTTCTCCATGCCAGATGCAGCAAAGAAGCCCCAAAACAATACCGGACCCCCTCTATGTTTCACAGTAGGTATGTTGTTCTGTGATTCCTTGGTCCCTCAAACTCTCTGTATGCCTGGACGCACCAAATGTCTCGCTCCTGCAGGAAGGTGTGGTTGGACATCCAACCGGGCCTACCGTGCGTCACCTCGCGAGCCTGTCAATCGTGCTGTTCCTTCAAGAAGCACTTTGCGGTGCTTAATTTACGCATAACTCAAGTTGTGTGACAAAGTTGTCAAGTTTTCCATGTTTGTTTTACATTGTTAGGCTATATTTCTTCGCCTAGTTACAGTTTGGTAGTTATTTGGCTAGACGGTTTGCTAGCTGATGAAAACATAGGAGTAGCAGCTGAACGACGACATACAACCACACCCATCCCACAGTAGAATCTTTTTATTTGCTATCTTATTACTGAGGGGCATTAGTGTATCTGGCAGAACCCCGAACACAATAATAACATAGCTCTGGAATTGTACTGGGATACAAACTAATATTTTTTTTACTCAACCAACGTAAGTGGGCTGGTTTTGATGTCCAACCTCGCCATCCGCAAGTCAGAGCGAAAGGCTTCTCATACCCCCCAACTGCCCCCCAACAAAAACGGCCAAGTCAGCCATCATCCCGAAAGGACCCCGGGAGGCGACAGCGAAACCAGGATCGGCGTCGTGATTTTAAAAGGTGCCGAACCGCATCGGAGCGGCCATGGCGCAGCGTCATGGGGGCCTCATGAATTTTAACAACATGGTTTGTGTTTTTCTGTAGATACTGCAAAGTTGGAAGAACGGCAGCTAGCTGCATGATTTGATGCACGTGGAACATCTTTGCTTTCAATGAATATATCAGGAAGAAATGGATTAGGTACAAGTGGAGGTAAAACCCGGTCTAGAAAGGATAAGCAGAATTCGAAGTGCCAAAGCTAGCTATATTTTGCAGTGTGTGTAAATATTGCAAGACCCATGGAATATATTTAAAGTTTAGCAAAGGTAATATTGCACCTTAAAGGTGTAATTTGACACTGTTGACTTGTTATGGAGACCCGACCCAAAGCGGGTTTCTGGTTCTGTTCCTGAGGAGTGCCACGTGTGTGCTCCGATGGCAGGGCTTGGCCTGTTGATGTGTGACTTACCGTCGTTCACAGCCATCTGGACCGGGAAGACGTGCGTGATGTTTTGTCAATCATCCGCTGAGCCCTATTGCGTTCCGGAGCCGGCGGTGAGCGATGTCGGGGAGCTGAAACTCTCCCGCTCTGACCAACTGGAGATTAATGTCCCTTAACATCTGATTGTGTTTGTCAGTTTCCTTCACTTGAATTTTAAACTCGACCTTTCGTATTCCAAGGAGTTTTTCTCTGGCCTTCAATGTTAAACGCTTATGATGTGTGACTGGTTGTGGATCGGAAATGTATCCGGGAACCAATCCTTTCCCCTTTTTTCTGTGATATGTGGCAAATATGGACTTCTGTCAATGTGTGTGGTCCGGTCCCCCCTAGGTTCTCTCGATATTACAGCCCCCCGCAATGACGGGTCAGCATGTCGTCATACCTTGTTGGAGTTACCAAATATATCTCGTCACTCTTCAAGGTGTTTCTGCCTCCCTGATTTCCGCTTCAGTCTAAAGCAGTGATTCCCAATCCGGTCCACGGGGACCCAGAGACAGTCCATGTTTTTGCTCCCTCCCAGCTCCCTGGCTGACAGAAGAAGTACGTTGGGTCCTGGTTGGCAGGGAGCTGGAAGGGAGCAAAAACTTGGACCATCTGTGGCTCTCCAAGGACCAGGTTGGGAAACGGTGATCTAAAGGACTGAACTTACTTTGCTGAGCCTGACATATGCCACCAGTCCTGTAGGACGAATAGTCAGGATGTCATCATATATTACATCTTTGCCCTCTCATGAAAAATCATAGTAGGGCGTAGTCTTATGCATGAAATCCCCCAATTTCCCCTAAAGCATTACTAAAATTAATGGTGGTGAAAGGGTGTATAGTGATTATGCAATAATCGTAATTATTTTGCATGGTTGTTCTTGAACACAGACTGAATTTTTGACTAGGTGCTTCATTCTGTATAACTGAACTGGAGGCCAGGATTGATCTTCACAGTCAGCGTAATTAAATGTGTAGTCATGGAGATGAGGCCCATTTACTACTGCTGCGGTTATTGGGTCTGAATATCAGTCCTGGAGTAGAACTGGACTGCTAGCTGTCTGCTTTACGAAATGAACCTGCGTGGGCTTTGGGTAATTGGTTCTGATGAATGGACTGATGCCAAATTGGTGGATCAGACAGATGGAGCAAAGAATGAAACTTTGCATGATGACTGAAAAAATTAAGCAGGTGATGCTGAGTGACCCAAGTCTCATCCTGGTGGTACCAGTATATGGCTTGAAGTGGAACTGGATAAATTTAATGACTGGACATGGTTTGGATGGGACATCTTCAGGCAAATGGTAGCAGGGACATAGAGATCAAGCAGGGTCACCCCAGAAGTAGTATGTTGGGTCCTGCTTACAGTAGAGAAGGTATCTGAGAAGTTCTACCTCGTGCATTAAATTAGTGTTTCCATATTACCGTTTAAGCTGGGCCTGGTGTAATTTGCGTGTAAAAAGCAGTGATAAAATACAGTAGCCCTAGTATAGCCTGCTGTTTTAGACGAGTGGAAGATCAGGACACGATTTTGTGTCCCGCAGTGGGAAATTTCCAGAGGTACCAGCGTTTTAGCAGACCACAGCTGGAGCTTGAGGAGGTCACCCTGGAATGGATTTTGGGTCTTGAAGACGCAGTTTGAGAATCACTGTGGGGGTGGGCTGGGGTTGTGTGAAACTCAGGTGCGTCAAGGGCACTGTGCGGCTGTTTGTGCTTGTGCGGCGGCGCTCCGAAACGATGTCGAGCGACGAGAGGTTATGGAGGTGAGCGAGACGCACTGTGAACAGCATCCTGCTGACTTGAGAGCCAGAAGAGGAGCTGGAAATTAATGCAGTGCTGCAGTTAAGTGGTGTCCGCCAAAAATGAAAACGCAGTGAACTCGGTTTACAGAAACTTCAAGTTTTGTGTGACATCATCTCGAAATCCTTCAGTTTGTTTAAATTCTTTTTTTTTTGGTCTTATGCTAAACAGACATCCATTAATATGCGTTCAGATACCGTACAGTGTTTTATTTCATGGGGCTGAGGCCGTTAATGTTTACAGCATATCTCTTTATTCTGTAAATTTGAATTTTGATTGGCCATATGCAGTTCAAGTCGTTCAGTTATTTACAGACAGAAAGGAAGAGTGCTCTGCATTCAGAATGGCTTGCCCAGAAGGGGACGTCTTTTAAAACAAAAGGAAGAGGGATGCTGGTCTTTTCTGGGTGGGGGTTGGGAGTGAATTTGGGGATGTACATAAATGGTAGATGGACTGGCTCATGAACTCTCTCTTCATAAATATGAATGGTCCTTCTGGAAGGCTTTTTTGGGGGGGGGGGGTGAGAGAGGAAGAGAGAGAGAGAGAGAAGGAGAGAGGGAGAGAGGGAGAAGCATTGGTTTGGCCCAATAAAAGACTAGCACATCTGGTTGCAGAGTGGATGTGCCCATCAGATATTCTCAGCCCTGTATGCCAGGTTACGTCCCACCTTCCCCAGCGTGACACCAGCAGTGTGCAGGTTCGCAATCTGGTCTTGAAAGCTGCCTTGCCGTCAAACTGAGGACACCCGAGTGACTGGGGCATGCCCTTACAACTGCCTCCCATTGCTCTCTGGGACTTTGTCACCTCTCCCTGCCTCATTAGTCTCTGCTGCGGTTATTAATAATACTTATACATGGCAATTGCGATTAAAAAGTGTTAATATTTATTTTGGTTGTTTATTATGGATCGCTCCGTACTGGAGAATTTTCATAACTAAATTGTGGTAAAAACCAACATAATGGTTTCACTGATTTTCGGGTCCTTTCCTACAGATTAGTGGACTGTTTCTGGTTAATCCTGCGGCTCATTTCCATAACCACATAAATGATGAACATGCTGTAGATTTTTGATGAGGGGAAATAACTTCGTGAAATTCCCCGATGAATGATCAGATGGTATATTTTGTCTGTATTTGAAATCTGTATTTTGAAGGAAGCGGGACCCATGCGTCACGGCCGTGTCAATAACTTTGACTTAAAAAATCTTTAGGAAGTAAATGCAGAGGGTACACATGCAATCATCATGAAATGTATAAATCGTTTTTTGAGTTTCCATTATCAGCAGTATACGGATTAATTTAGATGCTTTTAAGTGTCCTTATCTAAACAGGAAAGAACCAGCGACGGTCTTCCTATTTCACCGTCAAATACGGTAGTAAAAATTCAATATCGCAAACTCTGGGTGCTTTTTAATGTTCCCTGACACTTGAAGTGTGTCCAAAGCAAAACGGCCAGATTCTCCGGCGACCCCGAAAGGAACCGCTCGGCCGTACCGGCGTAAAGGGGGGAGGGACGGCAGCGGAGCGGAGCGCCTTCATGCGGCTTACCGAGCCCCACACCGCTATTACATGCCGATTATGTGCTGGTTTATGTGTTTCTCACAGCGCTTTATCTCCTGTAACTTCGAAGCGGCCAGTGATCCACATAAAGGATAAGGCGGCGTGTCCTCCCGTCTAGCCGCGATTTCTCCGCATCCGACCGGCCCCTCTGTCTGTTTTTTCCTGATCTGCAATCAAATACAGGCGCACTAGCTCAGTTCGTGCGGGTTTGTGACATTTTTAGCCTGCTCAGTATGTGACAGATTTGGATAAAAAATCTGCTTGTTTGCTGTGCATTATTTTAAACCCGCAGTCAGTTTCTGCAATGTTTTATTCACAGGACAACAAAATATGAGTGCGATAATTTTACATTTTAATACTTGCATGAAAAAACGCTGTCTGTCCGTAATATTTCTCCTAACCCCTTGTCAAAGATATTAAGTAGGCTACGCAGGTTTGTTTGTTATGCAAATTTGTTTCTCTCCCCTTAGATAATTAAAATTTAAATATGTAAAGCAGTCTTGATGGGTGTTGTAAAGCTCGTTTTGAAACCATCTGGCTAATTAAACGCTATATTTGAACAGGTAGCTAACACACCTGGGCCGACCTGAATAGGAATCACCTGTCTGGCTTTGAGTTACTTCATATGCTCTCGCCATGACTGAGGAGCAGAGATACGGAGCATCGGACCCGCTTGTGCCCGCTGCTAAACGGGAAGATGCCCCCCGAGTCACTGGTAAGCCCAGCATCCTTCCTCCAGTCTGCTTTTCACGGGGAGCAGCTGGTTGCAACGTCAACCGGAGGCACCACTGTCACCGACTCTCTCAACATTCTGATTATTTAAGACTCCATGTGAGACGTTCAGAAAAAATGTAGCTGCAGACTGATGTCCAATAGAAATCAAGCAAACAGTTTTTGCCCTTTCTCACGAAAGAAGACTTACGGCAAATCTCTATTATTCCATTATAAACCTAAAATTGGCTATATAAAGCACTGGGGTACTTCACAAACCCTACAGGTTATTTACAAGGCAAAACACTGCTACATTTAAATGTGTCTGCATGTGTGTGCAGACTTGTCTCGAATTGAAAATCTCACGCCAGCCAACCCTGTCTCTGTGTAGCGCATAATTTTTGCCCATATCTCTCATAATACGCATGTCACTATATTATGTCTCGCTGTTCCTTAATGATGACAGTGTAGGGCTTTGTGATGACGTCACATATGCGTGGGGCGTGACCTCACCAACTTTCTCTTGCTGTCAAATCGAAATCAATCAATATTAGAAAATCATCTTTCCCCTCAATCTCAGGAGGAAATTTGCACGTCAGCCGTGGGTGCGCTGGCGCGCGCAGCGTTTCCGCTTGCAGGTTTTGCGGGGGCCTCGTGCCAGGCACGGGGATTTGTGCAGCTCCCTCATGCGGGACGTCACAGCTTACAGACGTGCCCCGGGGGGAGTGGGGGAGTGAAGTTAAGGTATCCTTCAGTAACACATAATGAACAGGAATCTTTTATATCTTACTCATGCAGATGTCACACCAGGAGCCCACATGCAGGTCTGTACAGTACGTCTACAACGGGATTCGGCTCGTACTTTCAGATCCGCAGGATTCTAGATATTTGCAAGTAACGGACCAAGCTTTTCATTTAAATTTAAGTTCATCCTACTGGAATAAACTCTTAGAAATTAAAATATAAAAAAATTAAGTTTACAAACCATTTGGGATAATCAAATTAGAAATGTAAAGCGCTGCATACGTATATCTGACATGTATCGTGTAAAACATGACCCATAAAACATCGCTAATCCAATCAACGTTTTATCAAAATCAATGAGGTGAGCAGAAGTGACGGGAGGAACTCGGGCCGCTACTGGAGTCGCTCATTATTCTTTCAAGGGTCGTATACCTGCTCTGGGATGACTTTGCGTAGTTACGGGGCTGCCGCATTTATGAGGATGCAGTCATAGGGCTGATTTAATGGGCATTAAAAGCTGCGCGCAAGCCTGCTCGCTGCCGGCGATAAAACGCAAGATGATATTCAATATGCAAAAGAAACCCAGCGATCCCGCATTACCCTTTGAAAACTGAAAAAGAAGATAAAAAAAATATTCTAATCATCCATCTTCCGGTAGCTACACCATTCTGGCCAGAGTCTTGTGCAGGGGTGTATAGGCCACATGGGCGCTGGGTCAAGCAGAAAGCTTATTGGTCAATCACTGATAAAAGACATATCAGTGGCCAAAGATAAGGTTGGCCCCCCTGTATAAATTATATATGGCGCCTCTCATGCGCCCCAACCTTAAAATCCTAGAATCGCCCCAGTTCATGAGAAGCCCTACTTTGCTTTTTTAAACAGTTTTTTTTATTCATTCATTCATTCATTTATTCATCATTTTAGGCAAAACTTTAAATTGGGGCATAAACGTTAAATCAAGCTTGTTTCCGTGTGTGTGTGTGTGTGTGTGTGTGTGTGTGTTGTGTGAGCACCAACTTTTGTGTTGCGCTGTACTCAGCTACCCTCCCCCCCCGCCCCCGAGCCCGCTGCACGCTCAGCAGTCTGATGCAGGTTAGCTAAGGACGCACGTTCCAGTCCAGATCTCATGGGGTGCCACTACTGCAGTGTTCAACCAGTCACTGAACCCGAATCTCTGTAGTGACGGCCACTTACAAAACGGGCTAAACAAATGTTACACCACTAAAATGCTAAATTGTACACTTGCATTTACCGGGACCTAATTAGATTTTTATTGCTTTCCATTTGTAAACCGTTTCTTATGCCTAATCGGGTTAACGCGTATTAAAATCTATAGCATGCGAGTGTTTGGTTTACAACAGCGAGACTTTTAATCGCTTTTAATCACTTACCAAAAATATGGTTGTATTTAAATCACTGGAACTAAATTGTTGACGTGTTAAACAAATATCCAGTTTAGGGGTGGGGGAGATTACTGGCCAGTCCGTTAATTCTCATGTTGAATTGTTGAGTTCTGCTTTTGTATATTGTAATGCACTTTACTCATGTTGAACAGCACTGTTTAACTGTTACTTTGGGCGCCTTGCTCAGGCAGACAGCAGAAGGCTCGAAGCCGTTGACCTTTGGGTCCGAATTCTGGGTCTACACACGCGTCACCATCTGCCCGTTTCCAGGAGCAGGCAGGCAGGGGGGGGCACGCAGGGGCAGGTTAATCTGCTCGCAGGATGACACAGTGTTGGTTGAATACGCATGGCTGAAGCTGCCTGGTCCTTTTCATTACATTGGCCCTCCGTTGGCGGTTTCGACCCACTTCTTAGGGACACCTCTCCTGTGTTGGTTTTTTTTTTTATGCTGACCCGGTCAGATCGATAAGCACGCGGTTCTGTCTACGGCGGGGGTGGCCAATCTTATCCGCAAAGGGCCGGTGTGTGTGCAGGTTTTT
>JAODLD010000054.1:3240653-3276611 GCA_026781065.1 Mormyrops boulengeri | reverse complement strand
CATTCACTGACACGCCATTCACTCACACACCCTTCACTCATACATCATTCACTCACATACCATTCACTCATACCCCATTCACTGACACGCCATTCACTCACACGCCCTTCACTCACACGTCATTCACTCACACGTCATTCACTCACACACCGTTCACTCACACACCGTTCACTCACACGTCATTCACGCACACGCCGTTCACTCACACACCGTTCACTGATACGCCATTCACGCACACGCCGTTCACTCACACGCCGTTCACTCACACGCCGTTCACTCACACACCATTCACTGACACGTCATTCACTCACACGCCATTCACTCACACGCCGTTCACTCACACGCCGTTCACTCACACGCCATTCACTGACACGTCATTCACTCACACACCATTCACTGACACGTCATTCATGCACACACCATTCACTCACACGCCATTCACTCACACACCCTTCACTCATACCCCATTCACTCACACACCGTTCACTCACATGCCATTCACTCACACACCGTTCACTGACACGTCATTCATGCACACGCCATTCACTCACACGCCATTCACTCACACACCCTTCACTCATACCCCATTCACTCACACGCCATTCACTCACACACCCTTCACTCATACCCCATTCACTCACACACCGTTCACTCACACATGCTCACCCAGGGGCAATTTGGTAACTCCAATTCTCCTTAGAATGATTTTGGACTTTGGGGGGAAACCAAAGTACCCAGAGGAAACCCCATGATGACACGCAAACTCTGCACAAATGATGATGATGATGATGATGAAGAAAACCCTTTATTGCTGTTGCGATACACCTTGTCACTAGTCACAAGTACCGGAGAGATTGCGGCCATCAACCCGACCACACATATGAACGTCACATTACAGGGGGTAGACCGGTCAGGAAGACAGGGGAAGTAAGAAAAACAGAGAAAAACGAAATTACATGAGGAGAGAGGAGGAGAAAAAAAAAAGACAGCCCCCAGACTGTACTCCAGTAGGGAGCACATGATCACACTACACCTTACAACATAAAAGTCATGACTAGCAACAGGGGAGGGAAATGGGCGGGTGGGGGTGGTCCAGCATAGACAGACAGCCATCCGGTCCTGCAGCCATAGAGCCAGGGTGGAGTTCTGATATATATATTATTGAAAATTTGATAGATATAACTGGCTCATTTAATATGCATATCCTGAATTGTTGATCGGGCGTCTATAGTCCTTTGAAATTTGGCAATAAGATTTCCCCTCCTGATATCTGTACACTAATGGTACGATTCAAACAGTATACAATTGCTCAAATTGTCAAAATAAAACCCATTTGTCAATATTTGTCCAACTTTTGCTTCTCTTCACATGAAATCATTCACACTTAACATGATTATTTTTGGCAACGATGATGTCATAATTCAGGGACCCAGAGGAGCATGTCTCAACGCCTTCATTGGCAAGTGAAAATGAAAGTAAAAGCCTCTGTAGTCTTTATAAAACTGTTGAAGTTGCAAAGCATGCCTGGGCCTAGTTTTCCATTTAGGAAAGGATCATGTTTGGGGTCTAGAGTGCTGTGGAGATGAATTGTTGACATGCTGGTGGGAAGTTGTTCAGTGTTTCTGCTAATGGCCTTTTGAAAGCAAACTCCACAACATGAAGCCAGGCACATTTCCTGGACTGATACCCATCTCAGACTAACGCACTACATTTACAGTATTAATGAGCAACATATTGACTGGTTTATTTGATTTCAAAGGGTTATATGGTAACACTTTATTCGAGGGGGCACAAGTAACTCAGTGGCTACTCAAGTGTTTACTTGAGGGGGCATAAGTAACTCAATAACTGAGTAACTACTCAAGTACAAATTGTGAACAAATACAGTAACTGCATGAAATACATGAACCAGTATGATTTTTTTAATGATGAACGAACATGGGATCAGCAAGTAACTAACACTTACTCTCTGGTTAATTAATACATTAAGTAAGGGTGTACTACTACAATATTTGTGCCCCCTCCAGTAAAGTGTTAATGGTTATTCTGATGAGGGCCTTAACTAATTGTAAGGTTATATTAACAAAAATAAATCCCTTCAAGTTACTAGGACCAGAAAAGCTACAGAGCATATTCGTACTCACCACAGGAACCGTGGGGCGGGGCTTGTTCCCTGCCTTGCACCCATAGCTTCCAGGATAGACCCCCACAACCCTGAATGGGACAAGTGGTTACAGAAGGATCAGTGTCAAAAGGACCCAGTTTGAACACAAAATCAATCCACTAAGAATGCATGTAGTCTGATTTTATTTATGCCATCTTCGTGTTCTGTTTGTCATCTTCAAAGGAAGTATATTTAAAAACATGATGTTTGAGCTGATATGTTTAAGCAATTCCACACCCAAGATTTTTAGTTAAAAGCCTTAAAAGAGAAAAATCCTGCAATGTTTCCTTCTGACAGTGTCTTTCCCTGTGGGTTATATCATCACGCATGCTGATTAGCACTTCCCCTAAGCGCTTCTGACATATTGTTGAGAATCGGCGCCCGTGACTCGCGAACGCACCCCTACAGGTTATCACAGCATATCCTCGGAGTGTGTTTCATTTCTGCTGTGACTTGGAAAGTTCTCCTCTGTTTTGTGCAGATGCCCCACTGCAGGCAAATGAGAGGACCAAAACCAATGGTGACAACAGACTGGTTGTCGAGCGCAAGAGTGACTTTGCTGATGTCAGAAGCACGGAGAGCAAATCTCTCATGTTAGGGTCTCCTCGACATTATGACCCTTTTTTGGGATGGTAGCTCTACAACAGGATGGGCAGTTTGAGATCTAGGTCAGTGCTTTGTGAACTTGAAGTACCACCAGAGACCTGACAACGTTGCTGTAGTTTCAATGTCCGCGGAAACACGAGGAGTTCGCTTTTCGTGGCGGCGATACGGGCGATGTTTTGAACAGCCTCGCTGACAGAGTGACCAGTGTCAAAAGGGCCCACTTTGAGCGCAAAGTCAATCCACTAAGAATGCGTGTTGTCTGGTTTCATTCATGCTACCTTTGTGTCCTCTCTGGCATCTTCAGACTAAAGACGCTATGAGATACTTTGGTATAAAAAGGGGGAGATTTGCCTTGAAGATAAGCCATGCTTATAAAGTATTGTCAGTCGGTGACAGAGGTTTACTGCATGAAAATGGCAGTAAAGAAACTCACACAACACATTGAGCGCATGTAATATGTATTCTCAGTTAATAGGCAAAGCTCTCTGAAATCATTTGAGAGACCCCAGGTCACTGTCATTCCGCTTTTCTCGTTTTTTGTGTCATGCAATCCAAACTGTAGTACCTCGACAATGACAGAAGACCCTTACTTAGTCACCAACCATTTTCCAGCATGTGAAACCCCTTTAGATTTTTTGTACATAAACAAATATGAGAAATCGATGACTATTGAATGGGAAGTGAAAAACGAATCGTGGTACAAATGCAAATCGCGTTTTTTTTACAGACGTAGTTTTAATCAAAGAATTATCAAGTTACACAGCACTAGGGGTAAAATGCTAAAGTCAATCAGAGATAGTATAGCAGGACTTGGTTGTCACCAGCAGCAAGGTGCCATTGGCAGGATCAGGAAAGAATGATTTTTTTTTTTGCAGCTGCTGTTAATTGAGAACCCCTACATACCTTCATCAGCTGTCAGATAAAAGCTATTTATCGCGGTTTAAACAGCTACCCATTTCATCGTTTTGTCTCCCCTAGGCAGCGTCCGTGCATCAAATCAATGCACTATGACGCACGTCTGCTATCCTGAAACAAAAGGTCAAGGTCTTCAATCTCAGGGTGCCCGCTGGGATGCCTGCGCAAAACTCAGCCACACACAGAACGAAACTCCTCAGACCCAGGACACCTCTCCGTGGCAGCACATCGCATCTGGGTAAATCTGGGTAAATGCCATGGTGTCAACAAGCTGCAGACAAAAATCCTACCAGTAGCTATTGCTGTGAGTAAATCCTGTCAGGATTCATCTTGGCGCTGTGTTCCGGAGAGGGGGGAGGGCCATCCTGGGCAGTAATGTGGGTACAGTGTGGGTGTGATCTTCTGCTTGTAGCGGTCGGCTTTTCCCATCGGCGTGGCCTTGGGGGTCAGGACTGCCCCCAGGACTTGGAAGCAGAGTGAGGCAAAGATACGTTTACGTTGCGCAGTTCTGGATCCAGGTACAGAGCAAAGCCAGGAGGCCAAATAGATAAACAAAAAACAGATTAGGATTTGAGATGGACCAAGTTTCTCGTCTGGCTATTCAACCCACCAATGTATCTCACTTTGTCTCCCTGGACTCTGGTTGGTGACGAAATCTGACAGTTGGCGTGCAGTGCTTCTGCGAATCTCTAGAGAGGTTCATGGCTAACAGGTCCCAGCTGACAATGCCATAATTAGCCAGTGGGGTTTACAACGATCTGAGTCATGGTGGGCTAAGATAGACAGGGAGGGGAATATGAATGTTTTTATGCCTCCGCAGACCAAATGACATGGGGGGGCCTTGGAGCTGCATGCTGATGGGGGCGGCTGTGATGTCGAAGTTTCTGATCAGTCGCAGAAGAAATTGGTGACCAGTCGAACACACCATGTCTCCTGGGTGAAGGTCAGTCATATCCAAGAAACATTAAGGCACTGAATTAGCACTTTTACAGTTTAAAGTGCAGTTTACTCTTGATGAAATGACTGAATTCTTGATCCACATATTGGACATGAACTGCTTCATCTGCAAAGTTTACCCGCATGTCTTCCAGGTGCACTATAACTAGCCAGTGAAATATGTCCCTTAGGGCATAATTAATTACACCTTGGAAAATGTGGGGTCATTAGGAAAACCAAGGCATGATTAATTACTTTTAGTGTCAGGATATCTTCTATTCATTGCCCTCTTTGACCAGGAGAACATTTTGAACAGGCTTGGTTCAGATCTTTGGCCAGAGTCAACATGAGAAGATACTGTTACCGTTCCCTTATGCCATTGAATTTCTCACAATCAATATGTGGTCAAACACTCATCCTTCTTGCCCACAAAATGGCCCATGCTCTGGCAGAAGTTGAGTGGTAAATTATATACTTTCTGCCAGACTTCCAGAGATGTAGGATGGGTAACTACCAAGTTCTATGAGACCAAAGCTTGGACCTAATGTAAGGGACTTCAACACAGGGTCTCAAACTCTGTAGGTAATGAGTTGGTATAGTTAATGTAGCTAAGCACTTGGTGACCAGCAGCCGGAACCGGTTATGTTACCTGATGTGAAGGAGGTATGTGAAGCTTATGGCAAGTTGGATCTGGCCCACAAATAGACAGATGATGGACAGCTTGTTCTAATGCTGCATAGTAGATATATGAGAGCACAATCTGTATGCAGTATTATTGCCTTAAATGTACTGTGTACATGGAGTTGATTAAATGAAGCAAATATTTGATTGATACAGAATTACACGCCTCTATACCAGGCGGTAACACTTACAGCTACATTCTGGGAGGCTGCTTCAAAGCAGATTCTGTCCAGTTGATTGTTAGATGTTGTTAGAAGCTCTTGTGCTCTCTTTGTTTTGTTGGAAAGCAATGGAATTTACTTCTGTCAAAATTTCTTTTCGTATTTCTGGGGGTGAAGCTGGTTGAGTGATAAATTTGGTGGTTTATTTTCTCATTTAAAAAGTGGTATGAAAAGAAAACTTTGATTCCAGATTTAGATGATAAAGATAAATTTCAGCTCAGCGTTAATTTTCTGCGACGTGTTGGCCCCCCATCCTGTGTTACTACCCGACTTGCGCCTGTAGCTTCTGGGACGGGCTACGGGCCCCTGCAAGCCTGCCAAGAACCAGTGGGTGTGGGAAATTAGTGATCTCTCCACAGTCTCCTCACAGTGAAGTTTAATATTTCCTTTTCCAAGTTTTAGTTTTTGCACCCATGTCAATTCTTTCGTGTTGATAGATAAGTTACAAGTCACAAGGAGCTTGAACAGTATTTTAGAAGAACATCTCACATTGTTGTTTTGTTGCAAAACACAATATAACTGAAAAAGTAAACAGGATGGGGAATAATAATTGTGGGGTTTGCATGTTCTCCCCGTGTCATTGTGGGGTTTGCATGTTCTCCCCGTGTCGTTGTGGGGTTTGCATGTTCTCCCCGTGTCTGTGATTTGCATGTTCTCCCGGTGTCCTTCTGGGGTTTGCATGTTCTCTCCGTGTCATTGTGGGGTTTGCATGTTCTCCCAGTGTCATTGTGATTTGCATGTTCTCCCAGTGTCATTGTGATTTGCATGTTCTCCCGGTGTCCTTGTGGGGTTTGCATGTTCTCCCCATGTCATGGGGATTATTCCATGTACTTCAGCTCCCCCCCACAGTCCAAAAATGCTGAGGTAAATTACCCATAGGTTTGCCTGTGTGAGTGAGTGGTGTGTGACTGTGCCCTGTGATGGGTTGGCGCCCCATCCTGGGTTGTTCCCTGCCTTGTGCCCAATCCCCCCATGACCCTGAATAGGACAAGTAGTTTCAGAAAACTGATAGATGGATGGACGAATATCTGGGGTAACACGGTTGATATATGAAGTTACATTGCGTGACAATACAATTTACAAAATTCACTCAGTGCTATACTCTATCAAGTGTCTTTGTAAATACAGCATTTGTCAGGGACTGAGTTTTACAGATTAGTTAAACGTGAGCCAGTATAGGTTAGTATGGGTCTCGTTTATAGAATCTGAATTTACCATAAATATTATCGGGTCTCTGTGGCTCTGTTTTTTCCCAACTTGATGAAATATGTGTGTTTCCAACTGCGCACTTCGCAAAACACCTACACACAGACATTTATGAAGTCGAGCCTCTTTGACGCCAGCACTTTCTGGACTGCTGCCTACTGAAGAAACAAAAAGCATAAGTCTCACAACTTTTGAATACTTTTGACTACACTTTTAATGTTTCATTTTGGCAGCCGACAATAGGATTATAAACTGGCATGTTCCTACAACGAGCTAAATTAAATCGGGGTTATTAAGTTACTTGGCACTGCGCTTTTGAAGGTAAGTTAATGTGAGGAGTTATGTGCTTTATGAATCTGATCCAGAACCAGTGATTACGGTACATCTGTCTTGCTGCCATTTTGATAGGACAAGGGTGAGGTATTTTAATACCTTGTACATTCACAAAATGATACCACAAGTCGCGTCAAATACACTTAAAACATTTGTGTTTCTTTTTTGTAGTTGAAAATAACATTTGGAACTAAATCTTGTTAAAAGTAACCGTGAAGGCATTGTCTTTGTCTGCCTGTGGGCTGTGCGGTTCCTGCCGTAATTTGACACTGCCAAATCAGCAGGTCGAAGGCCAGTGGAAATAGCGCTGAGATACTCACTGCATCATTTAGCGTGGTACCTACAGGTCATAGCTACGTTAAAGCTCATTGCTTCCACTAATGTCTTTGTTGCAGATGACCCCGCGTCGGAATTAGCGGGAAAGGGTGTTTGATAGTGTTGGTAATTGCTACAGAATAACTCCGACGGTCTAAACATAAGGTATGCAGCAATTCTCATTTCCACACTTGGCACACAGGTTAAAAGAATTTGATGAAGCAATTAAGCCCCTGCCATTTTGCTAAATACACTATTTGGCAAACATAATGTATCTCTTATGAGTCGATAAATCAATTAGTCTTCCTCTTTAGAAAAACCATTGAATTGAAAAAAAAAATCCATGAGTGTTTGCACCGCGGCACAGGAAATCTCTATTGATGCTGATTTTATCCCTGGTCCTCTGTAAAAATAGCAGCATTCATTCCAGCCTCTCTGTACTTAATGAAGATTTAATACACCATTAAGAAAAATGCTGTTTGCACTGTGAAGTAGGTACAGTACCATTGCTGCCTGCTAGTTCCCCTCTTTTTGCTTTCATTTGGATGCATTTGTCGGTTGTTCCGGGGAACACAGAATTACCACTCCGAATGGAGGTACTTTGTATTACATCATAATTTCTCTTGACCAAGGTTTTTCTAATAGCCAGTGTTTTATGCTTTTTATTTAATGGGTTTTTATCCTTAGTCATGCATTATTGGGCATTTGAGTCTGAAGTGACCTTGGGGGGGGGGGGGGCAGTGCCCTTTTTGCGGTTTGAATCGTGCAGTTTGTCGTCAATCTAGGTCTGCAAATGTATCTACCTTAATTAGGGACGCTGCTAGACATTTTGGGCCCCATAAAATCACCTCATATGGGGCCCCCAACCCAGACCAATGCAATTAAGTTCCATGTTTTTTTAGGCCCCCATCACTCAGGGGCCCTTGGAATTGTCCTAACTCCCCTCTTTATGGTTCCCCTGACCTAAATATTTTATTTAGGTTGGATAGTACACATATTTTATTCTGTATTAATGTACCTTTTCCCAAAACCTTTACACTATTTTAATAACTGATAGAATTTAGTATTATTCTGAAAGATGTTAACAAGCATGTGCCATGTGTTTGTTTTTGTAGAGATAATTGTTTTGCAGGCTGTAATGCTTTCTCCTGACCACCAGTGGGCAATGTGATAAGGGCCGTACTCTTGGACTATCAATCCGGCCCAGATTTTATCGCTCTCCGGGGCCCTGTGGGAAATGAAGGCGTGTCTTCACTTTTGGTGGTAAGCTGGGTTATAAAGCTTGCCTGCTTTATAATTGTCTGCTTGTTTGCTTGTCTGTTCATTCTGTCTCTGACCTCAGCGTCTCCTTATTTTGTCCTTTCGCTTTTACATAATCCTGCTGTTTCTAACCCACTAGCCTCGTTGCCTCTGGTGCTTTGAGTATGATCTGACTGTCCCAGTTTCTAAACCTGACACCAACTGCGACCCATTCCCGTTGACTGCTTTTCTACCACTTTTTCTTTTTTTTCTTGCTTGTTCACTTCTTCTCAGGTCCTGAGGGTAACGCCGGCTTAAGGCTCAGCAGATAGCATAGGTGACCGGGTCAGCAGACTGGATCATGCCAACACCTGGGTTCCTCATCTAGACGCTGTCACAGAGTTAATGCCTATTAGTGATCTGCAAGCTTGAGGCCACGGCTGGATGTTAGTATGACTCAGTAGCTAATGAAATTTTGGTCAGGAGCCGTCCTCTATCCAGCACCTTTAGAACAAGATAAATACTGAGCATTTAAAACACCAGGGGCCTGTTTCGCAAAACAGGATTTCTTGCTTAGCCGGATAACTTGTCGGGTTTTAGTTAGTCTGGACAAACTGGGCTTTATCATTCACTTACATTTTGCCCAGACTACATTAAATCCGACAAGTTATTTGGCTCAGCAGGAAATCCTCATGAAATAGGCCCCTGACAAGAAATACTTGTACCTACTTTGGTTAAATTATAAACATTCTTGCTATTTATTACAGTACCTATATAAACTGTCACAGCTTGGATTGTTGCTTTGAACTGTGTAGTCATACTTATTACACAAAGTTTCTGCAGTGGCAGAATAGGTGTTCTTTATCCCTGTGGGATACTAGCCGGTGTGTTCATGACCAAAAAGAAATATATACTATTATTGAATCAGTCCTACGGGAATGTATTTGTGAGGAAGCGACCCAACATTAAGCTGAGGGCTGACATGCAGGTTAGGTCAGTTTGACAGCATTCAGCCTGATTTGTCTTTATAATCCCACCTGGCGAAGGTGCTGTGGTGTCCCTGGGTATCAGGTGATGCATTCAGTTGTAGCAGATTCTCTCTCTCTCGATCCTGTCTTTGATATTAAATACAGCCTAATTATATTGTTATATAATAATATTTGAGCACATTTTCCCACAAATCAGTCTGATTTTGGTGTGGTTGTGCTGTTTGTTGATTTACTTATCTCCTTGATGTTTGTAGCTACATGTTTTCTGTGTAGAATCAGAGAACATGGTTTTGCTGGACACATTGGCTGCTGGATCAGTCTATTGCCAGAAGCCATTGGCACCTAGACAGAGTCTCAGTGTTCCTGAGCAGGGCTTGCAGAGTACACTGACATGGTGATGTCATTGCATTTTATGGCTAGATTCACCCAGATATCAGTGCAATGAAAGAGGTATTGGTGTGGCCAACAGGTTAGCCCATCCTGTGGTCAGTGTGGATCCCAATGCCCCAGTGCAGTGACGGGAACCCTGGGCTGTAAAAATGGCACCATCCATCAACTGAGATGTAAAACCAAAGTCCCGACTCTTTGACGTCATATAGGATCCCTGGGCATCTTTCAAAAGAGTAGGGGTGGTATCCCAATGTCCTGAGTAAAAAATGTGGCCCTTTCAAATCTGGCCTCCTATTCATCCCCTGTATGTAACTGGTGAATTCTCTCCTGCCCCTTCACCACCTTAGCTACTGTGTGGTGAGCGTACTGGTGCAGAATGGCTGCCGTCGCATCATCCAGGTGGGGGCTACACAGTGGTGGGGGTTGAAGTGGCTCCCTATTGGTTCTGTAAAGCACTTTGGGTGTCTTGAAAATGCTATATGAATGTAACATTCATTCATTCATACATACATACAATGCCCACCCAGGAAATTGTGGAAATGCAGGTGGAATTTGACCACACGGTCCTGGCGCCTCTGCACCACGCTGCTTTCGCGTCTCACTGCTGCCAAAATCTGCGCTTTACAGCCACATCGGCTGACAGGGGAATCTTGACAGCAGTAAATGGACGCTGACATCGTCCATCAAACACATGTGGCTCTGAATAATGGAACTGGATTATAGAGTGAACTGGTACTCAGCGCTCAGTTGTTAACCTGACAGCCTAATGGTGACATCAACCTATGGGAGCTGATCTCAGAAGGCAATGAAATGACAAGTGTCCTGGTCCGTTCAGGTCTTGTGGTGGGGGATTGAGGAAAGTTTGGGTTGGCAGCTGCAGTCCTCATTGACCATCGCCCTGAAGGTTTCAGACCTTAATCTGTGGCGTTCAAATTACGTGCCATCAAGGCTTCTACCCTACAGATCTCTTACGGTCCACCCCTTTGCTGTATTTTTTCTGCATGCCGTTGAGATGCTCCAAGGTGCCGCGTGGTCTGTGTACAGCGAAATACACAGGACGTGCCAAGATCACAGTAAATGAGAGGGAGAGACACATACAGTGCTCACAAAAAGTCCTGGGATGCTTGCTGAATTCAGTAAAAATATTGCTGATTTATTGGTTTTATAATAAAAATCATAACTTCTTTCATTACTTTATAAAAGATACATGTCGCATTAGAAACAACCGGAATTTTTGAAGTAACACATTAACTTCAAGTAGTAATAAGTTGAAATCCAAGTTATAGTTCTAAAAGAGTTGTTATGAGTTGAAAAGTTCATTTTGCAGTGACATAAAACATCAAACATCTGTGTTTAGTATCCCTTTGGAAGCCAGTGACTACAACTGCGATTAATAGCAAAATGGCAAGAAGAGAATTTGAATGAGTCAGTCAAAACAATTATGACAAGTAAAAGAAAATATCTGTGAAGAAAATATGTACAGATACCTTAAACATTGCTTGCCAATGGACTTTTGTAATGAAACCAGTACATTTGCAACATTATTACAGGATTAAGCAAGCGTCCCATGACTTTCTGTGAGCGCGGCGTATTTACACTGAGCCAGAGCTATGTGGAGAACATTTTTTTTTTAAACCGACACTCTCCTAACCACATGACCCATCTTCTCTCCCCTCCACCCCCCTCCTGTGTAGTTGCCTGTTTCAGACAAAAAGGATATTCAGGATGATGAGGGGAAAGCATCCCTCTGACAGAACCTTACTGGCCCCACTTCTGACCCCTTTGTTCCCCTGTAGATGAAATGCCCCCCCCCCACCAAGGTTGTCTCCTGAACATGACCTCTAAGGGTTGGTACTTTCAACACGATGTGTGCCGCCCCGCAGGCCAGCTGAGGGGAGATCAGGCCTGCCGAACATCGCCAACAGTGGCGGTTGTGTGCGACGTCAGTGCCGCTGCACAGTTTGATTTAGCGTGTTAGATGCCCAGAAAAAAAAACCCACTCACTCTCTCCTCAGGCATCCCAACCTACCTGCGTGGTAGCGAACAGCCACCAGGTGAGTGAGATTGGGCCGGAGAGGCCAATGTAGGGGCGTTGGGGAACTCTCAAAGTTAGAAAGCAAAGCTCATGCACGCGTATGCTTATTAGAAGCTAACTCAGCGAAGTCTATGCCAGTGATCAGATGGGCACTGGTTCGAATCCCACCACTGGCAGGCTAATGTCACCGTCAGGCCCTTGGGCAGTTGTTCCAGGGATACTGGAATGCTGTGCTTTCTCAGATGTACATTACTTTACATAAAAGTGTCTGCCGAATATAAAAATGTGATACAGCACAGGGATGCACATTTTGTTAAGTTTCGTTCTAAATAAACATTTAAAGGGAAATACTATTATTTGTCTGATATTATTCTAGATTATAAATCTATATTATTATATTGGTTATATGTCTTCCCATAGGACGCATATTTCTGGCTGTTTTTATTAATATTATGATTTAGATACATCGGTTGGCAGCATGTGATTTTTGCAGCATAACGCAGTAATGCATTTCACAAGTCTCTACTTTATCGACGTGGTGGAATATAGTGTCACTATTTACTGTCTGGAGTTTATATTTTGGTAATTTTTAGATGAGATTTAAGAATGATACAGGCACATCGCCGGTAAGTTGTAGGGGCATTGACAGGCGGCCCAGGAGATTTATGGTGCGACCGGCAGAGATAGCGGTTTAAATCTTCCATTCTGAGACCGAACAATGACCTGGCCCACTGCCAGAAATTTACTGATTACCATCTCCGGATATATCAGCACCTGGAACCGCAGGCTATTTTTCTTGAAATAACGTTATAAGAGGCAAAATAGAGCGGTTTGATTTTTAAGGTTTTTATTACAAAACTGAGGAAAAATGTACAACTCAGGAAACACTGTACAGTACAGTTTAGAAGAGCTGATCTTTACAGTCAATGCTAATTCAAACACATCACTGGTGACTTCAGTATCACAGGAAGGCATGAGGTAAGGACATTTTATTTCTGTTTACCGGGGTAAAGGGCATGTAAACATTGAAAAGACATTCCAATGGAGAGGAAAAACAAACCAGTCTAAACGATGCAGTTTTTAACAAATTCCAAAATAATCCCATTTATTAAAGAAACATTATCACCGATTCTCTGAATGTACATAACATTAAAATTTACGTTACTACACAGAAAATGCAGGTATTCAGACATGTTTGAAAGGATAACAATGACCTATTAAAGCAATCAGTTGAAAAATGATATGAGCCTTCTTTTTCGGACTAAAGGTCCCTACATCAAATTTGTCAAATCTCAAAACCATCTTGTCATTCACTTAAATCTTACATAAAATGGCAATTCCTTAAATGGGAAAGGCTTGGAGAAAGGAATGGCGATGAGGAATTACTGTTCTCAAAACGACAATTATTGCCTTGATGGTGAGAATGTGTTGCATAGAGATTAACCATCACAAATACATCTAGAAGCCCCTACAGGTCACAGAAGTTGTTGTAGATCCTAACATGCCACACAGACACACACACACACACACACACGAACAAACAAATGAGTATATTTAGGCCCCTTGTGTAAAATTTCAAATACACGAAACATATCCAGATCACATGTGGTGGTCGAGATAGCAGTTAGTAGTAGTTACCAGGCTTGTAGTCATAAATAATTTTTTTTATGGGAGGGTCCCCTAGGGTGCATTTTGCCAGGTCAGAAGCAAATCTCGAGTGGGGTTCAAACTTGCAATATTTGTAGCGGGCTAGTATCTGTTTGGTTGGCGAAACATTTTGTAATTTCACCATGTGCCTAGAAGTTACTTGTATATCTGGGGTTTGAAGCAGGTAATTGCTACACAGTGTGTGACTGAACTGCAGACACTATGCAGCACTGCAGTATTAATCATCATTGGTCCAAATGTCCTTCGGTGTATCAGGAACTGACTTTGTTTATTTAAAGACGCCTGGTGTCCTGTGGTAGGACAACATTTGTACCGTATAAGTGAACTTTGTCCGGAAGCGAAGGTCCGTAATGAAGACAAATGAATGGTGGGTCCCATGTGGCACGAGGACTCGGTCACAGTCTCACATTTAACTCCCACAAAGTGTGCCACCTTCTAGATTTTACACTGCAGAATGCGCCACGCATACTGACATGAGTCATAAACAGTGATGTCACAATGTGATGACAATGGTTTTCCATTTAAGGTAAAAAAATAAAAAAAGAAACTGCTTAGAGTAAAAAGTGACTTACGATTAAGGAAAAGCGGTACACCGAACTTAAGCTACTCATTTTAATGTTTTGAGAAATTTGTCCCTGAATATTTATACTTCATATGCTGTACATTTCTTAAATTTCTGTTTTTTTTGAATGTTTTATAGAAAACATTTCCCTCACAAATCAAAACACAAAGCTTATAATTACATCTGTACATTTTATTAATCTCCGTGTTCTACAGAACTATATTATCAACAGTAGTGACTGGGATCTATCACACTAATACTACACCTGTGGACCTTTTTTAGAAAACTTTTTTGTAACATTGTTACACTGATTTTGAGGAAACAGCTTTAATTGCTCTAATTGTAGCCATTTAGTCTTTTTATAGGTATTCATAATTCTGAGGGTAAATTGGATTAAATGCATATTCATTTCTGGACAACCAGTCATTTTCAATCAATTCCATCCCAGTGAAGAAGATGGCTGATATGAGCATTCATCTGTGTGCAACCTGCAGGATTATTTCTTATCCTTAATTCTTTAAAATTTTAAATTTACAATTCAACATGTCTTGGTATACACTGTAAACTGCTGTATAAACATCTTTTAACGTGAACTTGGAGAGGAAAAAAAAACACACAAGAATTTAGTGGGTCAGCAGCATTTCAATCTTTGTTTTAGTCCTTAAATCTGATCTGTGTAAGTTTTCATCTTTACAGAAATCTACACAAAGAGCACATTCACGGACGTCAATGATTTGCCCTTCGCTGATCTTTTTCAACAGATTGATTCTTTTTTCAGAATCATTCCGCTGCCTCTATTGCGGATTTGAACCTGTAAACCTAGCGATAACGACCCCAAAAGCTCTACACCTTCTAACCTCTAGACCACCTACTGATCAACAGCAAAAATCACCATAACGTGTTTGTCAATATTAAGTACACATGCTCTGATGGACAGATTAGCTCACAAAAGCTACTTAAATAACTGGTGGGGGATCATTTAAGTTCCTGAAAAAAAGTATGCCTTTGCATGGTCTGGTTTTATAATGGCTTACAACAGTCATGTTTAATTCACCAAGAGAGAATCCACGTTAAATTACAGGAATATGGTGTCATTTTCAAAATAGCAGTTTAAGTAATAAAAAATGTATGGTAGCTATAATTCCTTCCATCAGTAGTTAAAATTTTATATTTATTTGATTATGCTTGTAAAACAGGTTTCATTTATTTTTGCAATACAATTTAAAGTTAGAGAAAATGTTACTCTGATGAATTTTAGTTATGAAGGTGATGTTTCTTAAGTTCTAACTATGCATTCGAAAATAAGGTTGTTAATTACATAGAAGTTCAAAAAATAAATGTCTTATTTAAAACAAAATCAATGTAATATTAAATGTTCTTCTTCCTAACAGTCAGTTACGGGAGATGTTGAATCTAATGTTTCTACTGTCAACTTAAAATAGTCCTGACACTTGCCTTAATTCTGTGTGCTGAAAGCATGAAGAATCGGCATCACTGCCACCATGATCCAGTAGCAACGAAGCCAAATGAATCATGTGTACAGCTACCAAAAAGACAAAGAAATAAAACGAAATAAAGATGGATAAAAAGACGAATTGAACTTGATAGACATTTCTGAGTGCTTTGATTTTCGGGCAAAGTTAGACAGGCAGAGACGGGACCAGCACCAACGGCTTAGCGCACATGAGACCTCCTCCCCCACGCCGCAGCAATCTCCCCAGCTTTTTTTCATTATTCCACACTCACTAAGACACTCGGTGCAACTCCTGGTGGACCTCCTGGTTTACAGCAAACGAGTCTCTTCTCGACAACGGAGGTGAAGCACGACTTCCCCGACGGCCTGAAACAAAGCGGCCGTTCTCCGAGGACGCAACCGATCGGCATCCCGACAGATTGACTTTAGTGGCTACCTAGGCCTCAAACCCACATGGCGTTGCCTGCTGAAACCGAAAATGAATTTCTAAGACCATTTAAAGGTTAAAATGGGGCCAGTTGCCAGAACGAAGAGGAACATCTGAACAAACAGAATTACCTGTGGCATTTGAACAAAGCTGAATATCAACGATGCTGTATTCAGTGTTTTGCTGCCCTAGTGGCTGCAGAAAGAGAGGCCTAATCGAAATCGTCAGCAGATCCAGGAGGTTAAATAGCAATTTTTTCACGAAAACACTTCGAATATTTGAAACCCAGCCTGTTCTGGTTCAGATAAAAGGCTTCACAGAATGCGTTATATGATGGCATAAACATCCACTGTAGCGTTACTGTCGAAAGAGGGTCGTTAAAAGGGGAATGGACACACAAATAGGCAGATGGAGTGACCATTTGTAGCACGGGCATATGACAATCAAACCAGAAAAGCGTTACTCTAAAAAATTGAGCGTTGTGCATAGTTTTTTTTTCTTTTTAAATAAATCATTTATCCATTCTTCTAATGCTCGTCTGCAGACTGAAAAGGTGGTGAGATTAGATACTTTCTCTAGTGCGCATAGATCACTGTTGCACTGGAGACCTTCCATCATCTTCTCCAAATAAAAATATTTTATTATTTGTTTGTTTTTTTTTGTATTAAAATCTCCTCTACCACATTAACCGCACATATTGATACTAGCTCAGTCCAGGGTTGAGTCCATGTACATCGAGTTGAATATTCTATCGTATTTTGGCCTAAACTCTTGCCGTCTTCTGAAATCCTACAGTTTCCCTGTGTTCATACCTCCCCAACCCAAACCACTGTGTTACCCTTCTTGATGTCTGACACCTCGCAGTGTGGCCTGTTCTGTTTCCCGTTCAGCACGAAGATGGACTCTGTTGAGGGTGTGACCAGGTACTGGCCAAACAGACCGCTAGAAACCACCACCCTGTTGGCGCTACTCCAGGGCCAGGAGTTGGAAGGGATGGGTTCTTTGATATCCTGTAGAACTTCTCTCCTCCCCGTGGACAGGTCAGAGAGGAACAAGTCCGTTCCTGACCGGGAGGTAGCAAAGATGGTGTATTGGTTGGCTTCTGTGAAGGAAGGCTGGAAAGCGAGGTCTGAAACGTTCAGGACAGCTTCAAACTCATGACTCTGCTGCAACACCCCCTGGAAGGTGACTGTCTGCACCATGACCTTTCCGTGTAGATGGTCCGGCGTGACCACGTAGCGACCGTCTGCCGACACGTAGGGCTTGCCCGTGATGTCGCGGTTCTGCCGGATGACTGAGTCGGTGACGCCGTCAATTATGAGCTGGGGCAGGAGTGAGGACGAGTTCTTGCCCAGGCACTCGACGAAGTAGTAGCTACTCAAGTGTGTGTAGGCCATGCTGAGCGGGACGCAGCTGTAGTTCTTGAGGCTGATGGTCTTGATGCGATGGAAAGTCTCCAGGTCGATTTTGTGCACGGCGGTTTCCGACTTGAGGAATATGAAGCCAAACCTTGGTAGAAAAAATCAAGGAAAAAGTCAAGAGTGTTTGACCTTTGCTAGAATGTTGTCCTATTTCCAGCTTTGGCGTTGATCTTGTCATAGAAACTCCACTTGAAATTTGCACTGTTTTCGAACAGAAATCCCTCTAAGATTAACAGGACCGCAAAACAGGCCTGGCTGAAGTTTCGATGGTAGCTGGAGTCACGTACCTTACATGGGTGATGATGAGATTGGTGGGAGGGATGAAGAAGTCATCCACTCTCTGGAACTTTGTTCGGACTGCGTGATGCTCCTCTCCGATACTTGCCTGAGAGACGACCTGCAGAACCACAGCGAGCAAAAGTACAGAGTCGTTTATGCTTTGAGCAACAAGGCATCCCTATTAAGCCCCTCCCCAGTTCCACGCCAACTGCAGTTTACAGAAATCTATGTTTTATCAAGAGTGCCAGCTTCAGTTTCCCCACTCAGGCAATTTGGGCTGACTCACTGCTTGGATTAAAACCATCCTGTTAGCTTTAAGCCTTACATAGTGAGTGCAGTTCAAATTACAATAAACTTGAAGAGATGCCAATCTTCAATACACTTCTCATAAATGTAAAATGCAAACAGGGTGGGGGGGTGGATTTAAACTGAGTCCTATCACAGGTAAGGGAACAGATGGCTAGGCACAAAATCAGAATACATTGTGTACAGATATTCAGAATTTTTGCATAAAATAACGATTTAATTATAATAGCCGTTGTATGATGGTCATGAAGATTGCATGCTAACATTCTGTTAATGAATTACGGTTTAATGAAATTTAATGAAAGTCGTTGTTACACAGCAGACAACTGATTTATCTGTGCTACACTGTGTTTATGATGTATCTATGCTACACTGTGTTTATGATGTATCTATGCTACACTGTGTTTATGATGTATCAAAACCGGTTTGTACAGTGGGATGCTCTTGACACTAGGTGTGACGTTAACAGATCAGCACTGTGAAAGTGGCCTCACAGGTGGATATGTGAATTAATTCCTACACATTTTATCTTTGCCCTTAAAGACCTTCCAGTTTGATGTGAATAAAATGCGGCAGGCAAACTAGCCTTGGACTGCAATGGACAGACCACTATGCAGGACCTTGAAAAGAGTCATCATGAATTGGAAAACAAGATGTTAGCATAAATATATTCAAGCATGTCCCATCTCCCATTTTGGGGGGATGACTGTGTGTGAGGAGTTTGCATGCGCCTGTGATCGGAAGGTCACTGGCTCAAATCCCGCGGTCAACAGAGTGATGTCACCGTATCGCCCCTGAGAATAGTCCTTAACCCCAGCTGCTCCAGGGTTTGGCTGACTCTACCTTCTCAAATGTATCCTGCTTAAGAGAAATATAAATAAAATCAAAAAATAAATAAATACATCCATCTTCCATACAGATTATGTAATACGGGATGACTCACAATACACGTATTTGCAGCGTATTCATACGTATGTGTTAAATGGCGTGGGGGGAAAAAACACCCCATTCAGGTGATGTCAACTGGCTTTCTGTCAGGTTAAACAGAGTATCTACTGCTCCGCCTTGCATCGCGCGGCATGCCAGCTTTGTTCTGCTCTCCTGAAGGACAGGGATTACAACGCGAGCAGCTGGCAGCGGCGGCAGCCGAGAATTACAGTGCTGTCACTAACCCATCAGTTTGGCATCCGCGCACTAATCATTGCTAGCCTTACATGCCAGGGCCTTTGTCTCTATGAGCGAAAGACATCAATACACTATTCCCCCAGGGTGGGGAGTGTGTGGACTGCCACAAACTTTTCCCATACAGGCCGATTATTAGAAATGAATGGCTTCATTAATTAGAGCTCAAGTGCAGTTTCAGAACACAAGATGTATTACAAACGAGAGTCTTGCCCCACTTACTGTATCCAGAATGCTCAGTTATGTAAATTATAACACCAGCTGCCATTTTTAATCACTTAGCGACTGCTTTTCTATTTCGGCGTCATATTTTTAGGCTTAATAAAAATTGTAATGTAAATATTCATTGAACTGAAACAAGCATTACCGTGAAACTTTAAAGGAAAAAAAATACCTGGAAAAGCAAAGGATAACATAATGGTATTACAGTTTCGTTTTTCGTTCTTTTTGAGCGAACAATGGTGGTGCAAATTGTTACACTTCTGCAATGCTTAACAAATTAATTTTACTATAATTAAATCATTTTATGTTAATTGTTTTATCGCAATTGTTCCGCAGATCTATTTTCTTCACTTACTGTAATGTTGATGCTATCAGTTTTCCCGACACGGCCTGCATGCATATTCATAACGTTTTAATTAGGAAGTATGCTGGATAGCACAGACGGCATTTTCCAGTGTCATTTCCTCCTTTTTTCTCGAGTTCCTTGATGGGTAGCTAGCATGTTTTTTTTTAACTCTCCACTACCAAATCTGTCTGGGAACAGGGCAGTCTCTATATGTGTATAAGATGCAGGTTTTAATCTCTGCTGTCTTCCAGCCTTCCCTCACTTTGCGTTTAATGAAAAGACGGTCAAACCCTCATGTTTGCAGAATGATATTGAGCTATTTAAAAGAAAAAAAAGACAGGGAAAGGCTTGATATTTCACTGCTCAAGCAAAATGGTTCCTCTGGTAGAGATGAATTCTCAATGCTCAGGTCAATCATTTGTATTGCAAATGATAATGACATTATCGAGTCATTTATTTGTGGTGTGAACCATTTGCCCTACACTCTATTATGTGCTTCTCCAGATATTGCTCTATTGCATCCGAGGGCGATTCATATCCCGTAAATAATTATTCACTGCCCGCAAGCCCAAATAAGCTTCCCGGGATGGCTCATCTGGTGACCTCAAGTGCATGTCGTTCATCCTCAAAAGCTGCTTCAGGAACTTCTCTAGCCCCTAAAAAGGAATAAAATGAGGATAAAATCCTCCTTGTTTGATGGAGAACATTTTTATAGGTCTTCTCCTGTTTTGTGAGGCATGGTGCCCCCCCGTTCGAGGTAAGGAAGGGCTGGCAGATTAAGGTCACGGAACGGGGAGAATTTGGCACTGAGGCAAACTCCCCTGTTAATAGGAGGCTCTCCATTACAATGTCTTGAGAGCGGACTATAATATGTTAACGGGATTCTTCCTTCGGAGAAACGGAGGGGTGTGTTGTCTTGTGGAAGTGCCACTCGGCCCTTGGTGGTGAAGGTGTAATTTGTCCTCCGCCAATGGTCCATGGTGAAGATAGCCCCCCACCCCCCCAACACCTGTGTGTAAAAACAAAACCTTGCACCTGTAGTCACTGCCTGGCAGAGGTTTGGCCACACCCCCCTGGAAACACTAAACACGCACACTGGTGGTGGTGGGGGGGGGAGTTACTCTCCATCTACCATGCGGCTGGCCGTTAAACACAAAACGCATGTTCATAATTTTCTCTCTAAATCTCCAGAGACTCATGTAACAGTACTTGGGAACGCAGCAACGATCCAATATTTGTTGCTATATGACAGAACCTAAGAGAGAAACTTCTTCATGATTGTTGTTTAGTGCTCAAAATTTAACATGTATTTATTTACTCAATATCTGAGTTGGGTATTGTACGGTAATTTGAGAGCACGAAGTGTAGTAATCTTTGCGTCTGTCTCTGCGGCGTCTCAAGGCAAGTTCTCTCAAATAACAAATATGCCATCTTTCAGTCGACATTATTGACTGTCTCCATTTGCTCGGTCTATTCATCGTTCGATTCAAGGGGCTTGTCCAGTCCTGATACCATGATAAACACCTCGATTTTTCCATTCTCGGCATGACACTGGGAATCTCGTGGTCATAAAAATGGATGCAATGTTCCGAGAAGGAAAATCACATACGTTTGTCAAGGACAGAGTTAACTTTGATTGATTAAGCTCAACATCAACTGTGTGCTGAATGGAGCACATGAATATATTTATATAAATGCATCGTATTTAACATTCTGGTTTGATATATATCAAAACGATCTCAGGTATTTCATTCATTATGACTTTCATGGCTATTCATGAAGATTCTACAATGATATCTCTAATATTTAATGGGTCAAAGAATAGATGTTTATTTATTGCCATTGCTTAGCAGATATCTTAGTTCACAACACATTTTGCAGTTGAAGTCTTGGGCAGTTTATACAGCTGGGTTTTCACTGAAATGGTCCATGTTTGGCAGCCTGCTCAAAGGTACAACAGTGGGTCTACAAGCCTACGTCCATAACCATAAGGTCTCCTCGGGCCTTGATGAACCAGCGCTCACCTGCAAGGTGGGACGTGTCTTGCGAAGATCTCCCCAGCTTAGCACCCAGACTTGGTCGTGCGACTTGTCGTAGTGGAGCTTCACTGGAACTGGGTCCGTTTCCACCACCTTGGGAGGGGGGAACCCGGGGGAAGAGTTCAGCTAGGGGTGACGCTGTCGTCGAGACCGCAGAACCAAGCCATCCATCACCAGCCGTTACCTGCTCTGGCGCGGATGTACTTACACCAAGGTACCCTAGGCATTTTGGGTGTTTTCACTCGAAATCTGACACACCGTAATTGGGATGGGAGCTCTGAATGATTGGGGGGAACCCAGACGTAGATGGTTTGTGACAAGGGCCCTGGGATTTCTAGCCTCACCCCTGAAATAGCCCCCCTCATGGACAAGACCCATCTCAGTCTACACAAACAGAATAGCCTTCGCTGACTCCCCCACAAGCCCCGAAGACAAACCATCAGCAAATAAGCCATAAGTGGTGACATAAATGAACGAAGACAATGGCTACCCACTTGCACGACTTTCTGGGCTTGAGTGTCCACCACCAGCAGTCTGTTTTGAAGGGGCTGTGAGATGTAGATGTACTTGTCCCTGACACTGACGGCAGAGGCCCAAACACACCTCGGAGGAGAGTCGCCTTCTGCTTTGGGACATATTTCCTCCTGCGGGGACAAACCGAAAAATTTTCAATGCTGCATCACGGCAGTGCAGTAGAGGAATTGCTGTTTGAAGCACGGACAGGCTTAGTGATTTTACATGCAACATTGACTTTATGCAAAACCCTATTACAATTACTTAGAACTTGTGAAACTCGGATCTCTTGAACAAACAAGTAACTTGGGCTATATAAAAGCTCCTGGTTTATTTGAGAGATGTGTCGTGGTGCTTCACTGATGAATTGGATTTGAGTGTAATATTGAGCTGTGCCTCACTAAACTGTAAACTCCCTCAGAAATGGGACCTTTACTGCTATGGGGGGCAAGGGAGCCTGCAAACGAAGAACGTTAAGTAGCACAGCTGGTGTGCGAGAGCCTCGGGACGGTGCGCCAGGCAATTGTCCACGTCGAGGAAGACGGAGTTCAGTGGGAGGTCACCGGTAGCTTTGGCGCTAATGACTGTTAGCGGTTAATCCCGTAAGCAATGAAACTTCGGGGGATCCCTCACGTAGCTCGCCACAATCCTGTCCGTGCGCTTAATGTGCTTGTGCGTCTCGCAGTCGCCGGGCTGGAGAATGGTGATCCCTTCGTCGGAGAAGATGTAGAACATGTTTCCAACACTCAGCCCTAAACGGAGAAGCAAAACCGACGAAACCCCTGTTAGCGCACTGCACTCTTCCACGTTGATCACACGAGGATATTAAATGTATGGTCCATTGATGAATAACTAAATTCAATGAACAAACTGACAGCAAAAGAGAAAATCTAAACTTGAACGTACAAAATGATGAAACTAGATAAAAATAAAGGCCACTTTACAGTGGGCGTGCAGGGATGAGGCTTCATGTAGGAGGTGCAAGTAAGTCAATCTCTACGGGACAAACTGTACAATAAACTGAAAGGCTGTACTGTGACAAAGGTGTTTTCAGCTTTACGCTAGTGGGCAATTCCCGGGTTATGTGAATGTAAAGAAAAGCTAGGTGTTCACATTTAGTGCGCGCAGCCATCTATAGCGACAATCTGCTGTCTGTCAGCCGTCTAGCCGTTCAGATGAATACGCGGCAGCCTCAAGCCGTCTGACCAGAGTTTACGCCACGAGCGAAAAAAAGTAACGGTAGGAAAAAAAATATATAGAAATAAAAGCTGAAAACACATTTTTGTGACAGCACTTGACCTTGAAAATACCGCACTGGGACTTTGAGTACGTCAGGAAAATTTGGGGTGATGGAATTTGCTGATTAATTTATTTGTTGATATTTGTTCAGAGGCCATCGGGACTGATGTAATGGACATGGACTTTGAAGCGGACAGACACGGATGGTCGATAAACACCAACGGCTTCCTCAGTACCTTCCTGTCGCCACAGTATGTTTGCAACTGCAGCGTCGCGGTGCCGGTAAATAATGAAAGAGAAAACAAAAAAACATATAAAAATGTCATTTTGAGTGATGGAAGATTAGGGCTTTAAAGAAGCGCTCGTTGGCGTCATCTAGTGAAGACGGTGCTGCACTGTCACAAGTCAAGTGTGAACAAAAATGCATTTTTAGCTTTTATTTCGTCATGCACAGCCTAATGACCAACAAAAATCTCCGTCAGCTGACTCTCCTGATGTCACTTCCTCCACCGTTAGTTTTATGTGTATTACAGCCTCCCTGATCTGAATGCGTAAAACGTAATTAAACTTTCAGACAGAAATTGTTTTCATTGTGAGTGTCTGGCCTGGCCATTTATACGCCACCAAACCTACAAATCCTAAGGACATTAAATAAAAAAGCTGTGATTTCTGTAACAGATTATGTGTGAATCCTCTATGTGTACAAAATGATTCCCATAGGTTTGTATCTCAGTTCCCACATTTCCCGCCTGTTTTGCACAATCTCCCAGTCAAGGGAATACAAGGGAAAGCTAAACTTAGAAGCCATCTCATTTTGCTTTAAAATAGATATTTCCTTTAAAAAACTGAATATTTCACATGGTTAGAAAACCAGGCAGTAGTGTGGCACTACACAACAGAACTTCAAAGCGTAGGCTCTGCCTACTGTAAATAAATGTAAATATGGCATAAATCTCGTGGACGTAGAGGGCAGGCCGTTCAAACTCACGTGTCTTCCTGGCCGAATCTTCTACGAACAGGGAGGAGATGTCCTCATCCACGCCCACGTCGTTCTTGGCAATGCAGGTGTAGGCCCCGGTGTCCTCGTAGCGGACGCTGCTAATGTGCAGCTCGCTGCCATTTGCTGTCAAGGGTGACACGTTGATCACACTTCAAAAAAATTTACTTCAAAAAGCCCCCCCCCCCCCAGTAGCAATTTTGTACCACTTCACCAGGTCACTTCTCAGAAATGCAGGCAAAGGATCCTGCTTGGTATCGTCACCCCCTCATGACCCGAGTGCCTTTAAAGTGCGTCTACTGAACAATGAGACTTGTGGGGGAGCTACTTGAAATCGCACAGTTGGTGTTATGTTATTGTTCTCTGACAATCTCTAGAGCAGTGCATCATGGGAAGGAACGTCATGCAGACCCTCTGAAGTCCCGTTTCCCACATGGCGCCCTGCTTGATCACCTTACAGTAATCTTCACACGCATTCGCTCCAAAGGGCCTAAGCCAGAATGGTTTTCATGCACTCCGTCAAAACTGGCATGTGCAACAGGTATGTGCGACCGAACACGCCGTCGTATTCCGTCTCTCATCCCTGTCGCCGTTTTTGCTTTCTCAACTCTCCTGTCTTGCGTGAGCTGACAGATGCTTCTGGGTAGAATGAGCTGCGCTTTGAACGCAGACGTCGCACAGAGCATTTGTTTTCCTTTAATTGCCGCGGAAAAGGGGCTGCTGTTACTTCAGTGGCACGTTGTTGCCTTTTAGACAAAAGGCAGGTTGATGGCGCTCTGAGGTGACGCTCAGTAAGTTGTGGTTTCAGAAAACGAAGCAATTCAAGGATAGCCCAACATTACCCCAACCCAGAATAAACCAAACATTGATCTATGCTGAAAAAACAGTATAGATCAGTATATTTTCCTTGCTGGACTATGCAGGTCAGTGCTGGTTTGGTGCCGGTGTACCTGGCAAACCAGCATAGCTGTGCTGGTCCACCAGCACCAAAATGGTCACGCTGGTAACCAGCTATGCTGTTTTTTTGCAGAATCTCTAAGTCTACAGTTTGAAATTGACTTGAAATTGATTTAAACAGAGTTCTAATTCTATTCTAAGAGCAAATGTAAAAAGGTTATTTTCTGTATATACAAGCCATGTCGGTAATGATGAATCTCACGTCACAAAAATGATGTGAATGAATTTGAGATACATTTAGATGATAAAAAATACTAATGGAACTGACCATGAATACACATTGACCATGATGGATGTGAATAGAGTTGGCAGCCCCCCACGCCCCCCCCCTCATGGGCCGGGGGGCGTCCCTTGATTCTCCTGATTGAAAGTGGCAAACCTAGACGTGGACTTCTCTGTAACCCTGTAACCCTGTGACACCGAGAGGCGCAGTCACACAGCAAAGGGGAGCCACCCCACAGCTAAAGAGTGAACCAGGCATGGCGCTGTGAACTCCCTCCCCCCCCACGAATGCGGCACTGAGCCGTGACGCCGGGGAAAGTGGGTAATGCTCGCCGATTCCGCCACCACTCTGCAGGCCATCGTCTGCCTCCTCCGCCGCAATTCCCGATAAATATTCATACGCTTTTTGTCGGAAATACCCTTGGAGGGAAGGAAATAAATAGCATCACTTCATAGTTAGCGCTATCTCGGCAGAAAAAGAAAAACAAAAAACACCTCTAATTAAATACCCAAGATGGTGTCTTTATCTAATGCTTATCATCTCTCCGCTCATCTTGCAGAAGAACGTTGTTTAGATACACGGCTCCGGTTTATCTCCGTTTGCATGCATAGCGAAAGTATCTGCCTAAGAGAAATGGTTTAATAACAGAGTGTTAAGCTGTTATTTCGATGTATTTGTTTGTGCCAGGCCACTGCATTAATACCGAGGAACCGCTACACTTCCAATCAGCGTTCATTCATCCATTTCCCGTAACTGCTTATCCACTGCAGGGTCATGATGACTCTGGTAAATAACAATGATGGAGGTGATAATTCTTGCTCTGGGTGTGACTGAAAAAAAAGTTACCCTCAGCAAAAACTATATCATTGTTGGAGTGTGTGGGGGTCCATATCTGTAACATTGTGTCGTATAAAGCTTTTCTAAGACACTTAAGTGATGAACTTCATAGAAGATAACAGGCTATTACAGTAGGCAATGACCCACGCACAGCCCATAAACTGCCCTCTAATGCAGGTCACGGGGGGAATGTTTACTCAAAGCTTTAACAGAAGGGTCCACTCTGGAACTCATACCTGAAGCCTTCAGGATATAAGGTCATAACCTCTTTAATACCTGATGCTGGGCTTATGGTGCGTTTTTGACTCTTTTGTTACCACCAGGGCAGTTGTTAGCTCTCAGATCGCCAGCAGCGAAACAAAGACGCACAATGTTATGTAACACAGCTATAGAGTACTATGCAATACTTTCACGAAAGCTTAAAAAAACAAATAAAATGCATTTGCTCTTGGCGTCAAACCACCTGGACTGAACCTTCGGAGATGTTCGTCAGAGGCGTTAGACCGGCTGCCTTACCTATGACAGAGAGCTGCTTGGAAAGTCTGGGCTGGAGATCCATGCCGTTCTTGAGCCACACGATGCTGGGATTTGGGATACCATCGGCATAGCAGTGCAGACTAGCTGCTACCCCGGGTTCCTGTGCCTGCGTCTCTGGGTACACCAGGATGACTGGGGGCACTGGGCATACACAGGAAGGGGGCGTCAGAGACCCACCCAGCCCACCAGCATCCACCTCAACTAAGATTACCAGCAGAAGTGGGTAGTCCAGGTCCAGAGAATAAAAGTCCAGACCAAGATTTAGTTTCAGCCAAACAGTTGAGTCTCTGTGACTGTGACTCTTTATACTCAACTGGTTGGTTCACCCACTTTCACTGGGACTGCAGAACTTGGTTAATAAATTAATAAATGAAAATGGTAATATTGTGTGATGAGTGAGAAACAAAAATATACTATAAAACTAGACCCAAACTGTGAGCTAGGGGCAACACTACCTAATCTGCATAATGGTTTGCAAATATTTTTGCATTATTTACATATGAAAATGCTTTAAAACCAAGGATTGAGGCCCGGTAATCATGAAGTTAGATAACCTGTTTTTTGGAACAATTATATTTGCTTAACGTATTGGCTGAAGGGCTTTTTTCCCCTGTAGCTTTAGAGTTTTTCAATTAGCAAAGAAAAAAAAAATCCACTTCATAAGCGGGAACAATTTCACCTTTTCATGCCAGCTAATATCAAATATTTCCGCTATTGGAAGATGCTCGCTTGTATTATGTATTTGATGGTGAATAGTGGAGGTGGTACTTTTGGATCACTATCATTGATTTTCTACAGGCAACAAACTGTTCCTGAACCTCCAGCAACGGGGAAATTCTGTCAATTGCGCGGTTCAGCCTGAAGTCTTACGCAAATCATTTTGTAAAGCCTCACACATTCCACTAGCCACTAGCCATTTGATGTAGCTAAGCAATGTTATTTTTCTCACTTCAGCACAACAGGAGTTGACTCTGTCGTATGTCCGACTATAATGTGATGCCATGCTTTGCAGGACAGAGAGCTGTGAGTGAGGTTATGGGTATTCTGTGACAAATTCGCCTTCGCGCGAACATATCAGAAGCGAGTGTCAATTTCATTCGGAGGAGTTCACTGGGGATAAAAGGTGGAAAATGCGTAAAAGATCACAAATTTGAGCGGAAAACAGTTGTCTAGACTCAATGTCGTTTTCATACTTCTGGTATCTTGACATAATATAAAAAAAAATCTAATTTTAAAAAAAGTAACAATTTACTTGACGGGCCACAAGTAACTTAGTAACTTAGTTACTAGTCAAGTACAAATGATGAACAAATGAACCGTTATGATTGATTAATGATGAATGAACATGGGATCAATACATAATTAACATTTAGTTTCTGGTTAATTAATACATTAAGTAAGCGTGTACTACTATATTAATTAAGTATTACCAAGAAGACTCCTAACGTAATGGTGGAATTAAGAAACACTTTCTGAATGAAACAGAAAAAGTAGGTCTGTGTTTTGGCATTTAGTCTTAAAGCCTTCAGATTCCTTGTAACTCTGTGCCCAGTTGTGACGGGATTGAACATGGAGTCCCACGTCTTCCATTACTAACCATTCACCCGCAGCACATGTATCTGGAAGAGGTCCTCGTATCCGTAAGCGTGGCAGCTGTAATTGCCCATGTGGATGGTCGTCACTTTGGTAATGTACAAGGAGCCATCATCACCAAAGTCCTAATGAAGAGAATGGGGGGAGGGGCAGCGGGAAAGTCATGTGACCATCGGCCAATCAATCACCACGCTTTACCGTGTGACCCCCAGTGGAATGGTGGGGAGATTCGAGCCCTGACATCCTGCTCAATCATCCTGATATATAGGAAGAGTTAAAAATAAAAAGCGCATTAGCGTGATTAATGAGGCCAGTTGTTGTTTTTCAGGATGCACAACTCACCCGGGGGTTTCCGACTGGGGCTTTAAAGGGATTAAGGGATGAGATCGTGCTTAAATGTGTGGGAGTTATACATCCGCGGCAGGC
Source organism: Mormyrops boulengeri (assembly GCA_026781065.1). Lineage (NCBI taxonomy): Eukaryota > Metazoa > Chordata > Actinopteri > Osteoglossiformes > Mormyridae > Mormyrops > Mormyrops boulengeri. The sequence goes on along the minus strand of JAODLD010000054.1, from coordinate 3,247,333 downwards.
ACCTTAACACCAAAGGCCTCTTGTTGAAATGCCCATAGGGGTGGCTGGCCTTGCCCGGCATTATAGGCCATCGCTTAGACATGCCTGTTCTTCATTAAGCATTACGGCGACCGAGCAAATCTTTAATTTTCAGCCGCTTAAATAAAGCAGATTAATTTACTTAGAAATGAACAGCATTAGTGCAATATTAATAATACATCAGTAATGCTTTTTTAAAAATGTATAAGTAAATTATACATTTTGACTAGGGTCCATATGTGCTAAAATCACTATTAAATATGATGCCATTAAGGAATGGGCGTCCCGTCCAGTGTGTACCGACTTCATGGCCTCTGCCGGCTTGGATCGGCCCTGGGTCTCTCCTAGTGAACCCGCCCAGGACATGTGGTTAGAAGGTGGGTATATTCATGATCTGCTCCCGCTCCGAAGTGAGTTATAAACAATGTAGTAAAATGCGACTGAGGACACTTCGGATCACCAGGAGGGAAAATTAAAGGTCCTGTACCAGGGCCATGGAAGAATGGGATTTGTGGCTTCACTGTGTACCAGGCGTGTGTACAGGGCGGGGCCACTGGCCCCAGTTGAAAGCCCATTGGCCCCTGGAGTGCCCCGCCCCTGTCACTCACCAATTAAAAACATATCATTGGTTAATGATAAGGTTGGCCCCTCTGTCTGAATTATGGTGCCTCTTACGCCCCCCCACCAGTAGACGAATGAAAGCTGGGCTGACATGTTAATTCAAGCAACGTTTTGTGATAGTGGTTCTGTTGTTATTATTTTCATTTCGGCGCTGTGAAGGTTCAGACTGGGGTGTGTTGGGACCCCGACACTGGCCAGCTCTTCTTGCGTCATGTGCTGCCTTCCCTTCAACAAACTGGATGAACAAAACACATCTGGGGACTCGGACTTCTGGGGAGATTATTGAGTGTGAGCGTGTTTGTCCGACCGCATCAAACCGCTGAACTGGGCTTGAGCCAGCTTACACTAGATAACCGCTCCACAGAAGATGTCAAGGATGGCACAGCCTCTCAGTCAAAACTCTGTTCAGATATCCGTGGTGGAGCTGCTTGCGTGATCCTAAAACGAGGCTGCAATAAAGAGCCTCAAAAGAGTGTCCACGAATATATAAACAGCCTGTTAGCATTGATGTTGCACAGAGCCATATATATAGGGGTGGGGCCACAGAGGCATTGACCCCAGCTGATAGCTGATTGGCTCCATCCCCTGTCACTCACCAATTCTAAACATGTGATTGGCTATCGATAAGGCTTGATTGTTGCATTAAACAACGTTCAAAATGCGAACGTCAGAAGCCACTATACCGTTTGCGCAATAGCAGAATAAGTCTGAGTGTCTTCGTAGGAACTTTGAGTCGGTTATTCATTCCTCCTGCTGACACACTTGTTTACCAACACGTGTCTTCCGTGCTCAAAAGGGCCATTCATTAACAGGCGATTAAAGTGTATTTTTTTTATATCAGGCAATCACAGGCTCGCACTGTCAGGTGTATAGGTGAGTGCCTTGCCAGCGGGACGCGCTTCGTTAACTCGGACTGATTGGTGGCCGCGGCATGCACAGATTCATTAGTCGTCTGTTACGTGGGTCTGCGGTCTTCTGAAAACAGCATGGCTCCTATTATTGCAATTATCATGCGCGGTCTGTGAATCGAAACCGACGCATTTCCTATGTTGCTGACTTCAATAGTTGAATATCGCACTCTGACTTCTCATGTGTTGATATTAAGTTAACATTGAATGGCTGCCGTCACTGTGGTGTAACGTCAGGCGATAAGCAGAAGCGGCGGTAGCTAGTGGCAGAAACTTTTTATCGTGAATGTTGCAGGTTCAGATCCCAGGAAGGATCCTGCATTATTCTTTACCAGAAAAGCAAAATTAAAACAACCAACTGTTGAAACAAATCTTAAAATCATGGCTAGGCAGCTGGGAGATTGACCTGGAGTATTGTAGTATAGTAGCTTCATAAATTATAGTAAAATGTCTTCAGAAGCTATTGTAAATGGCAATACTTGGCAAGAACTTAATGTTTTGTGTAAATATATTTTTATATGTATATATATATATATTTACTGCATCCACATAGTTTACATTTAGTTTATAAGATCATTCGTAAACAGGCATTTCTTAGAATCAAAAGCTGAACTTGAAACTCTGCGCTTTGACATCATCTTCAGGGAATGCCGTAATTAGTAATCCCCGAAGACTGTGATACATGCCACACAAGCTATCAGGAAAAGCGTTAAATTAGTGCGTGTCGCTGGCAATTGCAACAGCAAATGGGATTAGAGATTCTAGAACCTACATTGATGTCCTCCAAGTCCAGGAAATTGAGGACGATTCCGTTTCTCTTCCAAATGACCGGTGGCCGCAGTGTCCCTTGGATGGCGCAGGAGAGCACGGTGCTGAGGCCGACGGTAATCGTGGAGATGCTGACTCTTTGAGCTTCTGGGAGAGTGAGCTGTATGACCTCTGTGGAAACAAATGAAGAATTATTTTTAAAAACGTTTGCATTTACCTCTAATCAAATTAAGCTAGTGCTTCTGAGGAAGAAAAAAAATCATTACATGGACTGAATTAAAGGTCATATTTACAGGAAATGTGGGAACATTCATCTGCACTCGACAGCCTGCTCCTGTTCTTGAACCACGCAGTCGTCCTCCGCAAATCTTTTTGGGCCGTATACAAAACAGGAGAAAAGCTCTAGGGTGCCTCTGATTGGCTCGTAATTGTAGTAAATAGGCCCGAATGACCCTAGATGAATAAAGGCACAGGTCTATTGAAAAGCGCCCGACTAGCCAAATGAACAATGATCCTCAGTGGCTGAGTGAAGTTTAGAAGGACAAGCCAAGCGTGAGCTCCGAGTGAGTCCTTACCCACGCCCAGAAATAAATTTGATTCCAACTGTTAGTCCTTTGAATCCATGAACCATAAAATCCCAGAGAGCAGGTACTTCCACCATATTGATATTTTACAGCTCGTCATAAACACTTTCAAGGTTTTTATTGGTGTATTTGGAATGTACTACATCGACAGGAAGGGAGGCTGTTCGTTTTAATGAATAAACAGTATGTTCAGAAAATTGCCTTGATTGTTGTTCATTCTATTTAGCTGTTCTCTTAACGTTAAACTAATAGTGGCCCCCAAATTGTATTGTGAGAAATGGCTAGAGGATGGATGGTTGGAAAATGGAGAATATCAACTGCTAATTATCCTTATGACAAATCACACAAGCGTGCACAATATTGGCCCCGATTATAAGAGAACTCCCCCCCCCCAATGCAGTTGGCGAATTTTGCTGTCAAGCACGTGCCCCCTCAAAATCTCTGCGCAGGCCTGCTCATAAGCAATCCCTATGGGCAGTTTGAAAGCACCAATATGTTACCCAGAATACCCGGAGGAAAGTCACATGACACAGTGAACATGTGGACTCCACACCCACGGGTGGCGGGATTCAGACCTCGAACCCGGCACATACGAGGCAACTGCACTACCCACTGTTTAATACACAGGCAGCTCTCGGTGTATGAAAATCTGGACTTGTGCAAAAAATATCAGCGATACAAAATTTACAAAACTGTTAACACAAACAGGCAACATACGACTGTTAGTAAATTTACACTTTGTCTTTTCATTTATTTAATCTGTATTCTTTAGTATACATTACTAGTATATTTTTGGCTTATGTGTTTTTTGCCATAAATTGTCTTGTACAGTATGGTGTGGGAAGGTAAACCCAACTTATGTAAAACTTGACTTGAAGGTTTGTGGGACGGATGACTTACATCAATCAAACTGCTGGTATATTTATCTAATATATATATATATATATTTATAGTAGATTACCATGGGTTCACAGCTTTCAGCTAAGCGGGCTCTCGTCTCTGGGTCTGTCTCCCACAAGACATCTGTAACACTGACTTTCTTCCTACCTTTCAATCCCGCCTTAAAACACACCTTCTTAAGCTCACTTATTCTGCATGATATATTAATTCAATGCTATATTAACACTGGTTTTATTGTAACTGTAATATTTTCTTTTATTATATATTGTGACTGTTGATTTTGTGTTTGTAAGGTGTCCTTGAGTGTCTTGAAAGGCCCCTATAAATAAAAGGTATTATTATTATTAAAGACCCCTATAAATAAAATATATTATTATCGTTACTATATTTACAGTGGTGAGCCTATTGTAGAATGAGAAAAGCTGTCCAGTCCCAGTATTCTGCTTTCCCTACATCTTTTGATTAGCATAATTAGCTTCGCGCGGCTAGCCATGCATTACCGCCAGCACGCAGTGTGTTACAGTGCCGTCCTGGTCCTGCCCTATCAATGCACCCACCAGCGTCTGATTAACATGTTACTTAGAGGTGTCTCCTTCAGTCACGGCTGGGGCTTAAATTCCACGGGGGAGAGGAATATGCAGTGGGGGTGAAGGACAGACCTCCAGGCTCCTCCACGGAGCACATAGATTTGACATGGCTGGGAGCAGCGTCACACACGAGACCCAGTCTGGCACACAATCCCAACATAAGCTGGCCTGGAACCAGCAATAAATGTGCTCTGATTTCAGTCGGTCCAGTTACCTCTAGAGGGGTTGGGGGTGGTCACTTTAGGAGCATCGTTAAAAATGCCTTAATGAGCAGTCACCAAAAATACTTACTGATAAATAATGTAATGCATACCGATTAAATGTTATTAGCGAGAGCTTGAATTTTATCTTTGTTTTTAAAACGTCAGGTTATATCTGAGTTATTCAAAAGCAAACAGATAAGTAAAAATGATTGTATGCCCCTGCTCTCTCCCCCCCCCCCCCCTTGTGGCCCCCTCTTGTTCAGGTATGTTCCGTGGTCCACGGATTGTGGTACCAGTCACGAGTCACTGTGATAGTGTGACAAGTATGATCCTTCGCCACATTACAGGTGTCGATCTCACGTGGTAAACAGCGTATTTTCGTTCTATTTTTTCTTAACAATGTTTTTATATTCTGTAATAATCACGCTGCAGATGTATGTCCAACTGTGCCGCGAATCCGGACAATCGCATCATCCCTGGATGTGTAACTGATACGAGGATTACTTTCTGAGAATCAGCCGGCGTGCAGTTTATACCTGGCTAAGGCCGTCTGAACTGAAATTTCTGCTTCTGCACAGAGGCGAGGTTCTAATATTTTAATGCTGTGAAAGGCTGATATTCCTTGCTGAGAGTCGACATCGCGTCACATAAACCAAACTAAACCGAATCTGATTCAGATTCTTCTTCAATACAACAGCCTTGTGCATGAACCCCGTTTGGTTACATTTTTAATAATAAAAATAACGATACTTTATTTGCCGTGTCCGCAAACAAAGGTACAGCTGCATAGGAATGCTTTGGTTTTCAAATATACGACCTTGTTCTCCTATGAGACGCACACACTCATATACAGGTCAGAGTAAAGCTTTGGGTCTGAGCGCATGGTCAGCCATTTATCCGGCACCCCTGGTGCAGTTTTCGGGGTTAAGGGCAGGGCTGGAAATTAAGCTCGCCCGCTCGCCTGAGGCAGGTGATTCAGATAAAGGGGGAGTATGTAAAAAAAACTGAACACTTGCATGTCAGATTACATTTCATTTTATACGGAAATAGCCCAGATTGCTAGTAGCAGGGCTGGACAGGGATTAAAAATCAGCCCTGGGGTCCCCTATGGTAAATTCAGCTTAGCGGGGGAGTCGCCCACGATGAATTCCGCCTGCCTACTAACCGCTAGGAAAAAGCCCACGATGCCAGGTGACCAGGCCTTGAGTTCCAGCCGCTCGAACATTAGCTTCCTATCATAGCTCAAGAATTCAAGTGATAAACGAGAAAAATAAAAAGATAAACATGGCTAATTGTGGGCGTGGCAGAATAGCTAAAAAAGGAGGGAGAACCAAGATGGATGCCTATGCGATCCAAACAGCGTTCTAATGAAGTTTTCAGTGCCGTGACTCAGCTACTCTGACACTTCGCATTAGAAAGGCCGCCATTGACGTTCCCCCCTCTGGGACCATCTGCGGACAGGCCCCCCCGCCTCCCCCCCTTGTCCTTTTTAGCTCTTGGAACAGTAGGTCCGTCCAGGCAGATCTGAAGTGTTAAGCTCTGCACTTAGGCAGGACCCTGCGGGGCGGCCCGTCGTTATCGACTCAGGGGCTCGCTGCTTCCGAGGCCCTGCTCTGGGGAACACCATTCCCCAGCCCTCTTAGGCGACTAAACGCATGGTTTAAGGGGAATTAGACAGACGCAAAGCTCATGTAGCACTTAATTGGCCATATTGTAATTTAATTTACATCCGCGTACATCATTGTCAGCCTAGTCAGAGGTTCCTTTGTAGAATTCTCACTTGGCATGAATGATAGTGGTTTTTAAGGAGAAATTGATCGCTTTTGGAAAAGGTAACCATGCAGCAGGCTAGCTAGATGGCAGGGTATGTGAAGTTCTCAAATAACGGTGAATGGAAGCGTGACGTCGTGGAAGCGGCTTACGAACTGTGACATCATCGGAGGTGCGGCCTTCAATCTGCCTGATTCATTGATGGGGTGTGGCTTTGACCGTTTACACCTTCCTTTGATAAAAGCTCGAAATCCGCAGCGGTAATCCGCCCGGTCTCCGGAGGGCCCCGACTTGCATGGCCAGTCCCTGCTGCCGCTTGGC
>JAODLD010000054.1:3181465-3216842 GCA_026781065.1 Mormyrops boulengeri | reverse complement strand
ATACTCCAACTACACGCTGTGTGAAGAAGTGCTTCCTCAAGTTCATTTTAAAATGTTCTCCCGCTAATTTCCACTTAAGTTAAGTTGAGTTATTTATATCAATATGTTTCAATCAGCATGGCAAACTATCTGCATTTAGCGCCATTGTTTGAGTTTGCTAAGAACAGGGAACTATAAAGGCCATACCGCTCAGACAAAAGCTACATCGCTACGCCGCAGGAAGGAATCCAACGGGTCTGATTCTTTGTTTCGTTCAGTAACAACTTTTGCAAAAATAAAACAGAAATATTTCTTCTTGTGTAAATTGTGCAATTTGTTGCCAAATTAAATATGATACATAAGAAATCAATCATAGCAACATCACTCTATATGCCGACTAACCATTTCTAGTCGAAAAGAAGCAAAACAGACCAAAATTAACCAAACTTTGGAAAGAATACAAGTCTGAAAATATCTGGTTTGTATGCATTTTACTGTGTTGAGACTTTAGAAAAGTCGGCACTGGCCTCACATACACCTACTCTGCAGTTTACCTCTCTTCTTCCTAGAGTATAAAGTACAGTAACTGCTTTCCCACACGGCCAGCTGACATGACATGTGCGTCACATGACCCTCATGTCTGTCGCACTGAGCCTACAAGCATCTTTGTGACTTTCATACTATGTCTGTCTGGAATCGGCTTCTTACTTTGACTTTTTCAGCATCAATAACCCCAAACACAGGACAGACATGGGGGGGGCTCTATGTACCCTGGGTGGCTGCTCTGCTAGCTGGCTCCATTGCCTCTAGGGGGCGCCGGTGCGCTCCTCGCAGATGCCAACTGTTAGGTGCTTGTCTGGAAGTGTGACCTTGCAAGCGTGTTCACCCCGATTCACCCCACAATCTCTCACAGGCCACCATTACTAAAACCTCTGGCATCCCATAATGCAACATATCTGTCTCCCAAGATGATGCCTTGGCCCGTGTGCTGTCCTCAGGTTCTGGAAGGGTGGGGTGGACACAACGGCCCCTCCCCAGTGCTCGACGGCAGAATCCCAAACCAATCAATTGCCAGTAACGAAGAGAAGATACTTGATATTTCATATTTTCAGTGTTGGGAAGGTTACTTTTGAAATGTAATGCGTTACAAATTACTGCAGTACTTACCCTGTTAAAAATGCAATAAGTAATGCAACTATATTGATTCCTTCATCAAAGTAATGTAACTTATTACATTTGATTACTTTTTTGATTACTTTTCTAACATATGTTTTAAACTGGGCAATAAAATTGAAAAGTCCCAATGGTTTACTGGCCCGTGTTGCCTGACAATTTCCCAAAATATGCAATTTCAGCACGGTGAGAAGATGCAAAGCAACTAAATGTACATTATATTCTACATATAAGCTTTTTCCTATAAGAATATACAGATGCTCCTCCACTTACGAAGGTTCAACTTACGAACTTTCAGACGTACAAACGAAGAAGACTGTAAGTCCAAATTGTATTCGCTGGGCTCCCGTTTCCTGTCCGCAACATAAATTTTTTTTTCTACACTCCAACTCCGCCTAGTACGACTTCTGGCCGCTACTCCCGCCGCGCAGCAGCGTAGTGCGCGTACTCCTGGCATCCTAGTTCTTCGTACTTGCGTATGCCCTTAAAATGATGTTGAAAAACGACTTACGAACATTTGAAGTTGCGAACGGCCATTCGGGAGCGTATCTTGTTCGTGACTAGAGGAGCGTCTGTATTCAGATGCAACTCCTTTGTAATCGCCCACATTTTGATTAGTAACTGTAATCTTAATCTTAATTACTTTTTTGTCTCATTAACTGTAACGGATTACAATTACATTTATCTTGTAATTTCATTCGCCATTACGTGTGATTAGTTATTCCCCAACACTGGATATTTGCTGTATTTCTTTATTAGTGGCGAGACCAGCAAAGTGTTTGCACTTCAGTGGACAGATTAAACGTCTCATTATCATTTCCATTTGTCAAATGGAACAATTTAAAGGGATGTAAAGATAGAGAGAGATTAGACACCTGATAGATACGCCGTCCTGCTAGGATTTTAATGATCAGATGATGTGACAGGCAATAATGCCAGAAGCAATTCAGCTGCCAAATAGGGCCGCTTGCCCGTCCAGTGAAGAGCAACCAGGGGAGATAATCATCTTAGATTCGATTGCCACCCAATTGTTTCTGTAAAACCAGAAAGGCTCGCCGTCCGCTGTTACCTGGCGATCTCTCATTAAAACCGTGTCATTCCTCTTAAGATAATTACGATCGATGATCAAGAATGCGGTCTTCACACATCATTACGTGTGCCGCAGTGAGAACGACAACACGCCGGCAGGTAGTGTGAAATGTCACGGTGTATTATACGTACAGCGTTTCGCTATTAAGTCGAAGGTCTGGAACTATCTGGAAATAAGCTCATTTTAGCGGTGGCAAATCGATAGAAGCGTCTTCTAGGAGATTATTAAAAAAAAAAGTAGCACTGTTACTGGTCTCACTAAAAATCACTAAAAACAGGGTAAGTCCATGATATACTGTAGATGTCCTTGTTTTCTTGCCTTGAAACACGATGTCAAGCTCAGTCTGGGCTTTTCTTAAGGAATCATCCGCAGATAACAAACAACAAGCATTCGCTTGATATGTATTCTACACAACACAACACTCTTCATCATCAACAATTGAATTCCATTCAAATAATAAGTCATAAATTCTGGCTCCCGAGTAAAACTTGAGAAGCCTGAAACGCTTCTTCAGGGAGCTAGAGACGGGAGGTGTGACCCTCTGGCGCTTCTGGGCTCTCAGGTGACACACTCGGACCAATCACAGACGTGCACAGCTCGCGGTTACGCCCACTGCACTGCGTGATTGACAGGTCTGTGTCTGCTAAGTGAAAGGTGGGGAGGGAGTGCAAACTAACTGCAAAAAAATAAGCTAATTAACAAATGAAAAAAAGAAATGAAATGCAAATGTATTCGTTTTAAATTATTCACTTGTTATCGAGTTAACAATGTTCTGGTCGTTGTTTCTTCCTGGTTTTTGTTGATTTATTATTTATATTTATCTCATTTCGCTAACCCCCCCAATTTGTTTCAGTGTTCTCTGGTTCGCTGAGAGTCACATGACTCCAGCTGAAAGAGAGACGTGTCACAGCTGTGTACCTTCAGGCACGCGTACCGCTCACGCTCATGCTAATTAGCGCCATAGTCAGAGACGGCCCCAGGGAAAGTGGACATTACCCTCGTCCCACACATCTGCCCCTTGCTCGGTCTTTGACAGGAGACTCCACCAGGAGTGGATTCAGAATGATTCTAGGATTTGACCCTTAGTTGGGCTGATTATTTCTTTCGAAGACAAAAAAATGGGGTCTAGAACCGCTTACGGAACAGTTAATTGTATCTTAATTGTATAATGTAGTTACTGGTTTTGGTCTCAGGGGGGCCCTAATCAAATACATGGTCTACTTGGTGGTAAACTCCGCCCTCTTGAAGATGTCAGCCAATGGTGGCGTCACAATCAGTCATGAGGCCCCACCCACTTTAGTCTGGTTCGCCGTGGTGTCAGTTTTGGGCCCCTGTGCCTTCCTGCTGCCCCCCCTTTCTTGTTCCCCCCTTACTTGTCCACTCAGCAGTCACACTGTGGTTAAAATCAGCCCCACTGCCAGGTCTGATTTCTTTTTTTCTTATACATTACAATTTCACCAGGCTATTCTTTGATATTTTTCTTTCACCTTCAAAAATGATTGGATATTTACCCCCTCTCCCCCCACCCCTCCCCCCGTAGTATAGTTGCCGGCATCACCGGGGCCGTTATTAGCCGCTACAGCTGCCAATGATGTCCCGTCTCCCGCTGTTACCGTGGCACTTGATATTGACCCATGAAACCGATATCCTGAAGCACAGCTTTCAAGGGCGATTTTAAAATGAGCTGTTCTTGTACCAAATAACGCAGGCCTACCGCACCACCGCATGCTGACAGCAGGCTGGTCGCTCAGGGGCTCACCCGCACCGCCGCCTAAACGAGGCTGCCGCAGGAAATGCGTTATTGAATTAGAGCTGACGTCTTCATTTTTAGACAGGACCTGTGGTGGTGTAGTAGATTCCATAATACCAGATTTATTCTCTGTCTGTCCGTCCTTCCATCCATCCATCAATCGATCCTTCAACAGCTTATCCAGTACAGGATGGTAGTGGAACACCTGCACGCATGCCAGTCCACCACAATGAAAATTATTTATTATTCCCAAAGAATTAAACAACATCAGTACAAACGACAATAACAAAAAGCAAACAATCAGTCAATGTGATCTTTCGTTTAGAGGTCTCCATTTCGTTTAAACATGGTAAACTCTTTAGTTTGCCGACAATAATGAGAAAAATGTGCCCCTATGAACCACACAAAGCCCAGACCCCGGACTCACGGCTGCATTTCCACCCAGAGCCGGCAGCCTGTGATTCCGCAGCCGTCTGGCTTGTTCGGGTGACTGATCTGAGAACAGCAGATGAGTGGAGTGCATTGGCAAAAGCCTAATTAAACATCCTGACGAATGCTTTTAATTTCCCCTCGCAGTAACATCTAAAGATTGAAGATGGTGATAAAGACAAACTGAAAGAAGTCGCTTCCTCCAGCAGAGATTTTCTTTCCTTGTTATGTTCCATATACGGTGTGAAGCCTTTTGAATGGATTATTTCCACTTCCATAAGTAACCTCATTTCCTAAATTCAGAAGCAACCAAAAACACAATTACTCAGTTTTCTCTGTTTCTCTGTGTTTTTGCTAATCGGCCTAATTAACCATAAACCCATCCATCCGTCCATCAGTCTGTCTTCTGACCTCCAGTACAGGGTCACAAGATCTCCATATCCTACTATTTCCCAACCTGGTCCTCAAGACTTCAAGATGGAGCAAAACTGCGGACTATGTGGCATGGAGCTGGGAGGGAGCAAAAACATGGACCATCCATGGGTCCCAGAGGATCAGGTTGGGACCCTGTACTGGGGGTCAGAAGACAGACTGACGGATGGACAGATTTATCGTTAATCATGCCAATTCGCAGAACCCCAAAAGTTAAACTAATCACCTAAAGAAAATAAATATTTCACATGCTGCACAGAAACTATGATTACACTGGAGCATAATGTGAACACTTTGACTCAACTGCTACAATCCTTCTCTTGGGTCCCATGAACATCCCATAATTAGTCTTTAGGGAACTAGATATGTAAAAGACACTGTAATTACCACATGAAACATGATTCTGCTGCTCCTCCCATTCGGAGGTAAAACAGGTACAAATGACTAATAATACAATAAATAATGCATGAATGCAGGTACAATGTATGTATTATGGAACATTAGTGAAACTGTAAGCAGGAAATCTCATGATATTTAAATGGTTTGTATTGCAGGAAGATTGTCACAAGGTCACGATATTTCAGTTATATTCAGTTATAAACCATCCTGTCAAATGGTCAGCCAATTGATAATGGCTTCAAACCCACAGGGAAAGTGAGGTAGCTCCCCCCCCCCCCATACTGTGGCTCAAAGTCATTTTATTTTCATACGAGAGTCGTCCCCAAAGCCCAGTGGTTATTTCATTTAGTTTCGACACTTTATTTATTTTTCACCGACGTGATGTTCATGCGCCTCGCGAGCGAGGTGAAAGTGACGGCGCGTCTGACTGCGTCGTAAAAAGCTTCCCGTCACGTTCCAGAGTGTCAGATCGCCCTCAGGCAGCAAGCAGGGCTTGGTCTCTTCAGTTTTAGGCATAGATGTGGTTTGGTTTTAAAACTCGCAAAACGAAAGTCCATTTGTCCAAACACTGATTCATGCGATAACATCACTAAAGTACAACTGGTTCTTTTTGGAATTGCTGTGCAACTGATGCAAACTTTGATGCCTTTTCAATTAATGAACGTCTTCTGGATGATGCTATTTGAGTTAAAACGAATTCATCTTTGCTATGCCATGCTTTTGTTGTTTTTCGTCCCCAGTCTCTGACTGCATTTCGACGGCCTCAGTTAATTCAGCTGCAAACCACGACGACTGTGTTTCAGAAGCACAGAGGTGTCCACACTCATTAGCCTGCTTATCAGGCACGTCTTCTCTGCAATCATCTCCTCTGATCATGCTGTCATTTTACACAAGACTACAAAGTATCCTGCTACTAAGGGTCACATCCATGTGCAGAGAGGCCTAATTGAACTGGATTCAGTCTCCCTCCACTGTTCTGCTCATTCCTAATGCTGCATCTGAGAATTTGTTGTCTGATACACACAGTGAATGGCATACGAGACAGTTTGATATTCAGGAGTGGAGTACAATTCAATAATTTATGTAATGGGGGGGGGAATGAATCCAAACTAAATATTAAGAAATACACATCTTGTAAATCCCATGTTATAGCTTGGAGTCTGTAAATTGCCCCAGTGGCCTAATGGATAAGGCATTGGCCTCCTAAGCCGGGGATTGTGGGTTCAAGTCCCATCTGGGGTGTGACTTCTGTACTGACTGTGATCAGTACTGATCTGTAGTATTACTCAAGTTAATTTTATTTCTATTTTATATTATTTTTCCTAATTTACTTTCCATGCTGTTCGTGTATGTATGCATCAACACTGCAAAGACAAATTCCCAGTATATGCTGGTGCACCTGGCCAATAAAGTAAACTATGATTCTATTAAGGCAGTAATAAAAAAATCTAAGATTTAAGGACAGAGAGTGTCACTTCCAATGAGATAAATAAATTCTTTATCAAGACGTGCCTGAATCTGCCTATACTTGTGAAATTTGACCTGCAGTGTCTTGAGCAGTGTTTCATACTGGAGGTAAAGGCATACGAATCGTTCGGAAGCGAGACCTGACGGACGATTCCCTCGCCCGGTGCAATGAGTGATTATGAGCATTAGGGGCCCGAATTGCAGAAAAGTAACAGAGAATTTTCAGAATGGCGCGACCTTGTCGGACAGGACGCACGGAGCGGGCAATCGCTGCCGAACGCGGATCCGGTTGTTCCTGAAAAGCTCTTGCCAGGACACAAAAACTCCACTGAAACAACTTCAAAGGAATTTGCATAAGAACAGCCTTTTGAAAACTTACAAAGGATTCAATTACCTGTGACTGTATCCAGCCCTATTAATGATACGTTGTGTTTAATTACAGTTTCTATGTTTAAATGTTCTGCTTAAAATCATGATAAAAATTGTTCAGTGTGGGTTACATATTTCCATTTTACATACATATATCCCACCTGTTAGTTTTACGATATATTTATGTTAGTTTATTTCCACATGTTGATTTGAACAAAAATCGCATATATGCTGCAACAGACCCCAGCGCAATTCCTGCATTGTAGAGATTTGAGATGGATTGTTGGTGCTCAGAGTGTCTTGGCAGCAGCTGTAGGATGCAGCGTGCACCGTTGCAGTTGCGTTGACCAAGCCGTATGTGGAGTTGCACTGCTGCCGGAAAGCAGTCTCTTCACCACATAATAAATGTAACTCTAAATATAGTGAATTTTTAAAATTCCCCATAAAGCACAGGTGTGTGCATCCATGTTTGACGACGTAACTATATTCCTTTAGGACTTTCTGGTACCTTCTTGGTTAATGTAATCAACAACCTCTGGCTCAAGTTATCAAATAAACAAAATATGAAAACAATAAAGAAAAAGTGCAGATTTTAAAAGTATTTTATCTTCTGGATACCTCTGCACGATGTCTGCTTCAGGTTTTGCTATCCCATCGTGATATTTGTTCTGACCTGATCCCTAAAACACACACACTTCACAGCAGTCTCCTGGCAGAGAAATCTACCCGCCGGTAAATAATTCACATCGCGGGGAGCCTCGTCTTGACCCGGGGAGAATTTCCCAGATGTCTGTGCACCTGCTGATGCATTTGGAATCCTGCCTCTTGTCATGCTTGCTTGCTTTAATTTACAACTGAAGCAAACAGGCTTCAATTCCACTTTGTTCAGCGGTCCGCGATCAATCTTGGTTTTAATTGTTGCCTGCCGTCGTACGGCGTGCCATTTTTATTTCACTCGTTAATGTCGAAGACAACGAGGCGGCCCTGGGCTGGGGGGTGCACGTATTGCGAATTGCTTGTTTCATTATCTCTGCGGTGCAGGAATTAGGCTGGGATCTGCAGCAGCATATATGCGATTCTGGTCCAAAAAACAGAACAGAAATGCATGAAAAAACAAACTGTACTGATCTTCAGAATGGTTCAGGCAGTAATGGTGCAAACCCATGTGACACGCTAGATGAGATTCAGTGCCTGAAGCTTGCTGGGGACTGACTCACTGGCTTAAAAATTGCCACCCCCCCAGAAGATGGCGCCCTACGCGACTGCCCTTTTGCCTAATGGCTTGACTGGCATTGGGCGAAGTTAGTTATTGGACACCAGGTGTATTTCTCAATACGCATACTTGACTGTACTTGTGTTCTCGCATGCCCGTTTTACGTCGTCTTCCATTGCCGAAGACCATTTCCATTACTAAGAACAGAAGTACAGAGGACTGTAAAAATCCCCGGATATTGCTCTTGCCCCGCCCCAAATATCAAGATAGATCGGTTGCATCCTCGCAGAACGAGACCAATCCCATGATTCATTGCACCCCAAGTTCGTTCTTGGAAGGCAAGTTAGCAAAGCAGGTCATGCCATGACCACAAGTATGATCTTTGCGTTTTTGGTATAGAGACGCCCCCAAAATCAGATGCGATCAGTACTGGATCTGAGGTCACTATCTCAAACATTCATATTTTGTCAAAACAAAATATTGTCCGTTTTGTTATTTATTTTTGCAGTTGTTTCACATAACAGTTAGATACCTTTAACCCCTTTATAGAACTTGGTATCTAATGAGATAATGAGTTTAGGTTGATCTTCTCAAAGACACGATACCAAGTAGAAAACTGATTTCAATCTTAAACCAGCTGTTCTATTTCTTAACCGCTATGCCCCCTGCAGTTAATGACAGGATGATAATGCTTCAACTTCAAAGACTATCTTTTAGAAATTACTTGATGCCTAACATCAATACAGAGTTGTAAGTGCCACGACGAACATTTAGTTTGAATTACACAATTATTTAAAATCAATCTGATGTCCATGTTTTCATATACACTTGCATGAATTCTTCTTGATGTCAGTTCAGACTGATTCATACGATTCATCCCTCAGATATCATTTTGCTGTAGGGAAAAAAAAACAGCCAAATCACTAAATTTAACATGACACTCAATAGTTTAATATGCTGTTTTGAACCTTTGAGAATTACAATGTTGTGGGGACGCCGACCTAAAATTGTCTGTTCGTTCTACTACAAATATAAACCATTACAACACCACTAATTATGCCATGTTCCATCTGAGATATTTCTGTAGAGTCACCGGAATGACAGCTAGTGTCAGCATTCTGCAACAGGCACAATAACGCACCAGCATGTAGTTATCTGACAGAGGTGGAAATTTCGGATCCAGAAAGTAAAAGTCCAGACCAAGGTTTTGTTTCAACCGACCAGTTGAGTATAAAGAGTCACAGTCACAGAGACTCAACTGGTTGGTTGAAACAAAATCTTGGTCTGGATTTTTACTTTCTGGACTTGAAATTTCTGCTGACAAACAAAGAAAACAACTATGTGAGATCAGAACATGCTCGCCACCGGTTACGGTCTCACAGATACACTGTTTCCACAAAGCAGGCTCAGCGTCGGGGAACGGCATCTGCACCTTCTCGGTGAAAACCCTGCCCATGGGTCATACTCTAGAACAGGGGTCACCAACATGGCACCTGCGGGCACCAGGATGCCCCCAAGCACCACATGAGTCGCCCGCAGACCTGTCCTAAAAATAGCACAACTCACCAGTGAGCAGCGTCTAAAATTTAATTTTATCCTGTTACTATTCTTCTTTAACCACATTTGCATTTATATAGATTTGAAAATGGCAATATCTAAAAAAAGCATTTAAAATATGTTTATTATACATGATTTAAGAAGGTTGTATCAAACTGGTAGCCCTTTGTATGGCTCAGTACCCGTGAAGTAGCTCCCAGTTTCAAAAAGGTTGGTGACCCCTGCTCTAGAAATACTCATCACGCGCTCTCCTAAACCCATGACCCGGAATGAGACAGGCGACCAGCTGTCTGATTCCTCTCTTTCTTTTGATGTTGTAGAAGTACCTCAGTCATTCGGAGAGTAATGGATCACCGGACCACTTCTCAGTACCACTGCAAAAGGAAAGCATGGATAGGCTTCACTTTAACAGATGCTTCAAAGACTATAGCAACCATATGCTGACAATGTGTACATCTTCCCTGAGAGCAGCACTAAAACCCAAAGGAACTCAACAACATATCGGAAATAAAGTAAAAGCTTTTGAGATCTTAATATATTTGATCTAGGGACAGGCAATTCATCACATTTTTAGTGAAAAGATCAAAACAAATGATGAAAACACAAACACAACACTTTGGCTTATTATCAAAGCAGTCATCTAACGCTAAAACAAATACAGGGCTTACATCACAATGTGCAGGCTTGTATGAATGCTATAGGTACCTCTTTAACCCTTAATGCGATATTCCAACTTTCTGAATTCTCAGATTCAGAGTTATCGACATCTTCACTTGTCGTCCGCGGCTCTGGTGGCCTCAGAAATCAAGTTATGAACCGGTTTGTTAAGAAAAGTAATTTGTAGTTTCAGTGGGTAAATTAAAATTCCCGACACAAACACACGGTTGGCCGTTCCCGGTAATTGAGGCTTCGGGGAAGGTAATAGAAAAGAAAGTAGCCCCAACAGAATTTTAGCAGTGTATTTACCTTATTTTTGTGGAAACACATTTTGTTACGCTAGCAAAAACCTTCAGTGAAAACTAATCAAAAGCTCCTTTGTTTGTATTGCAACATTACAAGTGCATCTATAAAAAAGAAAACCCCTCATTATACATTAAAATATGACTCTTTGTGCAGAGTGTGGCCATCCTTAACCACCTTGTAGAAAATATGTCAAAGCAGAGTCACACTTGATTTGAGTCATTTTTGAGTCACACGTGAGTCATGGTTGAGTCGCACTTGAGTCATGGTTGAGTCGCACTTGAGTCATGGTTGAGTCCCACTTGAGTCACGCTTGAATCATGTTTGAGTCACGTTTGAGTCAGCGCTGGAATATTTGCACAAAACCATGCACCTAATATGAATAATATCAAATAAGCTCATCAAAAGTTTCCTCTTTTCAACCAAAAAAAGTATACAGTGCCTGTCAAATCTCAGAACTTCAAAATTTTATAATCTGAACCCCATTTTCCTGATGCTGCAAATGTCGAAGGTTCAACCTCTGTCTCGTGTACAACAGCTGGCTTTATGGTGATAACAGGCATTATCATCGCTGTCCTATTTAATATCGTAAAAGCAGACAGACTAGCTTTTCCCAGATTTCCCTCTGGTCAAATCCAATTAAATTCAAAGAAAAGAAACTTTGGCCAGCGAGGTAATTACTTGCATTAATATTGCCCGATATAATCACTGCAAAGGAAATTATGCCATCACCTCACTTTGCTCGTAATTACTGGGAAAATTAATTGGCAACTACCCTTGGAATTAAAGCAAAACCAAAAATCAAGCCAAATGAGGCCTGAGGTTCGCTGGCTTTACATAGCCATTCGTCCACCTGCTTGCAAAGGTTAATTACAGCTTCTGATTATTCTGTGTCATGTTTGTTACACAAAACAACTGGTCCATTAACTTCAGTTACAAACAATTTTCTGGTACTGGGGTACATTCAGACCACCGACCTCGTAACTTTCCTATACAGAATGCTAACCTATGACTTCTGCTGTTCTTTTATTACAACAGTCACACAATGGTTGCAAAAGGTTGAGTCAGGTGACGAGGATCTTTATGCCTTGTTATCGACTGTATACTTCGCTGTATTCTTTGTTCTGTCTTGGCTACAGAATACCCAGAACCTAATGTCTCGGCACAGCGGAAGCCATTCCTAAATCCAATGTTTTCCTCTACGATTTCTTTTATGTTATCGACAATCCAATCTTCTACATCCCTGTGTCACATGGATTTACCACCACTGTCAGAGAAAGCAAGCTATAGACGGCTGTTCTGTTACTTTGTCACACTCGTGCTATACATAAGTGATGCAGTTTGTTTTGTATGCAACAGTAACCACTATATAACTGTGTGATCTTTTTTGTTACCTCTACTTTCCTTGTGTTTTTATCACTTAGTCCACATGACTAGATACAAGGTGTCCTTGGGATTTACTACCTGACGACTTGGAATTCCTACTTATCCTCGCTGGCTATCGAATAAAGACAGTATATGCTATTGGTCAGTAAAATCCGGAGGGTGCTTTCCAGCCTAAGGAAGTCACTAAGGGTGATTCTCCTGTATCTGTCTCAGATAGATACGCCCTTGTATGCATGTCTCTATTGCGCTGCTGAATAAAGAACCTAACCTGACTGAAGCATACAGAGAACTTCCCATGTTCCAGACACCATCTGGAAAACTTTGGAATAAATAACACAGCAGAAAATACATTAAACTTTTCATCGCCATGGTGATCATCATCCACCATCATCCCATTTCACACGGTGCCTTTGATTGTTGATGTATCTCCTCTCACGAAGGAGATACATCAGCGGTATCCCCATATCTACAAAAACCAAAAACGTTTCATATTTCACCACCTTCCTCTGTCCAGACAGACATTCCAAGACAGTGCACACGGGCCACAGGTGTAAACTGTGTTTACTGAAGTGTCCCTCCCATTTTCAGAGATATCATCCATGCCCTCGGGATGATCCGGCCGACTGACCTCTCCTTAGAGGCCTCACGCTCTTGACCTTGCACAGCTCCTCAGATGTTCAGGAAATCATTTATGCAACTTCCTGCTCATGCTAAATAAAAGCACGACTACATAGTAACTGGAGGCATAATGGGCAAAATGGTGTACAGGTCTAGTCGCTGACACTGGTTTTAGACAGCTAGATGGTCATGTGATAATTTTTCCACATACGAGCACCCGCATTTATAGTGACAGCAGAGCAGAAATGGATAGTTCAGCTCCAGAAAGTAAAAATCCAGACCACCATTTCGTTCCAACCAACCAACTGGGTATAACGAGTCACAGTATACTCAACTGAATGGTTGAAACTAAATCTTGGTCTGGATTTTTTACTTTCTGGACCTGAGCCATTCACCTCTGTAGTCATTGCAAAGCGCCATGTGAGGGAATTCTACCTTTTGGCCAAGATCAAAAGGACGCCAGCCGGCACAGGGACTCATCAAGATGCACAACTTGAGGCACGAAACGGGACGGAACAGACAGCAGGGCTCTGGTTCCCACCAGCAGGGTTCCGGTCATGTGACCCAGCCTCTACGTGATGCTGTGGAAGTTCTCACAGTTCTTGTTTAAGCTCCTCCTCCTGACGTTTCTATGCACCAGTATCCACCCAGATGTTTTCCCTGAGCTTGACAGCAACTAAACTGAAAGCTTTAAGGCTTCACTTAAACAGAACCGAAAAAAAATTACTTTTTAAAGTCTTAATTCTAGATAAGCCAGCTCAACTTCCTGTGGCCTTCCTATAGATATACATGTACAGTACACATTCAGTCTACAGTTCACAATCCCCATTTCTGTTTAGATAATACAATGGTTACCATGGGACCATTATGACATCAGTGCCACAATATTATAATTGTCAAAGTAAATAATGCTAAGCGGCAATCAGATGGCAAAAACCCATTGATTCGGGACCGCCTCGTCATCCCATTACAGCCTGTCATGCCTAGACTACTGAATAGATTTGTAAATCGAAGGTTAGCATTAGTATTTGTGTGGCGAAAAGGTTGTTTAAAGGTTACCATCTCAACCTTCTCAGAAGTAATTGGTCTAGGAAATGAGTTTGTTCAGGCTATGAGTTTAATTGGAATTAAACACCAGCGTAATTTGGTGCAGTGCGCCATTCTAGCTGTTTGATTAAGCACGTGCATTAGCACGTGGCGGAACATTAGTGCGACGTAAGAAAAGGGGAATATATACTCAGAACACACACAGATACTGCGAAGTAAAAGCTGAACTGGCTTTCCATTCTCGCATCCATCTAATTAGTTCGACTTTGCGTCTATTTTAAAAGATTTCTCATTAGACTCATAAAATATATCACTTGGTAATGAGATGTGAAACGTTTCATACTGATCATTTACACCTGGAACACGGCGGTAATAAAATTATTGTGCGGTGTGATTCGGAATCAGTTATAAATGAGGCTTACCAGCTGTTGACATTTATTTCTGACGCCCTCACTTGCTTGTAAATCCGTAATTAACATTGTTGATCCTTGTGTCTTCCTTAATTAAATCACGGAGATCTAAGGGATGACTTTATGCAGTTATTGATAATGGCTCTCAATTAATTGCACACCCTCGCAACATCAATCTTATTTCACTGCTATACACCTGCTAAAGTAATTAACCGTTCAGACAGTGTGCAGCAAGTCCCACAGTTGTCCCATTTAAATATGACTACTATTAAATGTTTATATCATTCGGGGAAAAAAAAAAAAGTTGAACGGAGATCTTTAATAGATGCTGAGATTGACTACAGCCAGGGGGTGTAGGTAAAAATTTTAGGCCCCCAGTCAGAATGTCACTTTGGGCCCTCCTGCTGGATTTGTCACTTTCTAAAGAAATATGGGTCCCCCACACTAGACAATTTGCCAGGGTTGGGGCCCCCCCTCAGAATTTCATATTCAGGGGCCCCTGTAAAGTCCTGGCCCTTCCGATTCTGCCAGGGAATCCATGCCCCTCCAAGGCCCCTGAGCTCAGCAATCGCAGTGCCTGGACCTTGACTGACATACTGCCTCACTTTTACCAAAGCTTTTCTTCTCTTTCAAAATAAATCCACCGCTAGAGGTGACCCGACTCGCACCGATATTCTCCGCTTTACACCTGCACCATCGGGCGAGTCGCGCTAGGGCCGTCTCCGTAACCTCACCCCAGAGACTCCATGACTCGCGGGCAGCGGGATTATCATTGACTCACCGAAGGCTGGTTTGGATTGCACCTTCGGGACCGTCAGTCTAGTTAGCGTGCCGAATCCTGCATTCATTCTGTTTTATTGCACCGGGTGGGGAAGGGAGGGGTGCGGTTTAGGGTTAGGCATGGGAGAGGGAGCACTCTCGAGACACAGGAAGAAGACGATCAGTTACATGCACCCAGGGAGTAGCTGGTCCATTTCTTCCGTGTGCTATAAACGTGTTGCTCAGCCCTCGTCAGGCTGGGGGGGGGGACTGCATGTCATTGTGACTCCTTCCCAACAGCCACAGCGCCGTTCCACTGGGGTTTCCTGTGCAGGAAAGTGGAATTGTCTTTAAAAGCAATTATCAAAGAGACTTCAATACGTGGCTACCTTACAAACGACCTCTTGTTTCGAGCAGTTTCCGCCCTACGCTCGCATATTTGATTGATGAATTCAATGTAAAGTATTTAATGCATGATTTACCTGCAAAAAAGTACTAACCACCACTCATGAAAATGTTCAGACATTCACAATTTTTCGCCAGATTCGTTTTCTTTTGAGCGGATATTGTATTTGCCTTAATTGAAAGGGAGAAGAGGGAGACAAACTGAGAACAAATATATTTGATATGATTATTATAATTATGTCCCAAATGATTGCTTTTTCATCTTCCACGTTAAATAGGTATTAGGTTAACCAATCATCACATCAAATAATTGCCACTTAGGAGAGTGCTGTAGATCTGGATTACCAAAAAAAAAAAAAAGGTTAAATGATTAACTTCCCGTTCAGATGTTTAACTTTAGGTTAGGGACCTAGAATTTGCCGGTTCGCCTTTTTAACCCGAGGTGTCCCTTTCCACATTATTCGGGGATTAAAAGCGGACCTCTCTAATGCAGCAGTTCACAGAGCACTTCTGCATTAATAAGTAAGCCCTTCATGACGTGATTAGGCTTTGAAATCACGACTCTGTGGAGGCTACTACAAAAGTTACGTGCGAATCTGCAGCAATCTGCCCCTTCGCGCGCACACACAAACACACGCGCGCGTGCGTACAAACGCGCGGAAGATCGAACGAGGTCACCCGCGTTCCGCGCTCCCGCGAGCAACTGAGATGTTAATGAGTGGTAATAAAACACGGAAAAGCTCGTCGGCTTTGCACTTTAAATTCCCAAGGTTTTTCTTCCCAACCAGTAGGTGTCTGCAGTTACACTTAAAGGGTACTTACTGTGGTACTTTTCAGATTCCAAGCCTCAGGAGACTATTAGTTGAACGTTAAAGTTGTTTATCTTTCAGGCTTCACAGGTATATGCATTAAGAAGTGATATATAAATTTACATTTGTATCTGTGCATGTTTTGTACCAAAAGGTGCAGTTCCATTTTATGTGCATTTAAGTTCTTCCATTAAATTACTTTACCATGCCGTGGCAACAGTTTACAAGCTTTGCTGCTTTGTAAAACGGCTTTGTAATTGCACCGTGTTTACAAATCGCGTTCTTCATCACTGCTGTCCTGAGATGGAAATTAACTCGCGTTAAGGAAGGACACCGAATTAGCGATTGTGACGCTGTGCGTTTCTTCAAGGTCAGCAGCCAGGTTAAGCGTTTCGCAGATCAGTACATAAATCACAGATACACCAGACATCGCAATCAGGACAAGAAAGGGCATTCTATTTTATTTTATTTGTAACATTCTTCCCAGGAATACAGCTTTAAAACCAGGTGTACTCTAAATTTACCTGCCCGTATTCTTCACCATGATCTATATGACACTTCAAGCTCTGCACTTATGCTCTCCATTTCATGTCTTATCTTACTACTTACCATATTCAGTTGACTAAGGTACAACCTCAGTCAACTGAATTTTCTAATGAAATGTACTGTGTACAGCCTCTCCATGTCTGTCCTATTAAAGCTTTCTTAAAGTAAACTTAAATACTAGGCACCATTGTTATACTCAGAAAAAAACAGCGAGGCCCCACAGACCTATTTACCGGCTGTAAATTTAAAGTACAGCCAGCGTGAAAGGAGTGGCACCCCCTAATGTTGGTCTTAAGAACTGCGATACGGATCTCCATCTCTAGATTGCTGATGTCATAATGGTCCTATGGTAACCATTGTTGTAGCTAAACAGAAACACAACTGCGTCCTGAAGTGTTAATTCTGTTCCCCGCGCTGCCCAAAATTGAACCGACAGCCCAACAAGAGTCGTGGGCATTTAATAAGCACCGGGATTTCACCTAGGGAAAACTGCGATTGCTATATTGTTACACAACCGTTAGCTAGATGGGCAAAATTAATTAATTTGTCAGTCTGAAACTTTGCTTTGTTCTGAGTCTTTTGCCAAAAGCTTTCACCAAACTAAACCATAAAAGCAATATATTAGCACAGAACTGCTCTAAAAAATGCTTAAAGAAAATGTTAACAGAGGGTTGAAGTTGTGACGATGGCCATTTCAACAGCTTCTGCATTTTTAATCTCTTGCTCCATATCTGCCATATGATTTAAAAATGTTTGTTTTTCTCAACCTGCAGTAAGTGCGAGACCTTTAGACCAAGGCAAATGGATCAGGCAGAGGCCGAGGGCGACAAATTCTGTATCGCGACAATTAGTGTAGCTCTACGTCTGTGAAAAATCACTTCACCCGAGACCCAAACAACAACAAACGAAAGTACTCCCAGTGCAGTCGTGGCGAGTGTATTTTGGCCTTGAAGTGCAGTCGAAAAACGTATAATAGATTCAATCGGGACAGCACAGGAAACACAGTCAACTTGGAGGAGTGCAAAAGCAGGCTGGGAAAACTGCATTTTATTAACAAGGCAAAAAAGAACAATCGTGGATGAAGCGTAAAGATTACAGTGGGATATCCGTGGCATTAAACACTGCAAGAAGAGAACCAGCGAGAGACGATCGGTTCTTTTGCACCCCAGACCAGCAAACTCTCTTCTCCTGGTCACTGCTATTTAATAAGGCCGCAAATCGCAGCACTGCATGAACAGGGTCAGGTCCAAATCCTGAACTGCCTATCTGTCCGATCATAGTGTAGCTGTCCCAGGCTGAACTAGTTCAAGTTGTTCCACTTCATATGCCAGATCACATACCTCCCCCAACACCATACCCAGCTTGGATGTCCCTGTTGGCATAGCAACCTGTGACAATGAGCTGGGTTGATACCAGGTGTCCGAAATCCTACTGTAGTAACGACGTGGATGACACACAGTGAGTGAAAATGGTTCAGAAACCAGCTAGTCACTCAGGGCTTTGCCGTCTGTTTGGCAGCGATCCACTACAAGGGTGCAAGGTCCATAATGAGGATGCACTCTCAACTTAGATTACAACGTTGTGGAAAAGTAACAGGCCATTTGTCAGCTAGTGCTTTCCTATATAAGGCGCAGTGTTTGCTTCCCAGGTAGAGCGTGGGATGTTCTTTACGTTGAATCGCTTAGGAAAATCTGCCCTAATGCTGGCGATATGGCTGTTTTAAGGAAACACAGCAAGGAGAAGTAAAAATAAAATGTAGGGGCTCAATAACGAGATATGGTGCTGCATGCAAACCAAATGGGAGGATTTGTAAAGCGGAGAGACCGACCAGTGTTATAAGAGTTTCCGTACTGTCAGTGATGTATTGTCATGGATTTTTCATTTTTAACAGGTTATTGTAATATAGCTCTTGCTTATAACATAGGTCTCTTGTCTTGAATATGGACCCTCCCAGGAAAGAAAGAAGAACTTGTTCAGGCACCAGGTGTAGGACATAATCCCGGGGATAGCGTTCATGTGGATGCACACTATAGTTATTGTTTATTTTCTAAACTCCCTGTGCTTGTACCATATGATCCCCAGGGGTAATGTTGCTTACATTCAGGATCTCTGGATTTTGGCAAGGTGCTCAACAATGTTTTGGTGGGGACCAGATCGCGTTCCCTAGGCTTCTGGAATCTGTCCTAGCTTGTCATTTCTGAGCAGGTGGAATGACTTGAAGTACAATATTTCCCTAGTGTTCAGAGTGAGACATAGCAAGGGCCTTTTATGTTTAGTTAGACGGAATACTTGGGCCATCTGTTTGTAGATGTGTTTTAGCTTCGTACATCCGGGGCCTAACTGAGCTCTGAACCTCGTGTGACATTCCTGGGACAAGAAATGGCTTGCTTAGCAGCTGACTAAGAGTGATACCGGCTCTATCCTTCAGGGCTCTGTAACTGGTAGAATTCTCATTCCTTAAATCTTAATAAGCTTCTGGGCTTCTCCCGAAACACTGGGAATCAAGTCACTGACACAAAGAGCTGAAGCTCATTGTTCTGGTTTCATAATGAAACAATGGCTTTCAAAGAGCTCTGTTTTCCCTCTGATGCGTCAATTAAAAAAATGAGAGAGAGGGAAACTTCTTTTGGGAAAATGAAGGTGCTTGATGGTCTCCCCAAGCAGGGTTGTTTATGCAAAGATAACAAGAGAAAGTGTTGCACTGACTTCAGCTCTCGCTGGAATAATCCCTGGGAAACACGTGTTTTGAGAAAGACCTTCGCATCCGAACCAGGAAATCAAAGAGATTTGTTTGTACTAGATCAAGGATGGCATAACTCAATATTTCTTTGTGTAAACGGACCACATACACGAGAAATATTGTAACCGATTAACCTGTCTGTGCATGTATGCATTTCACGCAACAGCGAGTTTTACAGGAAACTGCATGGTAGGCAGCTCCTTTGCGGTATCCGTGAACGTGCACAGAAAAAAACACAACCTTCCTACTTTCTCTGAGAGAGAGTGATGTTTATTGTGAACGATACCAATGGTGCAAAAGGGGGTATCACTATCTGGGACAAGACATCTATTTCAAACAGCAAATAATTTAATACGGTTAATCTATGGGGAATAATTAACTTAATGAGGGTGACCGTGTGGGACACAGGCCAAACTGGTATCTCAGAGGGATTTTATTGTCTTGTCAGTCATGAATGTTTGGGAAACATTCGGAGACATTCTCTGCATGTAAGATGATTTTTATCGATATTTTGCAGTCCCTTACTATTCTGTTGTCAACAATTATGTGCGATTTGTTTGCATTTCTAGAGGCTTAGGCCCATTTGTAATCACTTTCAGTAAATATGTTTCAGAAATGTCAAATCAAGCTATAATTACTAACCGGATTACTAACTGTGGATGACAATCTGTGCGATTATTGAAAAGCTTTGTAATAGATCCACCTTTTTTTTGCCCTTTGTGATTCCAAATCGAGTCATGCGACGTCAGACCGAGAAGGAGTGTGATGTCCCACAAGACTTTTTGGTCTTGAACTCGTGCCATCCTGTCATCTGTTTGACTGTCAGAATCTCCAATTTAACGACGACCCTGTAAAAAGCAGCCCACACCGGCTGGTAGCTTGACAGGGTCAACTGCTGCTTGCAAACAAAAGCGGCTTATGGTGGCAAACATCTCCTAAGGAAACGTGGTCGCCCCCTGGAGCATGGAGGCCACAGTGCACGACAGTGATCTGTGGTGGATGTTACCAGTATAAAACAGACATCAAACCAGAATGGCGATGGGAGTACTGGAGCCCAGAACTTACGCACAAAAGACTCATGTCCATGTCTGCCTAATTGGACCTGTATGAGGCGCAACTGATTGTCATTTAAAATAAAAAGAAAAAAAATGGCACGGTACCAAATTGCAGTGACTCCATTGCTCTGTTGTTGATTTGACCTCCTGGTGATTAAAAGAGTTTGTTTTCTTTGTGCTGGCAGGTCCTCCTCTGGTGGAGTAGGTTTGGCGCCGTAGGCAGCAGCTTCAGTTCAGAGACCTCCTGCGGGCTTCCCCGTCTAGCGAAAGCGGGCCTGTACCCTGGCTGTGCCCCTGGCGGCTCCTCTTTGTCGGCACGGCGAGATTAAAAGCTCTCCACGTGAACGCCGTTGTCGCTAGTCGCTACATATTAGCCGACTGGATTTGATCGAACAAGGGCCAGGCAGAATAGCAGCCGCTAAAACCGCCTCATTACGACTCTTAAGGAAAAGAACTTTTCTACACAACAGATTCTGAGACATGAGACTTTAGGTGGAGTTTCTGTTAAGCACTACCTCTCCAGGCACTCATATGCACAGCAGTGGTGTCTTGGTAGGAGGGTATACCGATATACCATATAATTGCGTATACGCCACATTTCTGACTATTTTTACATGCATATACGGTAAATCATTGTCTTAGAGGCGGGTATATGCCGTATACCTGTGTGAACCCATGACTACACACAGCTAACAGTACATGTTAGACAGTATAAGGATCATGCTGTTGACGTCGTCTTGGCAACAAGCATCTAAATTCACGGCATTAACCCATCCATGATATTTCTGACTAAGCTGACCGTGCAGTGGCCCACGCAGGTGAAGCGCGGCACATATGTAATGATGTGGCTTGGCGGTATTATTAGAAGCCGTAGCTGTGCGTGAGTATCTGAAGCGAAAGTAACTCGCTCTGCCATTAGCCGCAGCCAAAACGGACAGAAGTAGATTTAGGTTGCAGCTGGGACTGTTTTCGTTCCGGCTCCAGTGAACATACCACCCACCTGTGAGATACAGTCAGTGTGTCTGCAGCCAACAGCCAAAAGCTTACATAAAAACTACCCATTGGAACAACTACAGTTTTACTGGAGCGCTTGGCATGAAAATGATTTTTCTGTTTATAGGACAACTGACGTCAGATATTCCATCTGTCTTATCTGCATATCTGTTCACTCGGAGGATATAATGTTCTGCACCTTGAAAACAATGTCAGTCTCGACAAACTTTCAGTGGTTCGCTAATACTTTGTCAAAGCTACTGTGTTTCCATGTTTATTATTATTACGCCGGAATGATGATATGATAAATCAGCAGAGATGTAGGCTAAATACTTGGCTTAGAATGCAGTGTGTCAGCACGTCTCCGACAACCAGCCACCCTGCAGCTGCAAACATGCGAGCGAACATTACTCAGTCAGTGTCGGGAAAGAAAAAGGATAAAATCAGCGCTGAAATTTCAAACTGCGTTAACCTCTTATTCCTGTGCGATCCCCGGCCTAAAATAAACAAATGTGGGTGGCAGTTACCTAAACTTTGTATACGCTCTGCATACATATTTATAGTTGGTGGATAAAAATTATATACATGCCGCTTCAATCATTCATGTTTCCGCTACTGTCAAACAGTCTGCATGCTACGGTCGTGTGATCATGAAGACAAACCACGTGTTATTGTTGTATATGTTGGTTATATACTACATGTCTTGTCTTGGCTAACAAATCGCTAAATCAATCTCGTTGTGATGACACGTACAATGACAGCGATGAAGAATTGAGTTCAAAAGTAGGGAAATAGGGAAGCAGGAAATAGTGTGTGTGCGTGTGTGTGTGTGTGTGTGTGTGTGTGGGGGGGGGGGTCGGTGACTGTGCCGGGAATAAAAAAAAGCCATAATGATCATCAATTTGTCCCTCCGTAATTTTTATTATAATGAATAATTCCCTGAATTCATATTCCTGCATCTCCATGGCAATGTTGAGTCCGTTGGTACCTAAAATGAACAGGCCTCTCTGAAAAGAATAAAAGGATATTCCGGTATGTGTGTTATGAGAACAATAGTTACAAATGATTCTTGCCTCCCGTTATGTCCATGAAGAGAATATACTAGCTAACCATTGACCAAACGTAATATATTTAAATACAGAACTGTTGACTTTTGCGAATGACTTAAGGCGGTATTGATACAAATCTATAACAATCTATATGTTGACTGGAACTGAATTTAAACTTAAACTAGATTTGGAAACGTGGTGCACCAGCCACTACACCTGAGTGCTATTTTGGTCCACATTATTACACCTGTTGTTTGTTATCATGGATACCAGTAATATACCAATAAACAAGCCATCGATTTGCACCGTCTACAAAAGAGTGGTTCAGGATGCATTTCATCTTACTTTCATCATATTACTTTGTATAACTATGTATGTGACAATTAAAGAATCTTGAATCTTGATTCTCCTGCAAAATGTTGGGTGACCAGATAATCCATGTCAGGGGGGGCACTTTGAGCCAGGACAGGAATTGTAAACTACCATGTCAAACAAAAGGACCCAGATTTCACCTGCACCGGGTTCTTGCTGTGTGCTGATTGGTCAGTCTCCTATAATCATGCAAGTGTCACTAATGTTAATGTCAAACAGCTGGATGAGTCTTTCAGTCAAGGAAACGAACCAGTCAAAGCAGAATAAGAATGTAACTATTTAGCCAAACACAGGAGCCTTTCCATTTTAAGGTAGTTTGTAAAACCTGAAGTAGCTCATAGTGTCCTCCCTGACATTGCTTGTCTGGTCATCCTAGTCAAATGTTATTCATTCTGAAATGATCAAGGAATTTGGTTGATATTTTGACACCATCTTCTGCTGTTCTACAGAATGCCATTCTTATTTCATGTTGTCTGCTTAACGTGTTGAACATTACGCAGTCTTAGCTTAGTTAACAATTTGCCCCTTTCTTCCTTGTTATCACCTATTCATCTGTTAAAATCATTTTAGCAGCTGTTCTCACCCTTAAAACAGTGTTGTTTCTTTCACACCACAATTTAAACATGAAACTCAATTAACTTCCAGTTTTCATGTTTTAATCTGTTTCTGCATGGTTGTTCATTATTGGATTCTACCTCTTACTTTGCCCTTCTCCATTTATATTCTAGAGTCTGTCCTTCTTTTGGAAATCATCTCCCCCACTGTGGCCTGAAAAGATTGTTTACCCATTCAGTTATGATAAATGTTATAATAAATAAAATTTGACTTCAGTGAAGCTATTCAAAGCATGACAATGAATTAATGTCCTAATGTGTTTATTGAACACATATCTAGTCAGAAAAACACACAATTCACAAAAGATTTTCATCGCTCAAAGACGGAATGAATAATGAAATGCGAAACTGTCAAAATCTTTACGCCACATCTTGCAAATATAGTTCTTAATATACGTTTCTTAATTATGTAAATGTGTAGCTTCTTGAGACAGATTTTTTTTGTGATTATATTATTCTCTCAGTGAAAGATATATAAATAAACTAAAACTGACATTTAGAAATCGCTCCTCATTTGAAAGAATTTATGTCCCACAGTGCAACTGCTGTAATGTGCAAAAAGGCAATTGAACACCTGCCTAATTTGGATTAAACATGCATGACAGAAAGTGTTGAAGTTCTCTTCCCATCTAATGCGAAATGACTCAGGGGCCCCAGGATACTCGCTGCTCTTGCATAAGCAGCTCTGGGGAAGCCTTGGCTTCGGTTAGCAATGCAGATCTATAAACGAGATGAAGGGATACTTTTTCGGGCCGCGACAGACGAGCGATTTAGCTCCCTGCTACTCAGCAATGGAATTAAAACTTAAAAAAAAAACACACACACAAAGCATCTTTTCACTCTGGTACGTCTTTCACAGATTTATCAATTAGCAGAGACCAAAAAGATTTCCGCAGAACTTCACTACATCACCATGCTAGCTCACATTTTCAAATGCTGCAACAAAAATATGACGAATCTTGTTTAATCTCTGTATAAGATCCATCTGCCTTTCCATTATATCTAGAACGTCGGTCAGTCTCCGATACAGATTTTGGACTGAAACTTCTGGGAAAGTTTAACGAGGAAAACTATTTCTCAAAAGGCCACTTTAGGCTTCAATATATTTACGTTCTTTTAAGATCTAGGTGCCATGACTATTTTTGAATTTCATAGAACAGTTCTCCACAAAAGGTAAACTAAGGGTTTAGAATCAAATCATGTTAAAAAAAAACTGTTGGGTTCCACAGAACAGAAAGCCTAAAAATACATCTCTTTATACAACAGCCTTCAAACCTCTCCAAGTCTTCCTAAGTCTGCCTACTCCACTATCTTTCTCATTGCCTTTTTGTTTGTTTACCAGAATATATTATACGAGTACAGAATGTATATGTAAATACAGAACATGTATTAAAACGCCAGAAGGAACAAAATCACATGCAAAGAGTCTGTTACCATAGGGAGCAAAGGCATATATTCCAAAAATGTGCAAAATCTCAAAGCCGTGTCTTTTGTCATTTGCCACTTTTCCGCAAAAGATGCAAAAACAAACAAGACATCGGGTACCACCTTTTAATTTCGAATGCTAAAGTATTTTGTTCTGCTTCCAATTATTTTATAGCCAATCTATCAGTGGTCTTCTGGTTTTCAAACTAGGTAGTGATCAGCTTTGGTTTAGTGATGAAACTATTTTAACAGCTTTCCTGTGTTTCTTGCTATTACCAGGTGGTACACGTACACCGTATATAGCATCTACGTGTGTGGACACCTGGCATACATAAACAGCATACCTGAGAAATTATGCTTGGGGAAATAGCTACGTGAATTTGAAAAGTTTGATCTCAGAGGTCTGGACACTAGATACAAAGACTGAAGAACGATCGCTTGTCAAAGTTCGCTACACAGTCGATGACATTCATATTAGAGGAGACAAAAACATTTTCCTGGGGTGCCATCAAATGAAAATGAACAAATACCTTGGCTCGAGTCTCTAGAGCCAAAATGAACCCGTCGTGCCGGTTTTGATCCATGCCTGCAAGTCTGGGGTGACATTATGCTTTACGTGAGTTACTTGTGCAAATCCCTCATAAAGAATCAGCGGGTGAATTGTCTGATTTTGCCTTCTTCCCGGTGTCTGGTTTACCTTTGAAGAAGCAGTCCCTGCTATGTGTTACGTAGATTCTCTTTCTCTTCAGGCAAGCGGCGCGGTAAACTTCACAGTGGTTTTCGTAGAACTTGCCGTCGGAGCCACAGGCAGGCATGTAGCTGGGCCGGCATCTCTCCTGGCAGGCGCAGCGCGTCTGCCCCGTCCCCTCCACCAGCATGCACTGCTGGCCCCTGCGGCAGAGCCTCCCCCTGCAGGCAGCGTGTCGCTCCGATGCAGCGAGGCGCCCTGTGAGGGATGAAAACATCAATGGAAATAAAAATAAATTGTTTATTAACAATCAGCCCTCTGGTCACACAATCTCTTGCAGTGGTGTGTGGCTCAGCGGATTAGAATGCTCTGCAGGATCAGAAGGTTGTTGGTTCAAATCCCATTGTTAGTAAAGTGATATCACCATTGTTCCCTTAAGCAAAGGTTCTTAACCCAAATTGCTCCAGGGAATGCCTAACCCTGCTTCCTCGAATGTACTTTGATTTGGATTAATACTAAAAAAAATTTAAATGTAAGTCTGATGTGTTATTTTTGCTGGACGATTTAAACGTTATTATTATATTCATTTATATTGGAGAGCTCTTAAAGCTAGGCCTAAACTGGTGTTTTTTTCCAGAATCCCAGCCAATGACAGTAATGATGGAAAAGACTGAGATAGGACTGAACTTAAATAAAAAAAAGACTGATAGCAAAATGCAAACGACTAGTCTTCATTTGCACGGTTAAGTGAAACCGGAATAAGGAAGTTGCTGAAGGCCTTCTCGGTGTCATTCGCTGGCTCATATGTGCCTGTCAATCCACATCCATCACTATCACAACGATCCTGTTCCATGGTGATTTAATACATTTTCTCCTAAAATTG
This sequence comes from Mormyrops boulengeri, assembly GCA_026781065.1. NCBI lineage: Eukaryota > Metazoa > Chordata > Actinopteri > Osteoglossiformes > Mormyridae > Mormyrops > Mormyrops boulengeri. The sequence continues at coordinate 3,190,225 of JAODLD010000054.1, read as the reverse complement.
TGCCGAGGTCAGCAACTGCACTGCCTTGGGCCGACCTTGTTGGACCGAGGGGTGTGGAACGGACTGTGAATGCAGAACATGGGCTGGGCTTATGACGGGGGGCATCTATTTTGGTTTTTGACCCCCATCCACACAGAAAATCTGAGTTAAAACCTGGCATTTATGATGTGGAACGTAATTTTTCTCACTCTGAGTTTCTGTTCAAATTTTTGTCTGCATGCAGTTCCTACGCGAGGATTATATTTCCTGGAAAAATGAATAAGAGTATATATACATTCAGAATGTCCAGTTTAAAAATCAGCGCACAGAAAGAGAGAAAAAAAATACCAATCCTTTAAGCTAAATGCACACAGCTTCATTATGTTGTTCATCTAGGTCAGTTTCAAGGAAATAGTTTAATTAGGCAGATGAGTTTTCCTAACAACACAGACGTTCCAGAGGCCTCAAGGACTGACCCGGCTCAGTGGTACTGACTGCGTTTCTGCCACAGCGACGCAGTAGGTGCCAAACGGGAAGAAAACAGGTACATTCCCGCTGAGAGCACATGCGGTGCCTCAATCCAGTTCGCTAATTGTTCTGTGCGTCCCAGGAAGCCATCAATGGGAATTCAAAAATTCTCCCAAGTGACCTTGTTGTGGGTGTCAAGGTCAGAGAAGATTACTCGAGCATTTGTATTCTCCAAGCGCCGAAGATTAAATACTTAGTGTCTGACGTCTGTTGATGAAGCTGTTTTTTCCCTTTCCCTCCAGTTATATTTCCTCAGGCAGGAAAAAAATGGAACAAAAATATTACAGTAGTTGAGATTTTTGCCGTTTCGCTTTGGCTTGTTTGCGGTGCTCCCGTTCAACTCCGTTCTGAGATTTGTCCTCACACCCACACAAATCTTTATTCACTTAAGTCACAAGCTTTGTAGACTCCATTCTTATTTATGTAAGCAACCGAAAAGCAGCTAATCCAATCCAAATTCGCTAATGCACAATAGCCATGCATGTTTCTTACAAATTCACCAAGAGATCTTTTTCAGTGCCAGGCTAACCGCGGGGCTTGTTTGCATTGATATGCTAAGCTAAGCTAGGCTAAGCTACGCTAAGCTAAACTAGTGAAATTCCATTGATTTTTCCATTGCAAGGCTTTAACTTGGCCTATCACCCAATAGCTGTACAACGCCAAGACAGCATTAACCTTTAGCTAATCACATATGTAACATTTAGATCCATGCTCATTGTTGTAAAGCCTGTTTCAACTTATCCTCTTATAATATTACCAAGGATGGCTTTTTGAATGATTTTATAGAAGGGAGAGATATCATAATCTAGCCACATTCAAATTGTTTTCCTTTTCATCCATGATAACATACTTATTGAAAATGTAACAAAAAAGTCCCCGTCTGGCCCTGAATAATACGAACAATAAAAAGCACAATTTCTATTGAAGTGTTGCAAAATGTTTGCAGGATTAGTCGCCGTTAATCACTGGCTTCCTGTTAATCACTTCAGTGTGGCGTTCGCGCATTTTCAATACCACTAAGATATTTTTTTTAATTATTGTATATATAAATATATATATAAAATACATGTCAATAGACTCTTGGGAGAAGCTGCTTCGAGACACGTACAGTCTGCCTATTTGCACCTGAGGCGACATTCTTGGAATTATTCAAATAAACAGAGCATTTAAAGGCGATCACAATACGCTTTTCATCTTAATACCACCGAGGGATGAAGCCATGCTTGTTTTTCCCTAATGTGACTGAAGGATCTTGGCAAACGCTCCTAATTACAGGGGAAGTGCGGGAGCAGCGTTTGCTGCGGGGCTTCTGCCGCGCGCCGCCCGCGAACGAGCCTCAGCCAGCTCACGCGCCTCTTCGCTTCTGTCACGTTTCTCCAGCTTCTGACATTTTCCAACGCGGCTCGGACACCGAGGTCACCTCCCGCAGGCTCCGTCACTCGCAGCCTGAACAAATAACAGAAATACCTGCCGCTGCGTCACGCCAGCTCGCCGGCAGTTTTATTCAGTTTAAAGCAGCCGAACCTAATTACCTCCAGGTAAAACGCGTCAAGCGGCTGTCTTCGCGACACAGCCTGGCAAATTGCTTCTGACAAGCTTCCCCGTGCCTGAATATCGATGGGTCTCGACGAGCGCTGGTCCCAGAGCCTGTGCGGTACCGAAACCGCTGGGTTCGACTCAGAGAGGTCGCCTATACCTGCGGTTCGCAAATAACAAACGCAGTGGCTGGCGATCGCAAGCTGTGAGATAAAAATGCTTCTAACCTACATGGTCTGAAATCTATCTATCTATCTATCTATCTTTGGCATCTGCAGACAGGGGTGTCCTTATTGATTTTGGGCCCCATGAAACCATAACATATTGGGCCCCCAACCCAGACCAATCTAATTATGTTTTATGATTGACAGGGGCCCTTGGACTCATCTTCACTGCGCCCCTGTCTGTAGGTGACTCTAAGTAGGGTTCTGCATCCTCAATTCCCAACCCTTGGCCTTGCATTTCCTTTTTAAATCCACCCCTAAGCCAGATAATTCTTTCTGATACTCCTTTAAGGTAGCAGAAATAATTAATCAGTCCCATTCCCGTTTTGCTGACATTACAGTAGGAGCTTGTTTACAAGCTACAGATCATTGAAAAATGTTACAAATGCACCGCTAATGATAGCAAACTGCAGCGTATGGAGGAGATAAGAAGCTCTTAAATCGCTTAAACGGTAGTAGTAGACATTATCTCCAATGAATGGTTATGTATTGTTTATGAGGGCCAGGTGCGTAGTTTATGCAGGAGTTACGGTTGCCTGTAGAAGCGTTTTATCTACATAACGTGTCACAAAAGTAATTTATATCCTATCATTGCATGTAATCAGTGAGAAGATGGTTATCTTAAAATCAATAACTGGACTGAGCCGCGCTCAGGTGGAAATTTCAGTGCTTCTAGCGATATCCCCTTTCATTAGCGCTGTTTACCCTGTAATTTATGCCGCTTATACAGGTATATCAGCATTCGGGTTTTGCTCCAGATCTTATCCGAATCCGCCGCAGGCTTCCACAAAGCCTGATTACGAGGACGGAAACGTGCTTTATGAAAACTACGGGCGGCGATGTGACGTTTTGGGGGGGGTGGACACTTGGAGGTGACAAAAAGATCCTGGTCAGAGCTGAGTGATTATACACGCCTCACCGGAACACTTCCCGCACAGCATTAAAAGCGAATGAATTCTCGCTCCCACAAGGATTATAAAGAATCGTAATGGAAAAGGTAATCAAGTGAGACTTGGAGATGGCTGTTTATGAGGCCCCGCCGCTGTGTCGGAAGGCGACATAACGCCGTTAATTTATTAGCCGTAAAGAAAGGCCATTTACCATGCTTGGAAGTTGATCATCGGCAAAAAATGCGCCTTTTTCAAACACTAATTAATTTTAAAGCGGTGCAAAAAAGGGGATAATGGGAGGAGCAATATTTATTAAATCCTATTTTTTTTTTTATAAAATGTGACTGTAGATGCTGGTTTTTAGAGATGACTTGGACAGGTGCAGTTTAAACCTTATGGTAGGTAGTGTGTGTGTGTGTGTGTGTGCGCGCGCGCCTGCATGCGGTGCAAAACAAAACACAATACATGCCATACCCAGAATGCACTGCATCACACTGGGAGCCTAGCTGCCCATCTGGGAATGCGATCTCATCATCAGCTCGGAAAGGTCCTTCAATCTCTTTTAGCAATGCACTCAAACTCACTGATTAATTAAAATTGATTAACACACTTACCAAATGCATCTGAAAGTAGCATGAATTATCCCTTTAATTTATCAATGTGCTCAGAAATAACAATTTTTCAAATAAATACTTTTGATTTTTCTTATATGCATTTACAGGTTCAGTGTTGCATTTCCCTGGATTGCAGCTCACAGATCATTCCAGAACTACAAAAGCACAGCAAACATATTGAACGTATCTGCTCAGTTTAGCATCAAGGCAACGTGCTGAAAAGACCGAATGATAAATCATTAAATCTGGCAGCATGGAAGTCACAGTACATAATGTCGTTAGGTACAATCCGAGATACGCCGGACTGAAGTGTTCAGCCGCAGAAGGGCCGATTTAACATTCATGGCCACTACAGCAAATTACTGTCTTTTTTTCTTACGTGCGTTCAATTCACCAACCCCCAAAACCATAAACATAACTAATGAGAAAAACTGAAGCTAGCAATGTACAAGAAAATATTTACTGGCCAGTAACTGCTGTATCATCACACAGATGCAAGCAGGGTTGCCAAAATGCCAAGAGTTCCGCCATCATGATTAATTAATGTCGTTAATTACTGAAAAAGTCGAGCAATTACGTGAAACGCAGCCTTAGTTCACGGTTCAGGTACCACGGCGGGCAGGAAGTAGTGCTAGATATTTACTCAGAGTAAACATGCAGTAGTGAGTAAATAAGTAATGAACATTAAGAGCACTGTTAAAAATGAATGTCATTTATAAATAATAAAATGTGTCTGTATAGTATGAATAAAGTGTGGAATAATCACAATCATTTGGAAAACATACAGCACATCCTGTCCTTTTATGCACTGGCGTGCTGAGGTGGGTAATTGAGGCCAGGATTTTAATTCAACCACCCAGTTGAGTATACAGAGTCACAGTCACAGAGAACTCAACTGGGTGGTTGAAACAAAATCTTGGTCTGGATTTTTACTCTCTGGACCTGAACTACCCAAGTCTGCTGTCTCCTGTCAGGTGCTTTCTGAGATGAGGTCGCACATCATGGGGGCCTGGTTGTAGGTTTGGGAATTACGCAAGCAGGATGGCAAGTCTGATACTGAATAAGAGGTTATTAAAGGTGGATGGACGGATATATGGACAGATGGATGGATGGACAGATGGATGGATGGACAAATGGATGGATATGCAGTACATTTTGCAGCAAAGAGTCCCAAACCCCTCGAGTCTTCAAAGTAAATCAATAATTCCACATTGTAACTGGTTGATTCTGTATGTGCTGACGAAATATTTAAAGCTGCATTGCAAAGTATACATTTTTCTCCAGTTGTAAGTGAAGTCAGCTTCGCATGCTGACGAAGGCCAGTCCCGACCCGGATCGACGTAGCCGATTTGACCTTCAGATCGCATCGAGCTGACGGGGTCAAATCTGATCTTTGGCTTATTGGCGTAGCTTAATACAGTCATTCATGTGAGTCTAAAGTTCAGCTAATAGGAACATTGGAGGTCCATCTCTCATTATCTATCTTATTATAACCATGCATTTGAGTTCATGTTCTATTTAGAAATAGAGTCTATATCTGAAACGCCTTCAGCATAATATAAAATGCAACTTCTGTTATTAAAGTATTGCAGAATTAAATTTATTTACTTGCATGTTCCTTTAGCTGAGAAAGTAGTTGTACCCAGATGCATGTGTGTGTTTCTAAGAGCAGGAAGGTGTAGGTTTCAAACCCTTTATTATGTGTCTTATATCTAACGCGGATCTATCATATAAGGACACACCCTAGACAGGTGGGCCATGCTCCTTGATGGCGCCAACGGTGAACAGTCACACCGTAATTTGATCCAGGAATGACATTTGATTTCGAGTCAATAATGTATCGCCCTCTTAGATTCAATTTCTCTTTCGTCATTTAAAATTACGCCTGTCTGGAGAAATAAACAAGAATTAAACCTGAACAACAACAGAATGCAGGTGTAATCAGAAAGGAACAAAGTGTATCAATTGCTTTAGTGAAACATTTAACTGTTTCGCATTGTTTGCTGCTGAATGATTAGCACGAGAAATACGACGAGATAAGAGTTCTTTGCAAAGAGTCGTCCGGATTAATAGCCTGTCTTGTTCATGGGTCAGTCAGAATCAGGGTGATGGGACAGAGTGGGGGGGGGGGGGGAACCTGGAGATCACTGGGCACCAGGAGGAGAAGGAGCTAGACCTTCAGAAGGTAGCCCTTCAGCTAAACGTGACTCAACCGCAGGAAAACATGCAATATTCTTGCTAAGGATTGCATTGAGTTTCCAGAGGTGCATTGGTTTGAGGAACCTTTTCTTACCTTACTACTGTGGGGGTGTAGGGGGCCGGATGAGGACAGACATCGCGCACTTTTTAGAAGCCCCCCAACCTGGGAGGAGAGTTCACGAGGAGGACACGACGGAACACACTCGCTTTCAATCGGATCACGATACGTACATAATAGATACCCGCATGAATAAGTGATAAGGGGCTTGCGGACGATGATGGCGGCAGCCTTGAGCCCTCGAGCACAGACACCGCTTGTCAGCTAAGTATAGGCAAGGATGGAGGTATCCGAAAAGTGCCATACACTTATGTCATTGTTTATGCATGATTCACCCAGATGTGCTTTTGGAGCGCTCTAAAGGATGTGTTTCTTTGTTGATGACTTGACATTGTGTGTGTCGCCGCACTGAAAAGCAACACGGGTGGCCTTTGTATGCGTACGATGGCAAATCGAAGGATCAATGACCGTGGCTTTGCAGACTATTGCACCCCATCCCAGGTATCTCACTTCAAAGAGCCATCTAGACTTGATACGAATGGTCACATGGCAGTACAAGGTAATCAATTCCCTAATTTTACTTGCTGTAAATAGATTGTGTGCAACGACACGAGTGCTTTGCCCCCCCATGACCTGTGTAATTACAACATAATGTTTAAAAAAGTGTTTAAGAGCCATGCGCTCAGTAATGAGTGCCGTTTAATCAATGGAGCTCCGAATGAATCCTTCTGTGGTTCTCCTGCGACTGTATCGCAGTCATGAATTTTTTATTGGCTAAAACGCTGGGGTATAATTGTTGTCAAGTCGCCATGGCTTTCAAAAACCTTGCTAATTCGACTTCAATACAGTTAATTAGTTGAAGCTCACGTAAGGTTGCTAACCTTGACTTCTGATTTCAGCAAGGAGTTTTTTTGCTTTGACTGCGATGTATGATAGATTCACATCTCCTGTGGAGTTACAGGCATTGTTAGAAATCTATACTAGACCTGTCTGTACGTTTACGGATGGGCGGCAACACTGGCGTCAAGGCGGCTCACCCATGGTCTATGCGGAAGGCCTTTTTCCTCATGCAAAACACCATACCTGAGTAGTTTACATAATTAAATTAACCATCCGTGACTTTTTTCCACAGTCACTTGCTCTTAAATGCGGAAAGTTGTTGCACTATCCACAGCCTGACATATTCACACACACACACACACACACATGCACACATATACAAAAATGCATTACTTGGATGTAGATTGTTTAGGGACGAGTGACTCTATTCCTGAGAAGCAGTGATATTATGAGAGCAGATGTGATGCGTGACTCCTGGGACTGGCACAGGGGAACACTAAAAGGCAATTCTGACCCTGTCAATCCTGAATAATTCAACAGAAATCAGGGTTAAAATAAGTACACCGTGAAGAAACTCATTATTCATGGGCTTTGGGGGAGATGCCGGGTCTCTGACATGGTAAAGTTTGAATAAGAGCCGCCCCCTCCCCCGTGTCTGTGTGGCTGTCTGCACGTATAACATTAGCTCCATTACAGGGGGGGACTAAGGACCAGGGAACGCATCCAAACAAGCAGGGGTGCATAAGAGCATAAGGTCATGTCCAGGGGTGTCGTAAGGGGGGGTGGGGGGGGGGTTTGGAACGTAATTGGATTTGTCTGGGCTGGGGCCCAAAATGATACGCTTTCATAAGGCCCAAAATTTCTAGCGGTGCCCCTGGTCAATAATCCCCAGACCTCGAAGACGGACGGAAGCTCCTCAGCCAAACCAAGTGTGGCAGCAGAAATGGGAACCATCGGCAATAGAAAATGGGAAAATAAAGCGGCATCTGTGTCTTGGGATGGACGCCAGAATAAACATGTAAAGGAGTGAGCGGTTGTCAGCACTGACGTCTGCCAACTTTCTGGGAAAAATGTTTTTTTAAAAAAAAAACGTTTTTTGATCAGGTTTGCTTTGACGCGATTTAAGTGCGCTTTTGGGAGAGCACTGAATTAAACAGGTTGAGAAAGATTAGCATTTTTTCAGCAGCTCTCACTGCATCTTGTTTACAACATGGGGGGCGGGGGGGCCTTCAGAGGTTCTAAATATCTCCTTGGTTGGTTGGCAAAATTTACCCTAAGCCCCCTCCAGCTACTTCAAGTACCCTCACAGTCCTTGCATGACATCTTGCTGGCTGAGATGTATAACAGAAATTTCACAGCAGGAAATTTGTATGGAACGTCAACTTACTTTTGTTTCACCTGCATGCACTAAACACTTTAATATCGTCTATATTAAATATCTAAGCAGGAAAAAAGTTTGGGGTCACCTTACAGTTACAATCCTTCTAACACTAAGTATGCATTTCTTAGTTTAGTAAGACTAATTTTTCAAGGACAGTTTGAACACAAAAATACTCATTTTCAGTAGACTCAAAGTACAACTTTACTCAAGTTGAATACTGCTCATCTGCGATTAGGGAAAAGCTCCGTCTAATCTGTCTAAAACACCAGTATAACTGATGCCCGCAAATTATATGGCCTATAAAAGAACGAGTGGAACAAATGTATCCAAAACTTGGCATATTTGTTAGCAAATCGGTTGTTAACAGAAGTTATATTGCCGGACCCTGACGAGCACACTCTGTCAAATCCTTTTCCACGCTTTCCTTTAATATTCGCTGTCATTTTTATGGGTCCATTCGATTTCCAGGGACGTTTTCAAAACGAATGTCTCTCTAACTGGGCACGGCGTC
>JAODLD010000054.1:3154712-3174011 GCA_026781065.1 Mormyrops boulengeri | reverse complement strand
GGGTCGTTATACGGCTGGCAGCTCTGCCCATTGTCCCGCAATGTTACACTAAGCGATACAGCCGCTAACGTCCTACTGCATCTGCCTTCAGGCGGGTCTCGATCAGTGTATATTATTCACTATGAACCTCGGATGCAAATAGAGATACCTGTATCAGCAGACAAAACAGCATTCATACCCTAACATACCTGTAGATCTAGACACGCTCATATTTAGCCCGGTGACCACATTTCAGGTATTTGCCATAATAGTGGGATAATAATTTGTTTTGTTTAATTGTGTTAAAAATTCTTAAATAGAACCATTTTCTACAATGGATTAATATCAGCTTTGCTTTCTATTCCGATATGGATTTCACTTGCAGCTTTAAATTGCATCTGTCAATAAATGTGTCAAGCATAAATAGCAACACATACATACGTCCAGAGCCACAGTGGGAATCTCATTGCTGAGCCTCTCAATAATGGTTGGCACTCAGTAATCATTCTGCTGAGAGAAGCACTGCTAAAGGGGTTTTCATATTGCCCCGATTACAAAACAGCATGTCTGAAGTCTGAAATAAGACCAACACCAAATACAATACACACTGCAGTCAGAAAAAAGGGACAAATGCTTAGCTGGAACAAAGAAAATCCCATTGATTTTTTTTGTTTATCTGTGGCCAGACCTAGGTACTTTTAAATGCCAATAGTCTGAGTCACAAAAAGTCTGGCCTTAGACGGTCTTCATCAAAACAATCAATCATTGTCTTTCTGCTCTACAAAAATCAGATTGCCCTTTCAGGTAATAGCTACAATACAACCTTTTCTCATCAGAACTTCCTACTGTGGTTTTGGTTTTCCTTCAAGAAAGTAGAGCCGTCTTCACTTACGCCTAAAAGCTCTTTCGTTCTCATTGCTCGAGAAATCAACGCGCTTTAACTAGAACTGTGATTATGATTACAGCTGCCCGACCCTGCACTGTGCACCCCCAAGCTGCTGTCACCTGTATGTGCGTCTGTGTGTCTCACAGAGAGTAAGATGGGATATGTAAAACGGAGAATTTCCCCACAGGAATGAATGAAGGATCACTATACAGACGTTCCCCGGGTTACGATCGAGTTACGTTCCGATAAACCTATCGTCATAATACGGTGGGGGCTCTGTGGCGTAATGGATAGCGCATTGGACTCGTAGGCTTTGACAGAATGCGGTCGTTCAAAGGTTGTGGGTTCAAGTCCAACCAGAGTCATGAGCTTTCGTGGGCAGTGTGCCTTGTCACATGTTTGTGTGAGAACAAGATGAGGTAGGCGAAAAGAGAATTTCCCCACAGCAATGAATGAAGTGTCACTCCTTTGAATTATCTATAATTATGTATACCGGCTTTGGTTTTTAACTGGTACGCTTCTTATTGTGCAAATTTGCCAGTCCTGACTCACAACAAGATACGAAAGCTGATTTTACCTGCACCTTGAGGATATCTACCTTTGGAAGATTTCCTGTTGTGAAATCCCTGTGTATTATTCATGTTGGCACATAAAAACAGGTGTACATGAGACTACAGCCACGATATCGCGGACTTGGCCTTAAACAGGAATATCGTAAAAATAAATGCCAAGCATCTACATCTGTTTAGGAAGCTCTTTCATCCAGGTAACAGAGAGTGTAAAACATGGGGAAACAGGTCATTACTTACAATAAAGGGGGCCGATTATGCTTTCCTGGTTTTCTCCTTTAGTGCATCATACAGCTTTATATGCATATAAGCAGCAAATTCGTAAGGCCCAAAGTACACGCCAAAGGGAGTAACTCTCACCACAGAAGCCACTCTTCTCTAATCTGCCTGAAACGCCTCGTGGAAATTCCAGCCCTTACTTCCATGACATGGTGAGGTCACCTCGTAACACGATCCTTATTGGCCGCCTACCTGCAAGGATCTGCTTGCAGACTGCAAGACGGGGGTGGAGAGTGTAGGCCAAGCTGACCAATCAGAGCACACTGGGCTCATTGGGGCTGGGGTTTAAAGCTCTGACAGCTTTTCAGACAGAGTTACAGACAGAGTGAATAGACATATATTGTATGAGAGACATAATGTGCTTTTGGAACATTGAAGTTTGTAAATCTATTGCGGTAGACCTGCAAAATAAAATGAACCGTAAAAATTTGTATAATAGGACCCCTTAAAAGATTAGACTGGTGGAAATACCTCTGGAATGAACAGGTTTGATGTAACACATACACACACCCTCCCACATAGAACCTCCTCTCAGGTCTCCTAACATCATCAGTGGTCCAACTTTATCTCTGGGCTGGTGAACACAATTAGGTTTCAGTGCCGGAGCTTACAGCGGTTGTCGTGGAGAACATCTGACTCCATAGCTCCCACCGGTACTGCCATGAGCTGGAAAAGCACAGGTGTATTTCAAGGTTAGGGGAGTCGGGGTCCATATCTGATGCCATCTCCGATAACAACACTACCAGGGAGCGCAATGACATGAAAAAAGAAGGGTACGGGGAAAAACGAGTGAGGGAAAAACGAGTGAAGATGTCAGTGACAGCTCAACGGCAGGCCTGCAGACAGAGCCTGTGGCCGCAGCCAGAGGGCTTCAAAGGTCCATCCCATCATCCAGAGGGAAAATGGGTACTCTGAATGAATTTGAAGTAGGGAAGTAGTCTGAGGGATGCTATTTTCCCCCATCAAGGTGCTTTTGGTCATAACAAAGTCTCATCAAAACAGAATCGAGAATCTTTTGCTGCAAAAGCAACATGTGAAGCCATGGGGATGGGGCTCCGGACTGTAAAGGAGGTGGGGCCCCTGGACCATAAAGGATCCTCTTAGCCCAGTTAGTCCTCAAGTCGCACACTATACCGCTGCAGGGCCTTATTCTCAGCAACCCTGGAGCCATTTGAGTCTACATGCATTTTTCCACTGCACCAGGCACCGAACTTTTGGTACTTCAAAAAAAGTGCCAAAAGTTAGGTACTTCAAAGTGTTGGTTTTCCACTGGCGTAAAAACTGGTGCTGGCACCGAATGACATCACAGCATGAAGCGCGGTATTTTGTACTGAATTCGAAAAAATGGCTGTAGTACCTTATAGGACTGGGCGATGTGTGATATTAATACTAACATTGCATGTTATGCACATGCAATTCTCACATCGCAAGGACCGCAATAGTCAGCTAGATGGAGATCAGCCTCTCTCATACCTTCATACTGTTACAGACATTATAGTGCAGAGGGTTAAAGTTCTACTCAAACACTTTTACTTTGTCACAAGAAAGAAAACTTAGCAAGTATTACAATTATAATGATAATTCATTTTCAAGATTATCTAGTTGATGTCTTAAAAAAATCAGTTTAAAGTTTATATCCTAAGCTTTTGCATGAGAACTGCGTGTGGTTTCTGATCATTTTTATCTTTGCTGTTTAAATCACTCATAGACGTGTTTGTGAGAAATTTGAGTTCCTTGTTTGCTCTATGAATATTCCAATATTTATCACTACACAACCACTTTGCGATATTAGATTTTTTTCTTTATAAATATACTAAAATGTTATAAATGGTGAAAAGGTGACCTTAAAACAATATCTAAAGATGGTTGAAAGAAACCCACTACCAGTAGAGTAAGCTTGGAATATTGGTAAGCAGTGGCTCCTCACTTATTGACCAATTTGCATACCGACCTAGTCATAGGAATGGTGGGAAGCATTTGTAGTACCAAAAGTAGTACTGAAGAGTAGTACCAAATTAGCAACAAAGAGCAGTACCAAAGTAGTACCACAAATTAGTACCAAAATAGTACTAAAGCAGTACCAAGCAGTAGTACCAAAGTAGTACCAAGCAGTAGTACCAAAGTAGTACCAAACAGTAGTACCAAACAGTAGTACAAAAGCAATACCAAAAATTGTACCATTAAATGGTTGGAACCATGTAGCTGGCATTGTCTAGCAAGTTGTTTTAGCTTTATTTTATATTGAGTCAGAAGTTTTATCTCACGTTTGCAGTACCTCTTCCTGCTATAAGCACATTTGGGTGTCTGGCGTTACCAAAACTAGTATTTAAAATCAGCCCCTTCCTTGATGTTTCACAAGCTTTTTCACTGCTGTCTCTTCAACATCACTGGTGTTTTTTGTTAGCTTACATGTTTGTCGGCTGCAGTGCCCGAGCAATTGAAAGATATATTTCAGGCCGAGTCAATTAATATATAATCCAGAATTTTTGTTTTACTCCGTTCTCAACAAAAATGCATCTTGCTGGAAGTGTTCCCAAAGATGGGCGACAAACGGCCCTCACACAAACACCTTTTAATTAATCCCTAATTGAATAATTAGTCATGTATATCTAATGTTCCACGAAAAACACCTTGTGCAAAACCGCGGAAATGCAGCCTGACAGCCATGATGGTCACATGGTCAGGGAAAAAAATTCCAGGTGGCTGCTTATCAACAGCTAAACGATGAGAGTCACGTAGCGCTGTGTTTCTGCTATGTGGGGGGCCTGCTAAGTCAGCACGGCTTGTTTTAATGTGGCTGCTGTTATACATGCCGCATGCAAATGTCCTGTCTTGATAATCCGCACAAGCCTCTGCCAAGTGGTCAATTGCTTGGGTCTAATCACTGCAATGTCCTCTGTAGATAATGCAGGACTTTGCATCTTTCACACTGTATGGTGGGATCTTCTCTCTCCCAAAAACACCTGAGCACCTCGGAGTATCTCCTCGCTGATAAAATGGCAAGAAGAACGATTTTTTGGAGTGGAAAAGGTGCAGATTTATACATGCTGTACTAGAGATATTGATTATTTCTGAGTTAGTCTAGGGGTGAGGGATTCGGCCAATGGCTGTGAGTTATTTTTTATTTTTTCCTTTTTGTCTTTCTTAGCTCCAGGGGATTCATTTTGCATTATTTGTGGTGGCATCGCGTGCCGGCGATTCCCAAAAAAACAAACCGGGTTCAGGGTTCGAGGCCTGCCGTCAGATCACTGCTACAATTCTGGCAATAAAGAATTCTGGAAAACACTGACGCTGTCATGAGTAATGGCGGCGGTGACGAGGACTGCAGTGAAGCACAGGTGACTGCTGGCGCGGGGAACACAAAACGGAGCATTTTGCCCATTCCTGAAAGCCAGCAACCAGAATCAAATCAGACTTTGTTGCCAAAAGCTCTCTCTGCTCCCCCATAATTCCACACTACATTCCAACATGGCCATGATATGCATTATACTCACAACTAAAAATATGCAAGTTATGTGAGTTACCCAAGATATGCACGGTTCAATCAGTGGCACTCATTACTCATGTTAATTAATATTCTGCTGACATTTCGTCTGAGGAACAGTGCAGCGCAGTGATATTTGCGACCAGAAACCCTTATAGCGTGAAGAAACCTGCCGTTCCTGGTTTAAACTGGGCTGCAAGCATTTTCTGATGATGCACATGGTCTACCTTCGGCAGGTCACCTGACTCCTTTAAGCCAATCCACACACAGCAATCTGAGACTGTTCACTGTCCTGGGGGTACTATACAAATCATTGTAAGTGCACCATATGTGTGCTAAATACACATTCATTCCCATGCAGCCCGTATGCATTACTTCCTTAGTGGACAAAATAACAGTTACAGTGTCTCCCAACAAGACCATAGCCTTTCAGATTTCAAACAACTGCAAAACGAAATTAAAATTTAAATCCTTACAGCACAGCAATCTGGAATGTTTCGGGTCTGGTTTAAGGGAACATTGGAGCATTCAGTGAAATTAAACTGGGACAGTTAAATTCACCATGGTGAAGCTGGGGCTTTGCAGAAGTAAAGAATAGCAATTATAGTCACAAAGCTTAAAATCTTAGAATAGTCATTTGCTCTGCAAGAATTATTTTCAAGTGTGGAAAAAAAAGCTTTCTTTTTCTTGGGGAAAACTCAGGACCAAACCTTGTGTGTGGGGAAGATGAAGAGAATGCAATACACAGGAAGCCAGAATTGTTCCTTTTGTCCGCTGCATCCTCTTTGATGTGAGTGAGGTGTCACATAAAACATCCGCTACACACAGTCACACTTTGAAGGTGAACATGCGCCGGGTGACGCTGAAAAGCACTCTGGGATTTCGGGACACATCCCAACATCGTGGCGCAAGAATTTCACACCTGATAGTTGCCTCATTGTATTCTGATAACGCTGAATATCAATTCTAGTCTTTGTCGTGTTTCTGTGACTGGACCTGTCAGGACATTCCCCTGTTCACTTCTGTGTCCTTTTTCCATCAGTTGTACACCTACTGTCCTGGTAGAGTTAAATCTCTTTGGTATGAGTGCTTTGTGGCGGAGCGCTGTCCTGTCCAGGGCAGACCCTGAATTATTCAGCGAGGCCAGATTCAGGCCACCTCAGGCACTGTGATGGTGTTCAGATAGCGGCAGTCTCGTGGCATTGCATGGTTTGATGTGAACCGCATGCAGACGGTCCAATTCGAGGCTTGTAAAGGCTATCAGAAAGGCGTACTCCAATTCCACATACACCCATGACCTGCGGCCAGGCGCTTTCACTATATCGAGGCCGCCGGGCTGTCCTGTTTTCACTCGATCGCGCGTGATTTCTGTTGTTCAGCGGCCATTTTTAATTCGACTGGGCTTTTTAAAGAAATCTGCTAGGGCTTCTGGGTTGATAAATGACTCCAGGGCACTTTAATTTCTGAGACAGGGGGTGGCTTGTGTTTGCAAATAGCAAGTGTCAGCTTTTTGATTGATTCAAGGCTGTTTGAAAAAGAAGACCGTACACTGTGGAGCATAACCACCTGCAACAATAACTGCACAAGCCTTGGGCACATTTAAATACAGAAAAACGGCAACAATGAAAGTAATTATATACGTTCCTTATAATAAGGAAAACTAGGAATGAAAAGGAATTATGGTCTGCAGCTGGTTTATTGTTTTGTGCTTTATATTCAGTCTTTTATGGTATTAATATTGCAAATGACATTGTTATTCAGGTTAATAAATCATGCTTATTAAGTTATCCCCACTTTTTCAGATGGAGCGTAGTATTTGCCCGTAAAGGCAATTGTCTTCAGCATAAAAATAACGTCTGCCTCTCTACCTATCTGAATAATTAAACCATTTTTATTTATAAATACATTTCTTTGAAAGAACGAAATAGTAGAACAAGAGAAGCCCCAGGAAAGAGCTACCTAGAACTGCGCAGTTAAAAATCTGAGACACAAATGACTTTAATGCATGAAAAAAACATGTGTACAGCGAGGGGGTTGGTCTTAATTATTGAAATGAATCTGTTAAGCGTTCACAGTAACACAGCATACAGTGTAACTGTTTTTGCATCTTATTTTCAAATTCTTCCAGTGCAACAGTATGGAGTGTAGCTGTTTACGAGGAACTGCTCATGGCGAGCGAAGAAGATGGATCTTTGCGGTAAATCGGGTTGCGTCGTTAAACTGTCCGCAGACATAATACCGATATTTGACTTAGGTATGAAACTACGGAATAACAACAAGTAAGAGCTACATAAATCTGCAGTGACGGCTCCTGTCATAGTAAAGCCTGGGCCTATAATGATCACATGACATATTTTTAAAATATGAACATTGCATACTGGATGTAAACCAGAGTTTCTTAACCCAGTACTCAGGGACCCCAGACGGTCCATGTTTTTGCTCCCTCCCAACTATCTGCCAGAAAGTCCACATTTTTGCTCCGTTCCAGCCAATCAAGAGCTCGGAATGCCTAGTACAGGCGTGCTGGGAGCTGGAAGGGAGCAAAAATGTGGACTGTCTGTGGATTGAGATACTATTCACTGTTTATTGTCATGAAAAAGCATGGGGGATAAATATGCATTGACATCACATGCACCTTCTGCAGTTATATTATCCATTATCTTTATCTCTATTCATTATACACCAGTTATAACTGACATTTAAATGGTCCCCCAGGGTCAAATGTTAGGATTGAGCTGATAAAATGGCACAATATTCTAAGCAGCTACACTTATGAGTGATGCTATTTCTGTTCCAAATTTCTCCAGAAGGGTGAGTTCCTCTCCCCCTCCCATGCTGTCAGCTGGAGGCCCCCAATTGGCGTAATTGATTCGAAAGACTGCCTGCTAGCTACCCCAGAAAGGAAAAGATTTGTCTTCTGAAAACTACAGGCTACCATAGCAACCAGAAGCTACCATAGCAACCAGAAGGTAAACAAAAAAATGTACCCACAGCAAACACATTTGTATTGAAAATACTTCAGGTCAGATTCCATTTTTAAAACATTTAGAGCTCTGGACTTAAAAAGGAAAACATAGCAGCTGAGAGATCCTAAACAGACCTCGGTGTTTTGCCCTTGCAGAGCACACGCCAAGTTACACAAATTGTTATACAACTACCACTTGAAAAGTGTTTTTCCCAAGACCACAAGATTTTGAGATTTAAACCCACCACAGAGGTTCAGAATCAATTTCTGCACCACTTTTAGATGAGATGTAAACTGGGCATTAACACCTTCATGTGCTAAAAAAAAACAATGGTGCATAATGAAAACAGACAATTTCATTAAGGACAGGAGAATTTGCCTGTCAAGTGCAGTAAAGTGTAATCAATTTATATCACTCTGATTATGAGGTGATGAGTCAGCTGTATCCCCACAGATTAAAAGTGGTAACAAAGAAAAAAGTGATTTTAAAAATAGTGTTTAACATTTAAAAAAGAGGAAGCAAGTTCTACCTCAATCCCATACCAGGCTTTTAAATCCACACAGCCTGTTAACATTAATGAGAACGTGACAGGCAGTCTTATTAAAAGCGAGTTTTTCATCCGTTAACCCGTATGCTATTTTTTTGTGTCATATTTCAGACAGATCTTATTTTGAAACGTTGCTTCGGGGAGTTTCGTCACCTTCGGAATACAATTAGTGCGTTTTTATTATGCACTTAAAGCAAACATTCGCCTGAGTACTTGCAATTACAAAACAAATAGTCCCTGAGTGCTTGGCTGATTAGTCAAAATTGTCTTCTAGCTATTATACAGCACGTTCGCCGGTGCGTCGGGGGCCAGGCATCTCCGAGAGCCTAAATAAAACATCACCGCTCTAATAAATTAGGATCTGCTACAGCTTCGGGGCTGCGGCTCCAGTTTAAACAAGCAATATTCTGCCCCAGGATAAAGTACCGTTAAAGTTACAGCAGAAAGAAAACAGGAAGCTATCCGTTTTAAGAAGGAATGACAAACTAATGAAACAAATGACTTCGGTGCGATTCTGGGCCCGTACAGCTGTAGCTACCGTTGTGCTGCTCAAAAACCGATCTTCCGTCACGTGACTGATGTAGTAAACTTACATGCAATAAGGTAGCCATCCATCTTCTGAGCGCTCATCCACGACAGGGTAGTGTCGAGGCCAGGAGCCTATCCCAGGCAGGATAGGACGCAAAGAAGAGGACAACCTGGATAAGATGCCAGTCCGTCATAAGGTACACACAATGGGAGACTTGCAAATGCTAATACGCCTAATAGCATGTCCTTAAGAGGCAACTCGGAGAAGACCTACTCAGTACAGGGAGAACAAGCAAACTCCACATATACAGAAAAGGGCAGAATTTTTAAATCTCAGTCCTATAGGTGTGTGACCCAAGTGAGACCCAGTCATACAGAAAGGTTATCCCGATTTACGAATAATCGCAATAACCACCCATCACATTTCCTTCAGTACGTTTCTTTAAGTGTCCAGTATCTAAGGGCATAGACGGGGCGGGGCCACAAGGGCACTGGCCCCAGCTGAAAGCTGATTGGCCACTAGAGTGCCCCTCCCCTGTCACTCACCAATTCGAAACATGTCATTGACTAATGATAAGGTTGGGCCTTCTGCATGAATTATGCCCCTCCCAAGCCCCCCACCTTAAAAACATCTTAGATTCGCCCCTGTCTGCATCCAAAAAAGACCCGGGTTTATAAGACACCGCATTCCAACTGGTTAACCTGGTTAAGAGTGAAAGAGGAAATTACCTGGAGTTTCAGTCGTGGGCGTGCGTCCAAATTTATTACTGATATTAGCACGGGTCTCCAGAATAAGTCAAACTTCACGGTAATCCGCTAACAGCCGCATGTTAACGGCCCCACGCTAACGGCCCTGCACTACTGGCCCCATGCTAATGGCCCCTCGCTAATAGCCCCACGCTAACAGCCCCACGGCACCCAGGTCTTAGTGTCCCATCCATGTGGAAATGCCGGATCCGATATGCCAATCATAGGGACAATATAGCCCCCTCTATTTTTTGCCTCCCTGAAAATAGCTACTACAAAACCATTTAGTGATTTATCCCATATTTAGTATTAATTTTAGGGGGAGGTGTCCCCTAAGGGTGAGATCCTACAATCGCCCCTGATGTCAGTCCCTAAGAGCCGAGTGTGATGTCGGGGCTTTGAAGGTACTGACAACGTCCGGGGTGAGACATCGCTGGCATCTGGCTCCCGCCGAGGAATGTAAGTGCTAAGTCGGCTAATTCAAAGGTCAGCCAGGGTGAAAGAGGGAGAGACGGGGCAGAGCGGCATAATTACTGTGATTTATTTACCCTTTTACTCCTGAGTGCATTCCCACGAAACAGGTTAAGACTCTTCCCGTCTCTTTCGCAGTCTTGCCGCGTCACCGGTGTAGTGACATCGTTTTGATGCAGTTTCCCTATTTCATCTTCTACTTCACATTTTCTTCGCTTTTTTTTTTCATTTTTAGCAGGCTGCGCCAAAATAACAGTGAGCTGTACTATTCACGTCAAGAGAAGAGACGGGGTTATATAAATGGCTTTCACATTAGCTCCACATTTTCACAAAGCACATGCATTCACTGTTCATTTGCATTTTTGTCAAATTCATTCACGTTTTTAAAGGTGGCATTTGGGGGGGATCAAAGGTCCTTCCTTGTTATTAACGGGCTTTTACCTGCTGTTGCTATTTGTCCGGGCGAAGTTAAATCACCCAAAGGCGTAATTCCCATAAAAAGTACAGGTCCTGTTAAATGGCACTTCTAAGCAAGACAAAAAGGCAAGCCGTTAATATGGGGTCGATCGCGCCCGTACGGCTTGGAGGAGGCTAACTGTGACTCTAGTCTATCTCCCCCTCATGTTGCCATGCTACAGTGCGTCATAAATATAAAAGCATAAGACTTCCATAAAGTGCCTCGGAGAGAGATCCAAATTGCATATTGAATTCGGGAAAGTACACCTTCAGAGTCGGAGTCTTGGCAAGGCCACCACATCTCGACTGCCAAAACGGGGATGCGAGTAATTGCTTGTCAGAGAGCGAAAGACAAAAAAAAAAAAAACGAATGCAGACAGTACAAATATTAAAAGCTCTGTAATTCTGCTCTAAGTGCATTTAACTCTTTTTCGCCTGACAAAGCTTATTTTTTGAAAGCCTCAAGCCGTCAACAGCCTACACCGTTTGCGAGGCCCTTCATGCAAACAAGAATATATAATTAATGAACAGCTTTTAATTTGAGGCATTCTGGCTTGAACAACAGGCAATTATTTTCAGTCTGTTCCTCTTCGCGGTGCTTAACGTTAAAATAAATTGATGCAGTTTAGAACTAGCTGGAGCGTTCGATACAACCTGACCGTGGACTGATCTGCAGGCAGCAGGATAGACGCCTACCCATTGACCTGGGGAGCCCTCTGTATGCATACCTACAAAAAATTCAATTGGTCACAACTAATTCAATTAGCCGAAAACAAAGGAAATAATACTACTAAATCGATGCTGAAATAAATAAATTATTGTCTGTTTCCTACACCGATAAAACTTTCTGGTCTTTTGGCAACTATTCTATAAAGAATGAATGTAGAAAATGTCCAGGTGTGACTCCACGTGGGGGACCCTGAATTGCACACAGGCATGGCAACAGGACACCACGAGGGAACCGCGCAGCATTTCAGGCCTCTGGGAGGCATACGCTTGGCGGCCCGGCTTGGCGGTTATCACCATGCAGACACACAGTGGCGTCTGGATAATCTGTGGGGGGATGAGGGGCAGCATTAATAACAAGTAGGTGGTGGAGGGGGGGATCGTCAGCACTCAGCACAACCCGCGATTCGACCGCCGGGCCGGCCGCCAGCTCCGCCACGCTCCGCCACGCCAAACAGATGCCTGTCTATTATCTCCCGCCACTCGTTTCCACCCAGATGTGTTCCCAGCAGCCAAAAAACAAGCCAGCAGGGTTCCCTGAGGAGCATGTGGGTATATGTTTCTGTCTACCCTGCTGGGCCTGCATATGACTGTATTTTGATTAATTGGTGAGGACGCGAACGGACACCAAAGTCAACCCCGCTCCAAAAGTCACAAGACTATTCAAGAAATCAGCCGATGATGGCACTAGAAGGTTCTACAACGGAATAATTCTACAGTCCATTGCCATATGCAGAGTATACGGTGTCAGTCCCGCTATGCTATGATAATTTGTCCCTCAGGCCACAAATTAAGCACAATGCACAGGTCAGAAATACATATTAAGGTGCTTACAGTAAGACGATACATGCAACTAGTTATAACGATTAATGTATAGATAGTGAAATATATAGTGCAATGTAGAGATAATGCTAATATTGCAAAGGAGTGGATAAGAGACAAATAACCGGGAATGTACACATTTCATTTAAAGAAATTTTGATGAAATTATATATGTTTACATGACCTGTGCAAATCTGGCCTCTTCAATGTGATCGTATCCCTGACACAGAGAGAATATGCAAGTATTCTTCAGAGAATGTGTTTACTGAGTCATATAACCTGACTTGACAGCATCTGATTAATATTTCTGCTCTTCCCCAGAGGTATGCAAATACACTTTTGTCCTTTACGGAGTGACAAAGTCTTGCTGAGGACTTAGAAGAGATTCCTATCCCCGGCAAGTCTAGCGTGGAAGGAGAGTGGATCGCACAAGCTGCATCACTTGTTTTTAAAAGCCTTAGATATGATGCGATCAAAGCAAAAACTCCATTTTACACGTCAATATAAAAGACACCGCTTTCTCCATCGAGAAAAGTAATTCAGTGGCCTACCTTGGCTTCGTCTGGGAAATGCAAAGTGCTGCATAATGAAAATCAATTCGAGTCCGTTGATAAATGGGGCTTGCATGAAGCTTTAATGAATATTGCAAAATTGTTTTGTGTCATTGGTGCTTTTACGGCACCGGTCTTATTTTCAGTCGAAAAACTGAATAGCACATTTTAGTGCTAAAAATTCAATGGCGTCGTAAGATATGATTAAAAACGGCTGAACAGATACCTGCATAAAGTGAATGTACTTCCTATAGCTGTACTCTAACGCAACCTCAGTTTCACTCTATATTTCAAAGAGCACACACTTCATTCTGGCCTAATCTATAAGTAGGCTCTGTGATATTGCACACTCAGGAAAATGGCCACCACAATTTAAAATTCCAAATTTGTGTCCCTAATATCACCATTGATCCTCTTTTTCAGTTCCAAAAGATCTATCTATATTTCAGTACGATTATAATGTGTTAAAATGGAAGCCCAAAGTGACAATTTAGTTACCGCGGTATCTTCATATATATCTATATGAACGATCAATGAAAATCACACGGCTTTTATTTAATTCCCTCGAATTCATGAGTCATGCATAAGGTAGAGTTAAAATATGTCAGCCTACATAAAGGTAGCCTCAAACACGGACTGCTACAAGATAGGAATGGCAGAATGCGTGAACAGGCCGTGGGGGTTGGCTGCTACAGTGCGGAGACATGACACATTGCAGTAATATCAAATAAAAATAATAACAACAATTAGTTGTATTATTAGTAGTATTAATTTAATGTCGTCGCAATCATTAAAAAGCATTCAAAATGTCTCACAGTGAGGATTTTATGTAACAAAACATGGTATAGCGTGAGTTCTGGAGGATGCTGGGGCTTTTGAGGGAAAGAGAATCAGGTGACGGGGACCGGAGTCGACGTACTGTTCCAAGAGTCATAATCGTTTTATAAGCAGTTATCCCATTACCAATTTACCTTTCATCTGAGAGCACAGGACCCAAGAGGAACCTGCAGTCCAAGGTTACCACCATGCAGAGAACATCTTAACCGCTGAAAGACTCCGGAAAACGATCCAGATGATTGCTGCAGAGCTCGCTGCATGTTCTCTGATGATATTAGACCAGAGGTGGGATTTGAACCTACTTTTGCTGCCCACTGAGGCACCATGGGATGCGATGATGTAATAACATTTATCTAATGCTGATAACAGGTATTTAATTGAAAGCCATTGCATTGGGTTTTTTATGGTTCTGTTCAGTTATTATATTAAGAGTACTCTTGGTGACCTTCAGTGTTCTTCAGCTGAATGAAATTATACATCTCGGTAAACGTATTATCAGACGGAGAGTGCCTCACTCGCCTCCCTTGTTGAAATGGAACGCCGTGGTCGATCCGATTATTTAAATTCAGTTTTTTTGCAGATTCCCGCACTCTGATTCCAGCCCTCTTGGGCAGAGTTGGGCTCGTAGGCCGGGAAGGTAAGCTCACAGGCAACGAAATGTCATTAAGTAGGTGCCAGGGCTCATTGCATTTTCCCCATTGCACTCTGGGAAAAACGGCGCAGACTGGACACTCTGAAAAAAGACGGCCACAAATCGGATGTGAAACCCTTTCGGTGCTTTAGCCAATTGAAAAAAAAATCATTTTTTTTTATTAGTCTCACATTTTCCTAGAAGGTTTAGGGAATAAATCCGCCACAGATTCCTTTCTTTCAGGAAGAAGTCATACGTTTTTATGGCAAAACAATCGTTTAATGTAGCATATAACTCAACTTTACTAAGTACGGCACTGGGACCAGCCTAAGGCTTGCGTCGTCATCCTTACTGCACTGTAATTTAAATATATTTGCTTTCTCACTGATACCCGTAAAGCTTGTTTTTTTCTTAGCTGAACATTCCTGTATATTTTACTCCCCCAATTCCCCAAATGGCTTCTTTCAGTCATTTCAAGCTCATTGAAGGATGTACCTGTCAGGTGAACCATATGCAGTCGCCGCCCAATTATCATCCCAATCAGTGTTTCCCAACCCAGTCCTCGGGGATCGCCAGCAGTCCACATTTTTGCTCCCTCCCAGCTCCCAGCCAATTCAGAACACTGAATGCCTGGTATAGGTGTTGGGAGCTGGGAGGGAGCAAAAATGTGGACTGTCTGTGTGGATTGGGTAGGAAAGCACTGGTCTAAATAACCACTTGGGTCCGGTTCTTCCTGTGGTTTCAATTCGTGATGGCGACATGCTTCAAGCCATCACAACCATTCAGAGATGGATCAAATTCTCAGGGCAAAATCAATCATCTAACACAGTGTTTCCCAGCCCAGTCCTTGGGAAACCCCGGACAGTCCATGTTTCTGCTCCCTTCCAGCTCCCAGCCAATCAGAAGCACTGAATACCTGATACAGGTGCGCTGGGAGCTAAGAGGAAGCAAAAACGTGGACTGTCTGGGGTTCCCCGAGGACTCGGTTGGGAAACACTGATCTAACATACTGTTTCTCAACCCAGTCTTCAGGGATCCCCAGACAGTCCACATTTTCTGTACCAGGTGTTCTGTATTGTTGATTGCTTGATTGTTTGGTTCAGGTGTGCTGGGTGCTGGGAGGGAACAAAAATATGGACTTTGAGGGTCCCTGAGGACTGGACTGAGAAAAACTGATCTAGCATAAACTGAGAACATTCGATTGTGGATTAAGCCAACCAAAAAAAAAGAAAGAAATAAAAATAGAAATAGACAATCATAATAACAAAAATGAAAAAAGTTGCTTTTTTGACAAAACTGACCCTTCAGAAGGCTTACAGAGAGCTTGCAGTTATTTAAAAATGTACAAAAAACAGTGTACCCCCATGCACATCACATTTCACAGGTAACTTACCTCTGAGAGAAAACTGGGACACTTTGATTAATGTCACAGTCGGTAAGTGAGGTGTATAGACACAACAATAAAGCCTGTTCAGCATGGGACCCGTGCGGCGGAAGCGGCGGGAACAACCGGCGAGAAACGCCTGGAACCGCGGTGATTTTTTTATTTATTTTTTCAGTCCTCGCGTAAAACCACGGCATGTTTCTCTCAACGGCGAAGGCTCGTCTTTCTAATTTCCTCTAATCCGAGGTGTCTTGTGTTTCGGGCCAGCTGAATAGAGCCTAAAAATACAAAATAGTGCACAAAGCAAGACCAAATGCTTTAGGCTGTACTTGTTAGAGCATCTTTATCGACTGTGAAGTGTCCACATTTTCAATCCTAGTGTTACAACAGTAATTGGATATCCTATCTGTGATTTCTTCAGGCGTAAATAGTCTGCCTATCTATCTATCTATCTATCTATCTATCTATCTATCTATCTATCTATCTATCTGTCTATCTATCTATCTGTCTGTCTGTCTCTCTGTCTGTCTCTCTGCCTGCCTGCCAATCAAAGCAGTCTTTCTGCTGCAAATATAAATAATTATAATTTTCCATCTTACTTAGAGCTCATCAAAGCTATTAATCTCCTGCAGCAATTCAATAATTTGTAATGCCCCCCCCCCACCCCAAGCATTAATAAGTGGGTCATATTAAATTTATCAAAGCAAGCTGTTATGCGGATTGGTATATTCCTTAGACGTTTCAATTTACCGAACATCATATTTTGAAATTATTTCAACTAATGAAGCAATTCACAAACTTAAAGGATGTCTTGAAATTAAATTAAATTACAAGCATTTTAATATATGCATAAACCTTGCAATATGTAGGAAAATGTCTTCCTGAATATATGCTTCATAACTGCATGACATTCTTTTAAGGGACATCCAGGCAAAACGTTTCAAAAATCTAAAAGCCCACTGAGTGAAACTGAATACAAACTCTCCCATAGCAGAATGCTGCACATCCTCTGCTCCGCTTGCAGGATTAGTAGCATTAAAAATGTCTCAATTACGCAACCACTATAGCAGATCAACTATGGCACAGCTCAGGAACTGATCCATGGCATTTGTGTAGCCAGTATGATCTTCATTCTTTGGCTATTTCAGATGGTGGTAAGTACAGTGGTGCATTGTTCGAGCGGCGAAGTGCAGCAAGCAAATTTTTCATCCAATAAACAGAAGTATTCGGACATAGCTGTGCCGCTTGGTGGGTGCTTGTCTTTAGCTAGTCTGCTAGAAGTTTTGTACCTGTCCATTATGACAGGATTTGAAAGCCAGAGTTAGGGTGTCGTGAATAGCAGGGGTGGAAAGTTCAAGTCCAGAAAGGACAAATCCAGACCCAGGTTTTGCTTCAACCAACCAGTTGAGTACTCTGTGACTGTGACTCTATATACTCAACTGGTTGGTTGAAACAAAACCTTGGATTTGTACTTTCTGGACCTGAACTTTCCACCAAACAGTGTGAAATGTGGTGGCTTCTCACGTAATTTTATCCATTAGTATCAATTCAAGGTGGAGGGAGATGTCTACTTCACATCAGGAATGTTGGAATAATGTCAGTACTCACAGTTTTTGGTTGCATTGTCTGCTCTTCCGTTTGTAGGTCCTGCTCCTTCAGGCTACAGAACGAGAAGAAAGACACATCAACATTTACAGTAACACTTAATCACAGGGAATGTTCTGACCCATGTTCCAGGTCAAAATATGCACCTTCCCGAAAGTGATCGTTCCGGCACGCCCGGCATGTCGGATTACGCCCGACGTCCGCTGGCAGATCATGGGAAGGCTGCACCCACGTGGCCGCGATTCCGACCATGTGTCCAAGCCCTTCCTGTGACATTACTCTCGCTTCTGGATAGCTCAGAACATTCACGGTGAGCCGGTGCTGCCGTGAAGATATCTCCTTGTTTACCAACAAAGATGGGGGGGGGGGGCTCAGCAGCGTTTGATCAAGATCAAGCAGACGAGTTCCTGGACTACTAGAGCTCACAGGACTACATATCGTCTCACGTCAAAGTGTCATTTTTCTCCAGAAAACAAACAAGCAGGTGATGACTCTGGACAACCATCTTATCCAGTGCTGTTACCCTACATTGTGACCTATGCCAGTGTTTCCCAACCCAGTCCTCGGGGAACCCCGGACAGTCCACGTTTTTGCTTCCTCTCAGCATCCAGCGCACCTGTACCAGGTATTCGATGTTCCTGATTGGCTGGGAGCTGGGAGAGAGCAAAAACTTGGACTGTCCAGGGTTCCCCCGAGGACTGAGTTGGGAAACACTGCCCTATGGTGTCTGAGTTAAGTTCTAGCTGCCCCCATAACCAGATGCTTCATACAGCCAGGAGAAGGATCAACGTTTTCCTTCACACTCGTCCCTACATCACGCACCTCCTGTGACGCTCATGATGGCTTTGTAGTTGTGTTCATCTCCTGTTCACCACAACATTCATCAGTCACCATCTGATCTAGCTCACTTAACTCTACAATGGCTCCATCGCCTTGAGCAGCGTGAAGGCGAAACATTTGTCAGACAGCATGAGACGTTCAACGGGCAAACATCAAGGTACTTAGAAAATAATACGCGCTTTTAAAGACATTTCATGTTCTCTGCTAGGTGAATGTTTACCTACATACATGCCAGATATAATTAAAGGTACAATTTACCACTGAAGGGGAAAATGAGGCGTCGAAGCCCATGATGAGTAGACAATCTTGATTCGTCGATCACGAATGTCAATCACTGGTTTTCGGCAGTTCTCATTGGTTACGGTGGTTGACAGCACACTTTAATCCCACCCACCACAGGTTCTGAAGCCTCAATTTTCACCATCCCTGACGTCTTGTATACCTTTTATTATGCCTGGCCCTGCAGTGCAATACACAGCATCCTTTGTACCGAATCCAAGACCATAATGAGGCCTGCAGTGAAAGCTTGTGTGTGAGACACTGGGTTTAGCTGGTAATTCATTGCTTTTCTGGGCATTGAGACAGAATGTAGCCTTTCACCAACCGCGAAAACCAGTAAGGGAAACTGTGCCCGGTCTCTGTTTCTCTTAACTGTACGAGGTTCGGGAAAACGGGTGGGTTTTGGGTCTAGTCTCACGAAGTGAAAGAGGTTCCTGTTCTAGTAGAGATATACTTAACCTGAATTACTGAATTAAAATATCCATCCACACTAACTGCTGATATCGAAGGCATCAGCAAGACAATTTAATAACAGAGGAATACTTGGTGAATTTGCATGATTTCAACAATTATATGCTGCTACTTGGCACTGTACAGTGCAAATTGAAATTTCCCACTTTCTTTGAATATCTTTATCCATTAGACTCAAAATATGCATCCACACATCCATCTACTGGCCACTTTTGCAGAATAACATGGAGGGGGATGGGGG
>JAODLD010000054.1:3131031-3154106 GCA_026781065.1 Mormyrops boulengeri | reverse complement strand
ATAATTACTGATTCTGATTGGCCACAGGCTTCACACCTGGCTCACAGGTAAAGGAAGGCTGGAAAATCAGCAGGGCTTGGACCTTGAGGACCGTGATTTGAATAACCCTGTTGTAGGGATTAGTGATTTTCTCATACAAATGAATGGATGGTCGCCACAAAGACATGAATACAAATACGTGTGCGGTGTGTGTGTGTATTAATATGTGTGCATGACTCTTTTATTAGAGCACCAGGGGATCACACAGGGAGCATCTGTGACGAAAGTGGATTATGTTGATTTTAAAGATGAGATTATAATGATTTAACCGTTTCAGCGTTATTGGTTTAACGCAAATGAAATGATCCTATTCAATCGTCTGCTCAGTCACTACAAAAAGATGGGACAGGATCTTGGTTCGATACCCCTGTTTCAAAGACAGAAAATCAGAATTGGTTAATCATATTTAGGTTGTTAACTTATTAACTTATTAATCGCAATGACTGATTAGCAAATCAATCAAGAGCATCAAGGAGGGACTGAGATTGCTTTGTTGCCGTAGCGACAGGCTGACGACGCAGCCCCATTCACTGTGAAGTGAGATGTGTTTCTCGCATTGTAATGGTTTTATTAAAATGTAATGAAAGTCTGAGGGACTCGCTGCCAAAATGAATTCGCAGCCGACACCTGAATGGGTCCTAACCTGAGTGCCGTTTAAGCCAAACCTGATAGCACATACAATGAAGGCCTTTGATTAATTGCTAAATGATATCACTGCCACCCCCCCACCCATTTCAGCTACACTCCATCTCCCGCGTAATTAAACTAGAAACTCTGGAGTGGCGACTTTTGCCAACTGAATTGGAAAAGTTCACGGGAGATCTGTCTGCCACCATATCTAACCACTCCGATGAACTGCAGAGATGTACATGCTGGCGGGGCCACAGAGGGACTGCCCCCAGCTGAATTCTGATTGGTCCGCAGAGCGCCGTCTCCCCTGCCACTCACCCATACAAAGCATATCATTGGCTAATGGTAAGGCTTGCTCCACTGTATGAATTATGGCCCCTCTTATGTCCCCACCTTAAAAAATCCTAGAATTACTCAATGAACTCTCAGTGGTGGCACAAAGGAGGCAATAACAGCGCAGCGGTCAGCGGTGGCGTGTCCGACTGCAGCCTCGGCACGAGCCTGTGATGATAGGGGTCCAGCATGGATGGACGGGGGGGGAGATGAGTCACTGACCCACTAGCAGGCAAGCAGCAGGAAACCCTTTTAACAAGAGCCAGGGGCCTCACTTCTCTATTAATAAAAAACACGGGGGGGGGGGCGTGATACAGGCCTGTAATTTTCACCTCGTCAGGTTTTGGGTGTAGAAATAACCTCTGAAACTGCGGGGTCATAAACGGACTGGGGAATGGAGTTACCCAAGGTCGCCCCCCCGCCAAAATCCCCTTGCTATCTTTCAATTTTCCAAACACATTTAGAATTTTTGAGAGCACAGCGATACTGTCAGTGGGTTTAATAGAAAATGTGTTCACACTAAATGCCAGCTTATCTGGTGTAACCTTTAAGCACATAGTCCAATTTTGATGTGTATATTAAAAATGATTTCACCACAGCTACTTAAAATACACCTCCCACATAACAAAAATAATGACTTAATAACTTAACTTAATACTGATTTAGCAGTGAAGAAATATCAGCCATATTGTACTCATTTAATAAACTAGTGCATTGTTTTGCACACTTCATTTAATTCTTTATTTATTATTTATTCTTTATATTTTCATGGTTATTGTACTACCAATTTTCCTTTGTTTATTTATGCACGTTACACTTTCCTCTTATGACAAAGAAATTTCCCCCTACAGAGATCAATAAAGTTCCATTTTATATTAAGTTTATTATCAATGAAAAACTAAGCCTGTTTAATTAGTTTACCAGTTTTTAATTTATTTTTCTATATTGTATTTTTCTTTTTCTTTTTCGTTATCATGCAAAATAGTAGCTATTTTACAAAAACTGAGCAAACTGTCTCCTTCCGTCTTTGTAACTAATGTGATTTAAGATGCTGCGGCTGCTCGAATTCACCGACCCCTCGGGAAGAGTGACGTTTCAGTCTCCCTGTGACACATCTGCAACTGCAGACATAAGTGAAGGGAAAGAACTGTCATCCTTTTTTGTAACAGGTGTGCAACTGCTTTGTGAACATTATGAGCTGGTTTAATTCGCTGGAATAAATGTCTGTTCTTTTCATTCAGCCTGCCATTGTCTTACAAACCTCCTTGACATCATTGCGACTGATGGTCTAGTTTTCCCTCACATTTATATTATTCCTAGGGCTATCACACTTTCATCGCCTCCCGTATGAATCTAACACCATTTCCTGGGCTTGCTCCTCAATGGTAAAAATGCAGGATTCTCATTATTTACTCTTTTGCTGTTCATCCAGTGACTCTCCCGATATAATGAAAAGCAAACAAATTGCAATTTGGATGATGTGCTGTTTG
Source organism: Mormyrops boulengeri (assembly GCA_026781065.1). NCBI lineage: Eukaryota > Metazoa > Chordata > Actinopteri > Osteoglossiformes > Mormyridae > Mormyrops > Mormyrops boulengeri. The sequence goes on along the minus strand of JAODLD010000054.1, from coordinate 3,151,614 downwards.
CACTGTGACTGTTGTCTGACGTGAGAAGGTCCTGCAGAAACGTGTCACAGTGGCTAAAATCCTGTCACACTGCATCAGGGTAAGTAACCCTACAGTCCAGATTTTGGGAGAAAAGTGCTGGCAGGCAGAAATGAAACCAGGAACTGCTGTGATTTGCAAAACATAATAAATGGAATGTGTTACAGTAGAATAAATACGTGAAAAGTTTGAAAGAGTCAAAATATTAAACCGAAAGGGTAATTATGCAGTTTCTTATATCTGTATGCAGGTTGGAGTAGAAAACCGAATGTTTCAACACCACTAAAGACTGACTTCTAGATCGCATGGCCAGTAATTAATTAAACGTATCCAGAATATTCTTGGCCGAAAACCTTCCACCACCTCTAACCCTCCAAAAAAAGTATTCCTTTTATGAGCCCTTGTCGGCTACATTTGACGAAACTGTACTTTTGAGAAAATTGTGATATCGACCTATTCTACGAATGTCAAGATAAAGTCCATTACTTGGTCTTGTTTGAGTATGGTGAACAATACCTCTTTCTTAATAATATTCCACATTTTTTCTGACAAGTCAGCAAATACCTTACAAATATTATTTAGTTAACAACACAGCAATTCATGAGCTCAGTACAAATGTCCTTAATCTGATTTGCTCCAGTCCTCTTGCGTAAGAAATTACTGGACGTTTCTTATAATGTAACTTAGAATTAGTTTTTTTTGTGTCTTTCGGTAAAGACTTACACTGTCAGAAAAAAATATCAATTTGTACCTTGGAGAGATTGTCACTGGTGCTGTATCCTCTAGGGTCTGCCAATCGTACCCTTAGCTGTAGGTACTTGTACCTTTAAACGTACAGAAATGGACTCTTTGTACCATTAGGGGTACATTAGTGCTGTTTGTACCAGGGCTGAACCCCTTTTCTCTGACAGTCTGCTTCAAATACGCTTCGGTTGTATCGTCACTGTGATTCCTACTGTGTGTCAAATAAAATGAGAAAAATGATGTTCTAGGGTGAAAAGCATTCATCATTAGCAGTCCTCCATATCGCTATTTCGTCTGAAACAGTGACTCTGTGTTATCAATAAGATCTGCAATGGACATTAGATTTTTGTTGCTGTTGTTGGTGGTGGTGCTGGCGTTTGACTCTGCTACAGATCTAGAGGATTAAGCCGATAAGTTAAATCAGGAAATCACAGAATGCCCATAAACTCACATTGATTAGGAAAGTTAATTAACCTCTCTGATTTGAAAGGACAGATAAAAAACAAGGTTATATTGCATTTAACTCAAACTGAGCACTGCCAGGTTGTAAACCTAAATATAATAAAGTATATTACATTTATATAGCCCTTTTCAAGACACCCAAAGCACTTTACAGACGCAATGGGGAACCATTTCAACCACTCCCACTGTGTAGCCCCCACCTGGATGATGCGACGGCAGCCATTCTGCACCAGTACGGTCACCACACAGTAACTAAGGCGGTGAAGGGGCAGGAGAGAATTCACCAGTTAGATACAGGGGGTGATCAGGAGGGCAGATTTCATAGGACCACTGTGGGCAATTTTAGTCAGGACATCGGGGTACCACCCCTACTCTTTTGAAAGATGCCCAGGGATCTTTTATGACGTCAAAGAGTCAAGACCTTGATTTTACATCTCAGCTAAAGGATGGCACCATTTTTACTGCACAGTGTCCTTGTCACTGCACTGGGGGATTGGGATCCACACTGACCACAGGATGGGCTATCGTCTCACTGCACTGGGGCATTGGGATCCACACAGAAAACAGGATGGGCTCCCCCTATTGGACACACCAACACCTCTTCCAGCGGCATCCCTAGTCGGTCTCCCATCCAAGTTCTAGCCAGGCCCAAACCTGCTCAGCTTCAAGTGGGTTACCTGGGTGCGTGCACCTCCCCCCCCCTTTATGAAATCAGATCCTTCTCATGGAGCCTTTCATACATATTGTATATATACGTATGAAACAAAACACTCCAATAAAGTGGTTCGTTTACAGTTCTGGTCAAATTTCCAAACACTGGTGGAAATTTGTTGTTACACATTCGATTTACTGTATGTTTGTAATTTTCTCGACAGATTTAAAGTTTTCTCACCTAGAAAAAAGAGATATAGGATCTGAACACTGTTACATGTGATATCCAATATAGATTACGGCCAATACGTTTTATAATTTTTAGTACTAATCTATATATAAAATATTTTAATCAATCCAGAGTCTCCTGACTTGTCCCCTTTGTATCCAGGGTTGGTTTATATGGACATCATGGAGCACCACTGGGTAAGGGTATGGTAGGTGGGCTTCAGTGGTAGATTTTAGAGGTCAACTTTTCAAAAAATATATATTATGAATTAAACCTCTATTGTAAAAGAATCTACAGGATCTATAAGCAGAGTTGTTGCAAGCATTCTACGTTCTCATGTTTGAGTGCTTAGATACATGCGTATCATTCAGTTCCCTGAGCAAATATCCATTCAGAAAAATCCTGGACGTCAACGTTAACTTAATTTCTTTGTCGATAGTGCCATCGCATGCTGTAGAGTTGGGAAGTGCATATGGCGGAAAGGTACGACGACCTTGGAATAAGCACTCAAAGGTGCCAAGAGCGAGAGGCCTGCCAGCGAAAGTGCATTAGATGAAAAGTCACTTGCCTGTTCTTGAAGCCTGTCGACTCCTAAGTCATGTGTAGGATTGTGCCGGCTGTCCCTAACGCATGGCTGGCGCGCAACACTGTGGTTCCAGAAGCATTCCGATTTTTGCGGAATTTGTTTGAGGAATCCTGTTATTATTGAAACAAATTCCAAAACACACCATCACCCTGTTCTCTCTAAGCAGTTATGGGCGGCGAGTGGATTACATTTTAAAAGGCGAATCCTTAACACATTCGGAAATTTCTATAAAAATGACAAACAAGACATAATTTCGTCTTATTTTATGTCCAAAGTAAATTTCTTAAAGAGTCCTTAAGCTGCTCAGATCCTGAGATTAGTCTCAGAGACGCACAGAAAAATCCCACTGGGCTTTTCGCCTCTCCAGGCTTTTGTAGAAACGTGCTCCTTTGTGTCTGATAACGCCGACGGGCTTTCTAAAGCACAAACATTAACATTCTGTCCATCCCCAAAGCACATCCTGATCTCTTCAGCAGATATCAACTTATTCTGATAAACCAGCGATGTCTCCGAGGCCCTCGTCTAACCATAGACCTCCGACTTATCTTTCACACGCAAACAAACACACTCGCACTACCTCAGATTTACGCAGTATCGTACCGCATAAAGATCCTTGACAGTAAAACCCGCCTGCTCACATTCTGCTGATCCTAGTACCGAAATATATTAGCAAATTAGCCACAGTCACAGAAGCAGCAGGAAGCTGTGCTTTGAGATGCTTTGAGATGCTTTGAGATGCTTTGGATGCTTGGATCCTGTTACTTTGAGGGCTAAAATATAAAAGGAGCACTGTGAGGTATTAAATAATGCATTTCAGATGAGTTATTTAACATTATGCAGCTGATGATCTGCTGGCTGTGTACAAAACGACTGTAGGAATACACTGTGCCCATTTTATAATTAGATCTCTCTTGGAGTTCTATCCATCTATCTATCTATCTATCTATCTATCTATCTATCTGCTGAAATTTTCTTTCATCACACTGCAAATTCACAAAACAGCCATAGCGGGACAAGTATGACTAATTAAGGTGTTTGAAGCAGTTAAACGTATCTTACGGATTTTCATATTCTCGCATTATTGTAAACATCTGTGAAGGAGTCCAGGTTAGCCTGATCAGCTGCGTTTCCATGGTGATTGATCAGCAGCGCCAGGAGCAGGAACACCGGCGGTCGTAAAGGTCAGAGGGAGCCCTCGTCTGTGTTTAAATGCCGCCCTTGAACTCTGACCTGCCTTGTTTCTCACATCCGTCCCACAACAAACTGCTCCTTTATTATTAGTGTTTATAAAGACGTTTTTTTGCACCGAAAGTATATACAAATAAAAAAATGTACCATATCGCCCCGTGACCCTAAATTGGGTAATTGGTTGCAAGATGGATAGATGAAATTAAACAATGTAAAGTATTCTATTTATTGTTGAATAGGCAAAACCATGCTAATAACGAGTACGAAACAAAATAGACTTTGAAAAATTAATCATAGTCCAAGTGTGAAATTAACAACCTACATAAATTATACTTCCGTAAAATAAAAAAAAATCCTGATTTAAATTATCCTTAGTGGCATAATTAACTAATAGAAACACATACTACATCTATTATAAACACATGCCTCACAAATATAGGGATTATATTTGACGTGCGCGGCCATAATATTACGAATATTATGGTAATTAGAGTGCTAATTGTTGCTCAACATGAGGGCAGGGCAGGCCTTTGACGCGGGTCACATGTCCAGGGCTAACACTCTGGTTAGTGGCCTCATCCTCGACATCACAAAGCACAGAAGGCGTTTTGGCGGAAGAAACCCTACAAAGGGGAACGGCTGCTTTGGAAAAGCTCAAAGCCGCCGTCTTTTATCAGCAAACCAGCTTTATCGAACGATCCAAAAAAATCTGGTCTCCACACTAACCATATGTTAATCGTCCACAGAACACCAAAAAGAATATCGCAAGCCCTTCCTTATACGTCTCAGGATATGAGATGCTGCGGATTAAAGATTCAAAATATTTATCATTTAACTGGACTCATAAATGCTTATATTTTGTGTCTTAAATGATTAAATGAGCCACAAGGGTTTTTTGTTCCACTTATAGCAGACTATTTGTAGAGCTGAGAAGTGAAAAACTTAAAAGTTCTTAAATTTATAGCACATACATTTTTGGAGGATGGTGGGGGCTGGGTGGTATTGAGGGGGTGCGGTGCGAGTTGAAAGGTGGGAAAAGTGATGCTCGTACCCTAAACCTGCCTCTGTGTACACAAGCGACACACAGTGACGAATGATTTTTATATGGCTTACACACTGTCATGGATATTCCTGGATCGCAGTCAGTTATATTACAAACTTTTCAGTGACTGCCGGTTCATGTAAATAGCACCCCAAGAGCCATTCATGCACGCGAGCAATTCATTTGAATTCATTCATTGCAAATTATTAAAAGTAAATGATCTTGTCAAATACTTTTGTTTTGGGAGCGGTGCGATCGTTCTTTTACTCGTTTTCCTCGATCCACTCTGCTCTTCTTTTTCGTTATTTACTCTTTTCCTCTTCCTTTCCCTTTCTTCTCTCATTCCAAACAAGTAATGGGCTTATCGGGCAAATTAAAAAGGCATTTAAAAGAGAAACAGTTGCACAGTAATATAATTTAAATGGGAACAGCTATCTTGGCTGTGGAGAGTATTTTGTGAACAATGCCTCGATGATGAAACTGTAATGAAATTTTGTTTGCCGAAAGACATAAGACTAGACAAACTCTTTTCTTATCTAAAGTATATTTTTGGATGAAACTCATCTTTGAAAACCCTAAAAAGCTTGAGCTTGTCTAGAAATTGGCATTAGAACCGTTTAAGAAGGCCTTACCCATACCATGTGACCACAGAAACCGCATTCCATCAAATACAATGGACATAAAATCCTTTATCTGCCCAAACTCCAACCCCAAATTTATCTCTGCTCTAAATGGCATGCATTACAGGGCTACGATATCTAGTGGATCTCGAACTGCTGCTGAGCCCATTTTATAATAAATAAGCTTTGGGGGTCTAGGACTGATAAATCTGCTGAAGGTGCATGAATTTAGGCGCGGAGAATAACCACCAGATTAACCACCAGATGACACATGAAATGATGGATTAACCAGCAGATGACACATGATGCAGAAGACATTCTGAATATGGAAGTAATGGGAAGTAAATCTGAAATACAAACTAAATCCATATTAATGGGACCCCCCATAAACACTGGATAAGTGGATGGATGGATGGATGGATGGATGGATGGATGGATGGATGGGGGATGGGTGGATGGATGATGGATGGATGGATGGATGGATGGATGATGGATGGATGATGGGTGGAAAGATGGATGGATGGATGGACGGATGGATGGATGACAGCTGGACAGACAGATGGATGGATGAATGGATGGATGATGGGTGGATGGGTGGATGGATGATGGATGGATGGATGGATGGATGATGGATGGATGGATGGATGGATGGATGGATGGGGGATGGGTGGATGGACGGAAGGACGGATGGATGGATGGATTGATCAATGAAAGAATGCAACGAATTTGATAATCTTACTGTGATACATACTACTAGTTAGACAGCAATATTCAATGGCAGGTCTTTAAGGTGTCATCTGGATTTAACAATACATCCAAACTGAAGACAGCCGTACGCTTGGATCCACTTCTCAGTGTGACAAGCAGAGCACATGAGCTTTGGGCATTAGGGCAGAGACGCCTCGTCACCCCGTCACCAAGGCTTTGCTCCATTTATGTTCACACATCTTGGAGAGGAACTGTCGTATTTGCAAGCTCTGTCTCACGGTAGCAGAACCATAATCTGAAAAGCTGAATTAACATACTAAAATTAGACAGAAATGTTCTTAAATGTGTCCTTACATTCTATAACAGCCCGTCAGGAAGTAGCCCTACTTGACATACCACGTCAAACATGACGACCACCCACCATCTTGTCCCAATGTTACCACTTACCAGAGGTGGGTAGTTCAGGTCCAGAAAGTAAAAATCCAGACCAAGATTTTGTTTCAACCAACCAGTTGAGTCTCTGTGACTGTGACTCTTTATACTCAACTACTGGTTGGTCGTAACAAAATCGTGGTCTGGATTTTTTACTTTCTGAACCTGAACTATCCACCTGTACCGCTTACTACCTGCTCTCGCAATTTTAACTACGGTACAAACATTGAAAGCACCTTGTCGTCGCCCCCCCCACACCCTGTTTGTTGGAATGAGGTAATAAATCAAGCCAGTTGTCTTGGGTCTGCTTATAACACAGTCACCCATATGAATTGCAATATAAACCCAATAAACATTTTAAATTACCAGACTTTCTTCTGGGTGGATGCAAATCCATATAGAGATGTAAGTATTTTTCACAAGCAGGTGCTATAAGCAGGGCATATAGCTCTCTCTTCTGACAGGCTTTAGCAAATAAAGCCAAACTATTGTCATCTACTCCATAATAAATTATAGCCTACCAATTTTTTCCCCTTGCTGTTAGGATTCATGTAGTGTAGTGCGGGTTCATCTTAAAAGTCAAGCTCTGGTGGTTGATTTATAATTTTCCTATAACTCTCTGCAGCTAATATACAGAGTTCATGCATAAACAGGCCGGTATTGTACAGCTGCCGATTTTATGAGTTCTTAAGTAATTGGAATAATCACAAAGACCGATGATATTTCGTAAAACCCGGTCAGCACAATTTTAATGGAATAAACAGAGAGTAGGCAGGTGAAATCGTGTTAAAAATGATTAATTTCAGCAATGCAAAAAAAATGCATAAGGAAGTTCAACAGGGTCAAACATGGAAGCAAGCATTCCACATGTGCACATTCTGAGGCTATGTCGGAAACTACATTTCCCCTTATCGCTCACATCTGACCAGTGTCCGCCGTTACCGAATAAATAGCGACTTCTGAGGATTGCAGCGATTTGCCGATTAATCGCATGGCGGGTGTCGAATATATTCGGCGGGGATCTTTTGGGAAAGATTAACACTGAATTGTCACGATTGAAAGGCTCTGCTTAAAGTCGTGCAAGCCGCCCCCCCACATTATATTGGCAGAGACAGACAGTAAACATCGCTCGGAGTCAGGGCTGCATTGTGATGGATGGGATGCCGGTAAATGGGCTCCCAGAAGCCACAAACTGTGGTCCCAGCCAAGGACCAAACCAAAATATATGTTTCTATGACAAGCAAACACAAAATAAGTGAGTGGTATTTCAATATTTATGTTCGCGAGAATGATCTCTCCTAGGACTCCCGTAACTGTTTAATAACTTAGGAAAGTTAAAACGGACCTATCAGAATGATTCTTTTTATTTCACAGGACAGTTCCGGTGTGTACGGCCGTGCCGTTTATAATTACTTTGCATGGCATGCAAGCCTCTCAAAAACAAAGTCATGGAGAAGAAACGAGGGCTTAACTGAAGGTGTTATTACTATTTATTTCTTTCTCTGACGTGACTGACACTTGCCGACTCTACACGGTTATGATAGTCGGCGATCCGAGATGAAACTGCGTTCACTTAAGTTAAATAGCATTATAACCAGAAACACGGAATTATCCAGGTGGACAGGCGCGATGGGGAATCTACGCCCCGTGGCAAATTAATATGAACCTCATGCGTGACATTTAAAAATAACTATATGTTTAAATTATTGACAAAGAGATAAAAATCTAATCCTAATTATATTAATAAGTACGACAAAATATCTGAAACTAAATATATAGGGCTAGCTGTTGATGATGATAATAATAATAATAATAATAATAATAATAATAATAATAAGAATAATAATCAACAATGTACGTGTAATTTACACCTGAGGGGTAAGGTATGGTAGCTATATGGTGTACAGCTGAGGTGGTCATCCCATGGGTGGCATAGGCGGTCGCCTAGGGCGCCGACTTCTGAGGGGGCGCCGATTTACCAGCCAATATCACTTTAGACACGGGCGCCGGTACTAGATGATTCTCGCCTAGGTGGCCGCATTGGCCAGACACCCTCCCTCTACCTCTCGTCCTCACTGACTGCTGTACAACTTATATCAACACTGAAGTCGCTGAGTCCGCAGCACGTGCCCCGTTCAGCGGCTTTCGAAGCCGGTCTCTGGTGCCGTCTTGCTTTATATCAGCGGGGGGAAAAAAAAACGATAAACTTGGAAATTGGGTTGATGACGTATCGGTTGGTACAGTGCACGCTATTCAGCTGTAACTGTGGATATATACTGATCGCGTAGAGTTAGCAGTGGGGTCGTGATCAAATATGACCAATTATTGGGTAACTGAAGCACTCTGACAGAAGTATGTAGTAAAAATGGGAAAACACGACACTGTTAGCCAGCGTGTGCTCTGCTTCTAAACAGAGAGATTAAAGGACTCTCATGAGCAGCAGCAAACAAACGCCCAGAGCCACAATAGCACGGTAAGACAGTCATTTTATCTGATTGGTAAATAATTCCTCCCAACTCCCCAACTGAAACACACACTGAAGGGAACCCGGCCCACTTAAACACGCTTTCTGGTACCATATGTCCGATGTAGGCTCGGGAAGCTTATCCTTCTGTACCCCCAGTGGTAAAAAAAAAAGCACCAGCTTTTAACTTATTTTATCTTATTTTTGCCCCCCCTTTCTCTGTAGGCCTGGCAGGTGTTCTCTCTTTGCACTGGAGAATTTCGGAGGACAGAATTACCCCAGAAAGAAGGAGAGGCGGGGGGGTGACCATTTTCCTAAATTATCGCCTGCATGACTTTCCCATGGGTGAAAGTGGATGGGCTTAATTGCATTAAGAACTGGGAGATGACAGTCAGGGAGTCCTTTTGCATATCCCATCACGCTCTGCTTGACATGCACACACACAGGGGTGAGAGCAAAGGTTAGGGTCTGAGGAGAGGGAGGGGCATATCCCGAGGGCCCCTGGGGAGTTTTTCGGGAATCTCCTAGGCGGATGCTTGATTAGTCCCGGGCTGTATTTATGCATTGGAATCCCCCTGCTGTCACTTTTGTGCCCCACCCTCCAGACGGGAGCATTTTTCAAACTGCAACCCCCCCCCCCAAATGCATCAAACGAATGACTGGGGCGTGTTCTTGGAGATGAGTTATCGATTCGAGGGTCTGCACGTTGTGAGTGAGGAAGTAGGACCCGGCACGAGAGGGAAGTATTCAGGAGGGAAATAGTGGGAACAGTGTGGGTGGGCGTTACCCTTTTAATAGATTCCTGCACCCAGTATTTCTTAATGGTCTCTGAGCACGTTCCAAGGATCCAGTCAGCCAATGAAAATGAGTTTTTACTCGACAGCCAATCAGAGATTCATTGCAGACCCTCCCACTCCGCCCCCTCAACAGCTGCACTGAGGCATGCTCTGCAATTCATTATTCAATCTCGATAATGGCGTGGGTTTTAGCCGGACTAGGGGGTAGGGGGTGGGGACAGTGAGGAATGCTAGGCTTACCTTAAGCTGGAAAACTGCTGCCATATCTTCTGCTCCAAGCTTCCCTTCTGAGCTTCCCCGTCCTTCTCCTGGCCACAGCAAGACCCCTAGCAAGACTGTCCATAGCCCCGTCCAGGCCATTGGTGCCGATCTGTCAGGGAGAACAAAGCAGGAGTGAAATGGCTGCCTCCCTGACCGCATCGCAAAGAGCTCAGGCCAAACCGACCACTGACCACGACTGGTCGGCGCCAGGCCCCCAATTAAGCAGAGTAACTGGAGTTTTTGTAGCGCCATCAGCTCTATCTTCAAGTTCACTGAAAAGCAGCCCTCACTCATTGGTCTGCTTCCTCTTTTCCTCGGTCAAACTGAGCATCCAGACATTGACGTTGGGTTATTATGAGATAATTACAATTATTGCTGCATCGACTAAAAGTAACAAGATTCTACAGCTTTCAATTAAAACCAATTAAATCAATTAAATATGTTTCTGTTATCTGATTCGAATGTTTAATCAATAATATAAATTAGGATTAAGTATAATTTGACTTTATCTGTCATCCAGTTTTTGATGTTATGTTTGTCGTTCTATGTAATCAAGTGACTGATAATATATAAATATATTAATATTTTAAACAGAACCTCACCTAAAATGACAGCGTCAGGATTCAAGAATCTAGAATCTAGACCTTTCAAGCTTCAGTATGTGGTTTCCTATGTGTAGAATGTAAAATAATAATAATAATAACAATAACAATGTAATAGGATGTAAAAATTAGTCATAATTAGTCCTGTGATTAATATGAAATTGTATTTTCTCGGTGAATTGTAAATTGGAAAAAAAAGATGCCAAAAATCCCGGGAGTTTTAACAGTTTTAACAGTTATGCATAGCGAACGCCCAGAAATCTAGCAAAGAGCACAGCCGACAAGGCATTAAACAAGAAATAAGATCCACCCGTATTGCCTGATGTGGGTGTCAACACCTCCAGGGCTGAATATAGTACAGAAAACGGGCGCATTTTTAGGTTAATCACAGACGCAGGATAGAGGGAGGAAAAAGTGTTGGAAGGTTACAGTGAATTAAACAACGCAGTCAAACATGCAACGATTTTGGTTCCGGTTCCTTTTTCCCCCTGTTTGATACCTCAGGGGATATTGATCCTCTCCAAAAGCTCAATTTAATTTCAATCTGTTTCTTATTGATTATGGATATTATCATTCTAGACTTTGTGAAAATCAAGTTTAAGGTCATTTGATGTGTTTCAGAGTATCTGTAGTGACAATCCAGTGCCAGACGGGTCTATGTACCGTCAACTGTCTCTCATCTGTAGCCTGGTGCACACAATGTCTGGTTCGAACCCTTCTCTTCTCGTTTTGCTGCCACATAGTGCACGTCGCCATGGATTCAACGTCGTCCGGCAGTCTCCAAGAAGCACACCGATGAGAACTGAGATATCTTTTGCTAAACGTGAACATATATCGAGCGGCCGGGACCTGATTTCCCAGGACTCTGCGTTAGCCGACACGACAAGTGCTACAAATTACACCAGCAGAAAAATGAAAATCGTTACCCCAAATTAACCCGCCTAATTTATGGGCAAAAACGTTATGCTAATTTAATCAAAGTCCCCAACCACTTATGACGAAGGGCCCCATCCTTGCGGCCGACACATGTACCCATACACTTTCGCTAACAGACTTAATAACTTTTAACACGGTTGCTGGCAGACCAACATCCCATGTTGCGTTAACGAGGCCATGTCCAGCGCTGCGTTGCCGTTGGTTACTGTGCGCCCATTGTGGATTCGACGAGAGAGAGGAAATCGAGCTGCCCGTCAGGGAGCGAGCGACTCCTATTTCACCCGCTATCGCTCTGACACCAGGTTAACGGGATGAATTCTTCCCGAAATTTTATACGACAAAACTACGTGGTAAATCTCCAGCCTCCTGAAGTATTTTGGACGTTTTATAGCTATGCCACCAGGGAGCTAAGCTGGCGAAGCGTTCTTCGTCCTGACAGAGACGAAGATGCAGCTGAGACGAAGGTGACAGGAAAACCACAGAAACCAGGACTGCATTTACATTTATTAATTTAGCAGACGCTTTCGTGCAAAGAAACCAAGTTCAGTTCAGTGCAAACAAGGTCAGGAAGCACAGTTATTAAAGATTTACTTGGTGTCTAAATTACATGCAGAGAAGTTGTTCTATGATACTCAATAATACAATACTGTAGAGTCTAGAATTTCTCAAAATTTTATAAGATCACATGCTAGTTAATATTTAGGTAGTGGAGCAGGAGCCTTCCAATGTTTCTGGACAAAAGTGCATTTTTTTATTATTGAAAAGCGAACAAAAACCTACAACCCTGAGGTCAAGAGGGAAGCTCATTCCTGCTTCAAATGAATGACATCCTCAATGATCATCCGTACTTATCACAGCTGTGAGGATCATCGTTCTATTTACACTTTTTTATAGGGCTCCTGGGTTTCATTTAGGCCAATTATTATTTTTTTCGTTCACCTACATGAAGCTACTAGCTAGTTGCTCGATAGAGATAAGTGTAACAACTTTGGCCTTTCTCTTTCTGTCGTTCGGAGAGTAAGGAGATTATTAGATGTGGCCAGAGCAAGGTCCCCGTACTGAAATGTACCACACGTCTAAAAAGTCAGCTTCGTTCTCAGAGCACTAGTGTTTATATAGCCTGAGGCATGCTGGGATAAAGACAGCACAGGGCAACTAAAGCCTTAAATTACACATATAGAGATCCTTGACATTTCCTGGCCTGCCCGAGCCGCCGTCCATGTTAATTAGCATCTAACTTTCTTTCTTAAATCCCTTTAGAAGAACGGCACAACGGCCAGGAGGAAGTAAGACCTTGTGGCGTTGTGCCTCGGCTGTCCTGCATGAGATGAAGGGAAACCTTCTCTATATCATGAACTAACCTACCTATGAACGAGTCAGAGTCATGCTGACCGGGGGCTCAGCCATTTGGGGGCTGAGATGGACGTAACATATCGCTCAGCCAAGGAAAACAAAAGGTTATAAAAATTACACATATATGGACGAGGGCTTGGATGATGAATGGTTGAATAGATGGATGTATTTTGCCTACTTTGTTAGTATACAGCGTAAGATATACCATATTTATATAAGGTAAACAGTGTGTGTATATATCCATTTAAGATCGTTGTACTTATTTGTATAAATTCAATTTTATCTCTATAGGGCATGTTCACAACATTACATTGTTACATTGTGTCAAAGCGCTTTTAAGCACTTTTTTACTTTTTAGCACAACGACCTCCAATATACCTATAATTAATTTAATAAGGCTGGTTTCGTCTGTTTGACATGTGTGTACATATTTCACCGGCACAAAAACACATATACAAAGACTTCTCTCACATCATTATACACAGCTGTAACTAACTGGATTTGTAGACCAAACAATGTGAATGAGTCACCCTCATTAGCGCTAAAACGCTTCCATGAGTGGCTTCCGCCAATGCACAACCCCCTTTAGTTTACATATCAAAGTAAAAAAAAAAAAAAACTGAAAATTATCAAACATGCACATAGAATAGACCACACCACTTTCAGCTAGAACATGTTTGCACGGCTAAAACAGATTTCTTTGTTTAGACACCCGTCTGAAGTGTTTACATCCAGTGCAGACCAGAGATATATTCTGGACTGCATGTCACATGTATGCCGTTGTCGATTTACACGTGACACACAGAGAAGCAAACGTGTGTGTTAATGTATAGTAGAAACCAGGTGTGATATGTCAGTACCGAGAGATATATATTTCATTTATTTAATTTATTTGATACTTTATTATAATTTAAATTAAATAATATTTTTAAATCATTTTCCCAAATAAAATCTAAATTCACCAATATTACAAGAGGAAAAAATCCACAGCAATTGTCTTTTATTTATGTATTTTGTTTGCTTGTTTGTTTTGGTTGCCATTATTTAGTTTTGTGTATTTTCTCTGGATATGCCAGATCATAAAAATTCTAATTATATATACATTCCCGAAACATCCTGTAGAACCTTTCACAGTGTTTCTGCCAATGTATTTTGTAATGCACTCAGATATTTCGCATATAATAAGATTTAAAATGTATTAGGCTGTATTAGTAGCCTACATGATGTAACCGTGTCACCTTTTACTTTGTAAAACAAACGTGAAAAGAATACTTAAATAATGTACTGTAACACATTTGCTAATTGTGCTACAATGAGTATTGTGCTAGAGACAGGAACATCAGTCAAGCATTACCGCTGGACGGTCTGCATCGATGCAGTGGGTCTTCAATCGCCTGCCGTGGATTATAAAACTGCACCTAGGATATTCTGAGTACTGCATTACTGCCCGTACTACAACGCCTCCCTATTACATTCCATCGCCATTTCCAACACATAACTTAAGTGCATAAACAGCCGACATATATCTCAAACATAAACATACAATGTCTAAACAACGTTTACCGATCTATCTTGAATAAATCTATATACGTCTTTATCCGGTCTATTTGCTTACTTGGGTTTCGAACGTACTAGGAATTCACATGTTGCGTATTCAAACTACCGGATTTCAGCACCATGCACGCTTGTGGACAGCTCCGTCTGCAGCGTAATAAGGATGCACGCCTTTTGTAAACTTTGTTTAATCCACTAAGAAGGAAATGCTTTAATTTTTAAGATCAAAATGCGGCGGCCATCGCTGCTTTCAAAAATTCACAAAACGCAGAAGTTTTCGCGGATCCGGTGGTCTTTTCTTCTTGGCTATAAGCAGACGTGCGAGGCATTATTTACCAGGGCTGTCAGAGCGCTTTTCCAGCCGGGATGGGACGCACTTGTGATGCAGATTATTTCCCGATCGCTAACTTCTCTAGCGAATTATTCTTTCAGTCTTTTGATTGCGACTGGTTAAGCCTCCAGTTTGACCGTCCCGTTTGGATGCGGAAAGTCAAACTACAAGAAGGATGAGCGCTTATTCAGATTTATTCAACATCACTGACCAGCACTGGCCAAGCCATTTTAAGCGACTAAGCCTTAGTACAAGCAAACCACAAATTGCTTTTGTCTCGCGATTAATTCACGCGATTCCCTCTTAAAGTTGCACCCCGACACGTTTAAAATGGTTATAAAGTGAGATTTTTGTTGTTGACGTTTCCAAGTCACACAGCTCGGAGCAATTGTGCTCGAAATCGGAATTACCGACAATAAACAAACTAAAGGCATCTCTTAAAGCAGAAAAAAGGGAGAAACGACCGCGTGTGTTTACGTGATGTGCTTAATGATGAATCAGGATTCATTATGCCTGTTTTTTTTTTCATAATAGCTCCTGTATGTGCTTCCACTAAATGAAAAATGTCAAACAGATTTTTCAGTTAATCATAAAAATGATAAAGGCACATTGTTGGTCAATGCCTGTAGCCGAGTACGGATATAATAATAATTACAAATTTAAAAACTTGAAAACGGAACCTTTTTAGAATTCAGTTTTCTGTCACTAATAATATGTATGTGCATAAACAATACCATGCCTGCTTATCATTTGTAAGTGCTCCATACCTGTCGTACTCCGCTGGCGAAGAACCGTGAGCCCGCCGGTACCCAAACGAGTCGCAGAGGTATTCGGTCTGGATGCGAAGCGGCCGCCTTACTTCCACCCGGCACACGTTTGCCGATCACTTCTCCTGATTTAAACCCGGGCTCTGGAAACAGGGACGTGCTTCAGCGCTCAGACTCTCGGCTGCGGCACCCCATCCTCGCGCGTCTGCCCCCCACTCCGTCCGCTTGTCCTATTTCACCGGCTCCAGACTACACTCCTCCTGACGTCACACGCTGCATTACTAACATATCTGCATATTCCAGTCCCAAACTGACACCTGTGCCTATTTCCGTGCGCTCGGTTTCCCCAATGGGAATGAAAATCACTACAACGTGTAAATACGCTACACGAACACTAGGTTTATAAAACCCTTGTGCAACGCACGTCTCAGGTTTAATGGATTTTTTTGAATGAATATTTTGTTTGTTTGTTTTTTTCACCTAAGAATAAGATATTATGCATAAAACGTTCAATACACCTTAACTAACTACCAGCTTTTAAGGTAAATTAGTAACTTAGTAGAGACGAGATCCAGCCGGTGGCATACAGGAACCTTCTAAATATTTGGTTTTACACCAGAGGAAAGGCCTTAAGATCAGAAGGGTGGCCGCTAAAATATACCAGACGTATATTTTAAATGGGCCTCTGCCTCCCTTTTCAATAAATTACTTTTCCAAAGCAATTAACATTATATGTGGTCAGAGGCCAGATATACCCGTCGAATCAATTTCAGAGCAGCTGCTGAACCGCACATGCCAGTCCGGAAGCTGAAGGGAAAATTCTAGTGCGTCTAACATTTCAAACAGCAGCCCGGAGCGGCATCCCCGCCCGCATCATCTCACTTACGCTTACTTACACTCACGCACTGCTCATACTACCTTAATCAGTGATATGTTAATCCCTAATTTTACTTGCAAAGTTTTTATATATTTTAAAATGATTTGAATCATTCACTTTAAAGAGCTGCGCGGCGCTGAAGCACGCAGCCAGTACGAAATTAGCGAGTGTCAGGATGAATTTCCTGCCTAATTAAATACTGACAATAGAAACACGAGAATAACTTGTTTTGTTCCTTATTTTAAAAAGTGACAGTTTCCTGATTGCTCTATAGAAACAGGAAACGAAGCAGCTTAATGTTAAATAATTTATCAGGGAAGAACAATAAAATTATAGAAATGTTTTAAAAAAACGCTCCTGAGAGATTTACTTGCACAAAATTGTTCTGAGGGCAGAAGAAAACATGACTGGTTCAAAGACATCTAGCATCTAGAGGAGGCGGAGACATAGACATCAGAGTGGTTGGTCCCGCTTGGACCCACCTCCTCTATAATCTGATTGGCTACCTCTCTGAACCAATCATGTTTCCTTCTGCCCTCAGAACATATTTGTGTAAGTAAAACTGGCATGAGCAAACAAAGCAGATCGGTATGGTCAATCAGTCAATCAATCCAAGACCCATTTGCTACATGCACAGTTTTACTCAGTATAATGCGCAGTGAAACGCAAGGTTTGCCTAACCCCAGTACTCTGAAACCGGGGACAGAAGTATGAAGAGACACACCATTAGACATTAAACATTAAACAATTCTGAGAAAAGAGAACAAGAGGACTTCATCAGCACTGCCTCCCCATTGGTTCCGTTCGACCGCTGCCACCGGTGTCTCGTACGGCGAGACGGAGAGGTGCGGTTACAGGAGGCCCTGAGTAATCACAGCCGACGGCTAAACCCACACGGGACGAGAGGACCCTGCAGTGGGGAGTGAGCTTTTGTAACGGAGTGTCCCCAGCGGCTCTGCGGGGGGCTTATTTAGTGCTTAGAGTCGTAGCCTACAGCCTGATAAAACCACATAATGAAAAACACAAGATATCCGAAATAATACTCCCCTGAAATAAACTGTGTAAAAGTGGCCTAGCCAAGCATAAAGTGAAATAATGGCAGTTAACATGCACTAAGCCATTTTTACTGCCTTCTACTGATTCTGTAAAACCAGTGAATGATGCGCGCTTTTATGTTTGCACTGGGGGGGCAAAAAAAAAAAACGCATCTTGCTTACCCTTTGTGTTTACAAACATATCTGACGCATACAAAATGTATAATTTTGTCCACCTATTGGGTACCAACAAACCCTTATGCAGCATAGAACATGGTTTTATAATTGCAATTTTGTAATTGCACTAGTTCCCCGCCCCCGGCTGCCCCACCACCTCCCAAACCCCACCTACGGACGTATACAGGGAAAATGCCCGTTTCTTAACTTTCTGCCTCGTTTCCCGCAGCTGTCTATATGCTTGGGCAGGAATCACAACAAAGGAGCCATGATTTTTTTTTTTAAAAGGTTCTTTTTACGATTTGAAAAAGTCCTGCTTTCAAACCTGATTATCGTTCAAAACTGAAACTTTTTTGTTGTTGGAACCAGTGATCATTGAGGTAAAATGCTTTGAAGTGAAATGAAATGAAATTGCCCCAAAACGTGGGAGCCTTTCCTACATGTTCCACTTGTCATGTGTGATACCTGTGATTTTATGTCCTAACAAGGCTTTTTAATGTCCTGTTTTCCTACATCGGTCCTGCGCTACAAAAAACTTTCCAGTAAAAGTTTAGAACGTGCCCAAACGTTGTTCCATCACTTCCTGTTTAATTTGAGATACTTTTCTCTCCATTGTACATTGTGTCTCACAGAGACGGGGAAATAGATTCTTCGTAAAAACTTTTTGACTTCAAGAGAGGTGATTATGAGGTGAGAAGTGAAAGATGCACTTGCTTCACAGTTCACAGCCGTAATAGCAGGGATTGTTTGGGAATAACAAGTACGAGAGCGGAAACACCGTCTTTCCTGATCAAGAAGGAATAAAAGTGGCGATGCAAAGGGATGGAGATGATATTTACCTGCCATTCTAGCAGCAAAGGCTTTGATACCAGACAAGAATTTTGTTTATGTGGCATGTCCAGCAACTTTGATTCGCTTCCCTGATTCAACGCGTCAAAAAAATATAAGACTCAGCAAAAAGAAAAAAAGCAACGAGGTGCAGCTGCAACAGGAATCCATTTAGCCTTCGACGTGTTAAAAAATGCATCGGCGCTTTGACAGACATCGATGACTGTCATGCATCCCAGGGGCAGAGTAGCTCTCAGGCGGAATGAAACCTGGATGGCTTGTTCTTTTCATTTTTTTTTCTGTCGCCGCTTTCCCCCATGTGACACACACACAGACGTGCCCATTCGTCCAGGCAGACGTTGCTCCCACCGCAGATATCGACAGGGGCGTGCCGGATCTATTCATAAAACCAACAACATCCCCTCTGTTTGCTATGCGCTGGACAGAAGCAGTGTGGGCGCCCAAGAGAAGGTGATTCATCACGTCTTAATGGTGCAAATATGAATCGATCGGCAGGGACTTCAAAGATCCCAGCTAGCTTGTCTCTGGTAGCGAGTGCGTTTCCACATCTCACTGTGCGAAGCCAGCAAACGTGGTTAACTGGGCCTCATCTTTAACTAACTATCCTCCCTCCTTTTGTCGCCATCACTTGTGACACGAAGAGCAATAATACCACAGTCTTTGTTTCCCAAAAAAAAAAGCAAATGCAAAAGATAAACTGTGATTTTTGTCTTTGGGGAGATTTAAAAAAAACAAAACAAAACAGAACGACAAACAGGCCTTGCTTGTTTCAGGAACCTTTTATCTTACTGTGCCTCTCTGTCCTCCCCCACCCCCAGCCGGCCCCTTTCATCAAAAAGAGGGTCAATCAGAACATGCGTTGTGCTCAATTTTGCCCGAAAAAAGGGCCCCACCCCCCACATGAAGTGCAAGCAAGGGACTCGCCTTCATAAAACCCTTTCTGGACAGACCCCAGTTTACGGTCTCCACTAGTCATTACTTTTGTTTTCTGCCCCTTGCCACAAATTCGACAGCATACAAGATAGATAGATAGATAGATAGATAGATAGATAGATAGATGGATGGATGGATGATGGATGGATGGATGGATAGATAGCTAGATAGATAGACAGACAGACAGACAGATAGACAGATAGATAGATAGATAAATGGATGGATGGATGGATGGATGATGGGTGGATGGATGGATGGATAGATAGCTAGATAGACAGACAGACAGATAGATATATAGATATATAGATAGATAGATGGATGGATGATGGATGGATGGATGGATAGATAGCTAGATAGACAGACAGACAGACAGACAGACAGATAGACAGATAGATAGATAGATAGAAAGATAGATAGATAGATAGATAGATACTTCCTTGATCCCAAAGGACATTTAGGCATCCAGTAGCTCAAATACAAACACACACAATAATAGAAAAACACTCAGGATTGCGGAGGCACAGACTGTCTATGAATGCTGTGCAAATGGTCAATACCTTTAAAAGTTGTATAGGTCAAAGTGAATAATAATTGCTAAAAACAAAGGGATTACTAAGAGATAGCACAAAGAGATCAAGGGACGGGATGTCGAGCACGGTAATGTGCCTTGTGTTCTCGCTTATGGGAAATATTTCACTTTCATGGGGTGAGTGTTACATCGCCAGGCAGAGACTTGCAAACCTGCACACCCCAGAACTGCAAAAAAAGCTTGTTTTAATGCACAACATTAATATGAGCTTGTATTCATTTATTTTTGAATGCCCTTAAGCAAAATATGTTCTCTATAACATTCATACCAATATATAGCTTGTAAATATACGTACGCAGGTTTCAATTATCGAAGAACTGGATGGGGGGGGGGGGGGGGGGGACGATATTTTTTTGCAGAATGTAAAAATTTAAAAACT
>JAODLD010000054.1:3100361-3117995 GCA_026781065.1 Mormyrops boulengeri | reverse complement strand
CCCACCCTCCCGCCGACCCCTCCACCCCCACCCCGCCCTCCGCGGCGCGGCCGGGGCGGCCGGCCCCGGGGCGGCGCCCCCCCCCCCCCCCCCCCACAACCGAATCTCGCCTAGGGTGCCAGAACACCCTGGCCCAGCCCTGTATCTCATAACGTATCTAATAGCATTACAAGGCTACACTTCATTCCGATTGTTCTGTGATAATCTGCCGAATCCATATAATACTTTTCCAAGGGGGATTTTAATCTGCGGTACAAAGTATATCAAAATAAGAGGTACTGATTGCTGTCCATTCAATTTCCCCCTAGTGCTCAATTTAAGTGAACTACCTGCCACGGGATGGATACTCTTAGCTACCCAAAGAGCTAAATGCATTCTTACACGATCAACAGCTAATCCGTTGCTCCCAGAATCCGAACCACATTTGGTAGTACAACACTGGCAGAAAGACCTTTGGGCAGCTTGGTGGACGTTTATCCTCTCCTACTGTCCAATAACAATGTTCCCCTGCAAATGTGGAGACGGTATTAATGCAGTTACACTGTCTATTTTCTCTGCCTCCCTTCTGCCACTAAGATTCACCACAGTGTATGTTAAAGAGTGGACTTGCGTATCTCAGTTAATGTGGCCACCACAGTGCATTCAGGAGGTCACGTGACCTCATTCGGGGGGCTTTCAGAGACACATGCACCTTCTGCGGGCAAAACTCAAACGAACGAAAGTGGGTATTCCTGAGATGGCGCCAATTTGTAAATACAAACATACAACCGCCTCCCTAAATACATATGCTACTTGGGCCTGAAATAACGGTATTATAATTATTGTGATTCTCTGCTGTGGTGTGAAGTGGAGAAGCACTTCCAGTGAGCACATCAAATTTAATCTAAGCCACCATCATTGTGTGTCGAGTAGTTTATTTAAAAAGAGGTATCTGGGTAACACTACATGTAGAGCATATTGGCAGTGCCTGCTTCTGCATGCAGTTGTATGGTTCAGTTTGCTAAACTGCTGTTTAGCGTACTTAGTATGAGTGGAGGGATCTTGCCAGATACGGTAAAGTGCAGCTAGTTTTCAGAGGTCTGAACTAATACCGTGATCCTGGGAGGGTGAGGGAGTCACACGTCGAACATCTAACATCCACATCTCAAACTCTCAGATGACGCCCGTTTTCTCAGAGGACCAAGCGCAATAACAACAGTTTATTAACGTGACACGAATCTGACAAATGCACAGCGTTCGCCGTGAGAAATTCGCTTGTTTGAACTACAAACGAGACCCGTCTGGACCGGCATCTGAAACCCACTCGGATGCGTGAACATTGGCTGAGGAGCACATATTAATTGACTCCTGATTGGCTAACTTCAGACGATGGAGCGGATCCCGCTGTTCATGTCAACTAATTATTTCCGGCCCCCCGCTGGTACCCACGTTCAGCTTCGCTCTCATTAGCAGGCAGTACCTCCGTATGTTGCTTTTAATGTTTCTTTTCTTTTTCCAAAATTGTAAAAAACGTATTCTCACCCAATGCCCCCCACGCCAAACCACCCATATTTATGATGCTTGATAATTTACGGACATTCCCAGCTAACGGGGAACGTTCCAAGAACTTCTGGTAGTGTTATGTTAAGGTCTTCTCAAAGTTGGCATTAACGTAATGTAAAGTTAGCGAAACGTTATTTCAACGTCTTACATTTTAACAAAGGTTCTGTCAATGTTATCATGGTAACATTATTACCTGAACATATTTTTAATATAATTTTTTTTATATTATATTTTTTAATATTAAAAATATTTTAAAACATAAAACTTATTTTATAAGAGCGCAACATGTGCATATTGCCAACATGCCATCCAGCCATGAACCTGCCACTGTTACAATGTTACAGTGATACAGTGTTACAGTGTTAACTGCTGCTCTACCATCAGGGGCAAATATAAGTTGGGGCCAGGCATGGCCATGCCCCCCCCGCTCAGTAAATATGTGCCCCCCAGTCACCAAAAAAATGTAAACAAAAAATTGAGTATATACCCGTCGATCGTGCCTGGTGTGTCTACAACTCAAGCACAAGATGGTTTTGCAATACGCAAAATTTTACCTAATAGTAAAATTATTGGGTCTAATTTACCCATCCGATTGTACAAGATCTGGCTACTCTCCTGTCTAACGTACCCTTTATTTTTGTTTTTACATTATTCTGGGAAAACTGGACACTTTCCATACCTTAATCGTAAATGTTACGATTAACGTTATGATGAATGAAAAATGATTAGCTGGGCTAGATGGTTTGCATGCGATGAATAGACATAGTTGCCCTGTAATGGACTAGCATCCCATCCAGGTTGCCCCCCTACCCAATGCCCTGGGACTGGGCTCCAGACTCTCTGTAGCACTGTACTGGATAAGACCTTTGAAAGGCAGGTGGATCAGGGAATGGATGTATATAACAATTTAACATTATTTATTATTTTATATTATGGCAATATCACGTAAGATGACCGTGGGATGAAAAGGCCCCTGACAATGCTAGAAAAACTTGAGAAGCTGCTCCCAGGCGTAAATATATTTAATCCGGCTTCTGATGCTAGGATCAGTGTAGCGTATACTGAAGCTGAGCTCTGTCGCAGGAGGGATCGCGTTTTAGTTTTTGTAGCAGGTCTGTAAACATGAAGGCAGAGTAACATGATGGTGCCGTGTCAAAAACATTCCGCCTTACCCTATTGGGGGGTTATGGTCATGGGGTGAAGAATCCACCAATCAGGTGCAACACACTTTGCAGATTTCCCTGCTCAAACACACCTACTGAACCTGGCAATTGACTGGTGAGTTGAATAAGGTGTGTTTGTGCAGGGAAATCTGCAAACTGTGCTGCAGACTCGCCCTCCAGGACTGGAATTGGGGAACCCAGTTTTATACTTAACGGTTGCTTGAAACAAAATCCTGGTCTGGATTTGTACATTCCGGACCTGAACTTTCCAGCTCTGGAAGAGATCATGTGACTTTCTATCTAGCTTGTATACTTGATTTTGTGTAAGGAAAAGAGAGGAAACCGAGCTGTTACATGTCCGCTGCTGTTCTGCTCTCGGGATCCTGATGCTTTTGTCGTTGTAAGATGTGGGCGGGGGGATGTCAGAGGAAGGATCAAGGTCATATAATGATGCCTCCCACTCACTTCACCTGGACATTCATCCCAATCATTAAAAGACTGAATTGTTTTCTCCCAGCACAAGTAAAAATGCCCAGGCCCTGATTCCGGGCCCCAGCCGTGTCCCTTTCTGTAACCCTACACCAATTTTATTACCTTGTGGTTCCCCCCCCCCACTGCTGCTACAATGCCCATTTTTTTCTTTCCCTTCTGTCCGCCCTGCCGCTTCTCTTAAAGCACCCTGCCCAGGTGAAGTCCCTGTCATCCCAGGTCCGCGTCGTGTGAGTCCACTTCGCCAGCCCGCCCCAGGGCGAGCCTCACGGTTGTCTATCCCAGAAAAACATACAGAGATGTCTCAAATGTCCCCATCTGTCACAACCGGCTCAAGTGGGACAATCCAAAGACTAACGTAAATAAGTGTCTAAGAGTGGACATGCCTCATATTATTGAAGTGAGATTAGAATAACCAGTAGCTGACTTGAGTAATTGAGGCATAGTTGAAGATGAGGGAATGATTAAATAACTAAAAAAGTGAACGAATTGGTGATTAGACTCCTAAGAACAGGAAGTGTTTTTTGCACTAAATTATCAAGGCATAGTTTTATATTAGAAGACAATTTATAGAAAACGACTTAACAAACATTTACCTAAAAGATCACCTAAAAGATGCTCATGTATAAAATGCATTACCCGGTCATCTTTTTGTCTGAGAGCCAATATCTTTGGACACCTTTTCCCGGCCACGTGACAGTTCAGAAACACAAGCGTGACGAGCGGAGGAATGGCTGCGAAAGCCACCCTGGATTTAAATAAACGTCAAGGCGACGATCGCATCCACGGGGATGACTTTGATTGGATTGCGTTAGCTGGAAGAAACCAGGAACGCGGTTTGCTACGTGTGCGCTGGGCGCCTCGGTGCCCCATCAGCTAACAGGAATAGACAGTTCGCTACGCATGCAGCCCTGCACACCATGGGGACCCCCGGTCGTCTCAAATTATGCCTGTCAAGAGCTCACGCATCCAATCGCTGCTGTAATTGACAGTGCACTAACATGCGAATTATGCTAGTTAGCCGACACTGGGAGACGAAGGACAATAGACACTGCAATTGTAGGGCAGTGTCTTAATGTTGCTTCCGCAGTTTGGAGCATTGATAAGTTTAATGAGGGGGAGGGGGGGCAGCTGTACAGTGGCACAGTGGTTCGCACTGTTGTCTCACAACTTTGAGACCTGAATTCAAGTCTCTGCCCCAGTTCTATGTGTGTGGAGTTTGCATGTCCTCCTTCCGGGGTGTTCTCTGGCTCCCCCCCCCCCAGACCAAAAACAGGCGAGTGTATCCCACAACGCTTCGGCATCCCATCCTGTGTTAATCCCTGCTTTTCACCTATTGTTTCTGGGGTAGGACAAACAGGTATGGCAGGTCAATAGGGTTCAGAGACTGGGGCTAAATTACTAAGATGCATCTGGTATTAACATGATGGCTGTGTCATGGAGTCACAGTGAACTGTGATTTGCTCATGCCCTTATGTATTGAGGTCACTGGTCACTGAACCACAGTGCATAGCTCATAAATACGGGTTCACAGTCTGAACGAATAAATAACTCGTAAAAAAATGGTTCATGTTATGTCATCTCCGTACCAGCTCTCCTGCGAAGAAGAAGCCCTGATTATTTTTACAACCACTATTGAATTTTTAATTAACAAATTTGCAACCGAGGGAAATGGCAGTCATTCTACTTAAAGCTACGAGACCATATTGGCTCCCCGGCAGGAAAAATTTGCAGCTCGATTGTGCTGTTAAGGTCTTTGCATCACCTGAAGGTAAACAGGCTGCCTTTTCGACTCAGCCTGTTTATTTGGCTTTGTGACATCCTTTTGAGCCCGACTCTGTGGCTTTCTGGAACAAACCGTGAAGGAAGACAATATTATATTAAAAAAGGGCACTCAGCAATGCATGCTTTTCCTTTATAAATGAAGAAAAACCTGAAAGCTATAAACAGGGTATTTCCCGGGTGGAAGCAACAGCTCGATGTGGTTTAACGTCTGCAGCGGTAGATATTAAACACGTAGCGTTCTGGCTTGAGCAGTAAGGGTCGCAGATGGTGGATAAATCATTTCAAAATTTAAAAATGGAAACATGCTGATGAAATTTAATAGCAAAAACATAAGCAAATACTTATGTTGACAGTGAGGGTGTGCAGATGTGTCCTTCAACAAGGAACATGACTGAGCTGGGTCATTAGACATATTACTGCATGAAACAGAAACGATTTGGGAAAAGTGGTTCTTTGGGGTAGCTCCCACACCGACCCTGGGGTCAAATTGACCCCACAAAGGCACATGTCAGGTGACTTGGCATAGTAACATTATAATTATAGGAGCGTGTAAGAGCTAGAGTGTGGTTGGGTTGTAACAAGGCAGAACCAATCCCAGAAGGCGAAGGGCATAGGGTAGGGGGGCAGTTTATAGACTAATATATAGTCTCCATTTTAGCTGCACTGTCTTGGACTGTCAGAGGAAACCCACAAAAACGGCGACAGGTTCATTCTATGGTCTCGACTAGGGATGGAGTCAAACCAATAAAGCTGGAATCACAAGACAGCAGCATTGACCCATATATTGCCAAGCCCAGTCGATGAAGCTACTGATGCAGTCCCTCAAATGTCTGATTGGACCAGCCTTCGAAAATAACAACAGGGCTGTGAGGTTCTGCTCTGATTTTGATTGCAGAAGTTCTTCACATCTTCTAACTTAATCTCCTTCAGATACACAGAAAGGCACAAAAAAATAGCCCAACGTTGACTTTTGATTTGTAGATGTCCTTCAGCACGCTGTCCTGAACCCACCTCTCAGAAGAAACAGCCGGCGATCTGCCGGGTAGCTAAGTCAGTCAAACATCACGTGATAGATCGCTTTGATTTTTGTTTTGTCCTTTTTTTTTTTTTGCGGAGCCTGTGCTCCCGCCGTCTCAGGAACGCGTTACAGGAAACACACTGCTGGTTACTGTTAATAACTGTTGCTTGTTTTTTTTATATACACTGTGACTTGCTGCTAGATACTCTGCTGCCAAAGGACACCTCGGAAAATAAGATGATGTTAATCGGTGGAATCATGGCGCGTCTCCATAGACCCAGGTAATGGAGACGATGTCAGAGATTCCGAGATTAGATGAAAGCTGTTAGAAGGCGCGGCCTGGTTGTGAGGCTTCCGCGGGCTCCCAGGGAAATCGCGGCGCTGCTGGATAACGGTAACCAGCTGAACGAAATACACATGCTTGCAACTGTATTCAAACAGCTAATTCCTCACCTTGTGGAAAATTGCAAAAACACACCTGTTTGTTTCCCCCTTCTTTGCCAAATCGGTCACGTTAAAAATTCAAACTGACATCAAGCACATCAACTGCAAGTGATACACGTAGGAGTAAGATGTAAATTCAAAGAGGATGACTTTCTCGACGAATCATCGCTGTCTCTCGTCAGCGAAAGAAGGTTCCAAACGTAGTTAGACATTACCCAGACGGCAAAATAACCCGATTTTCCTCAGCAAACGTTCTGAAACGAGATATCTAACACTTAAGCAAAAGCTGAAGTGTCACTGAGGTGTAGCTGAGCGTTATTAAGGTAGACATATCGCATGGTTGTGCTAAACCTGAGCGTTTTCATGACTTTTTGATGCTATACATGCATAGCAATATTGGCGTAACAGAGGGGCATAACTCTGGGTTGAGCATTGGGGGGGGGGTTGAGGTCTCCACCCATTTAAAGGGGTCCAGGGGGTTGTATTGGCTGGTCTTGCCATAATTTATGCCAAGCATTCCTAAATTTCAGAATCTGAAATGTTTCAAGCCTCTGTGAAGACATTTTCTGTGTTAGTGGCCCCTGTACTTTATGCCCCCCCCCCCCAGTAAATATTGTGAACTGAAAGAGGGGGCGGTCCCCTGATAACTTTTGCCGTGTGATAAATTTTGCCGACTCATCAGCCTACTGGGAAAATGCTCGGTACGCCAGATGGCCAGCCCAGCCCCGCAAGGGTATAGAAAATCCACACGAGAGGGTGGGAAGCCTATATCGGATAGTTTTGGATGCAGAGTTAAAGGCGATGATTGTTTGATGTGTGTATGTCAGCCTTGAATCAGGGAGTGTTGCTCATCTCACACGCTTGGCTCTTTCCCACTCCGTGCGTCAGAGCTCACATCAATCATTTTATCCATATTCATTCAGAAAACGAGTCTGCTGAGTGAGCACCTTCGGCCGAGATCCTGACATTTCGAGGTTTGGCCTTGGGCGTTGCCAGCATGGAGCTGGCAAGCAAACAGGTTGAGTTTGTGATATGTTTAGTGTTTATCTTTGCACATCCCAGCAGGAGTACTAACCAGAGTTAAAGGAAAACAACTCTGCGTGGATTAAGTTTAAAAAATATTAGTGAAATAATTCCACAAAGTTTCAACTACCATTGAACCTGATCAATGCAACAAAAGAAAAGGTAACGAAAAATAAAACTTTTAAAAGGCTCGTGTTAGCGCCTGAATACTGTCGAAGGAGATCAAGTATATCGAGACAGGTGTGGTAGTCTGTGATAATTCCGGGAGACATTGTGCAGGACAATACGAGGCAGTGTTTCTCAGAGAGCCGGCCGAGGGCACCCGAGGTCAGTGAAGGGATTTCGGGAGAGAAAGATTGAGACGCACCAGCTGT
Source organism: Mormyrops boulengeri (assembly GCA_026781065.1). Taxonomy (NCBI): domain Eukaryota; kingdom Metazoa; phylum Chordata; class Actinopteri; order Osteoglossiformes; family Mormyridae; genus Mormyrops; species Mormyrops boulengeri. The sequence continues at coordinate 3,110,157 of JAODLD010000054.1, read as the reverse complement.
GCGTGTGTCGGCTGTACGAGATTAACACAACCAAAGACGGCCCGCCGCTGGCTCTCATTAGAGCTCCGAACACAATTCTGAAAATAAGATCAGCATATTCTGCCAGAGAGACAGGAGGAGGGAGAGGTGGTGTGTGTGTGTGTGTGTGTGTATTTGGGTGTGTTCTAAAGAAACCAGCAAGCTGCCAATGGCATTCCAGTCTCGCTATCTGAGGAATAAGGACGACCAGCAGATGTTGCCTAAATCTTGCCCAGATGGGATACATTTCCCTTCCTCAGTGAATTTCAGACCCAGCATGAAAAAGATGCGCATTGAACATCCCTGTTTGCGAAGCCCAGGCAGGTTCGTTATTGATTAAATATCAGTGTTTAGATTAATGCTATTTGGATGCTATTTGTAATAATTCCTTTTAATCATGGTAGTCAGATCATTTCGTAATCGATGACATAGACCTGCTAAATAGTAAACGGAACACACCGATTATCCAATCATGTCCCAGTGCTGAATGCACATCACCGTGGTGACAAATGCAACTTTGATAGATGCTTAAAATTTATTTATAATTGTCTTCGACCTATTATTTTCCTACTGAAACAACATTAGTTTCAGTTAAGATGCATCCAAAAACAACATTTATTTTTCTCCGACACCATTAGGTGTTTTATTTATTTATTTGGTCTCGTTGACAAAACAAAATAACACTTTCACGTCGAGGGAATTGTATAATAATAATGGTAAGAGTGAGCTTCTCATGGGCCTGCATTTCCTATAGAAACACAAATGTGTTTCTCCTTTGTTTCCTGCTGTGTCTTTCACGCGGCTTACTGGGAGCAAAGTCTGCACATAAATATATTATGAACTTCGTATTGATTTACTGCATGTGGGCAAAATGGCGATCGCTGAAGGAATTCCCAGTCACGCAGGGACACAAATAAGTGTTGATGGTCTGTAGGGGACAGGTGGAAGCCGGACAGAGAGACGGACGAGAGGAAAAGCAAAGAGGCGGCTAAAAAAAAAAAAAGATGTGAAAAGGGAGAAATATATGGGATGGTGTTTATGTTTGCGGAGCTGTTAGCGCAGAATTATCTTCAATTACTAAATAATAAGAATTTTGTTAAGAGAGCCATTAAAAGTCCCTAAATGACAGATTAATGGAAAGATAAAAAATGTAATTCACACTTTGCCTCCATGATTTGTTACGATATCACGTCGACCCCTGGACATGTGACTGTCATGTGACTCATCTCTCATCTTGGCTTCTGTTCTTTTTATAACTGTCGCTCTGAATCTCTGACTCCCAGTCTCTCTTCTCAGCGACGGCTCAGCTGTCATCAAACTCACTTCAGAGTTATCAGCTCTCATCTCCTCCTCCCTTTCTTCGGGGACCGAGGTCAGCTGAAACACCCCCCAGACTGGCCCGGCTCTCCCGCCCACTACCACGTACGTGTGGACGATTCTACTCCATCCACAATTACTCAGGAATCAGCTATTGATTACCTTCCATTGTCCACCACTGTGTTCAACAGACCATAGATGGACACAGGGAACATGCTTGCTCAAAGACAATTATTATTATTGAATTATTCATATATAATGAATGGATTTTTGAATGGAAAATTAAGACGTATTTTTTTTAATTCATTTATTAATTTAAAACAACCTCAGTAAAAACGCAGTAGATCCAGTGTGATGCAGTGTGATGTTTTATTTTGCTTAATATCTGAGGGGCGAGCTTGTGTATTGTCCTGCTGGATTGCTGTCCCTAATCAACCCAGGTTCCAGCAGACCGATGGCGGAAAAGGGCCGTTCCGCCAGTAAATGGAACATATAGATTTTTTCTGACCCCCACCTGATGGATTTTCATCACCAGGCCCATGATGTGAAACCACCTCAGCCAGCCCCTCTCCCCCAACCTGATGCCGGAATAGCATTCTCACACCCGAATTCCTTCAGAGCATTTCGCAGTCAATTATAAACAATGTGCTAATTAAAATAATGCCAAAAAAATTAACTGAAATCCAGTCCTGCCTTTCACTTTCCATAAACACTGAAATCCGGCCCTGCCTTTCACTTTCCATAAACACTGAAATCCGGCCCTGCCTTTCACTTTCCATAAACACTTTACAGGGTGCAGGTGAGCCAGGACGCGTAGGGCATGAAGCTGGAAATTAAAGCACATGTTATTATTATTATTATTTAATTTTTATTTTTTACTTTATTTATTTTAATTCTGGGATATCCCCTTCTCCTATGTTGGGTGAAGGCCAAGACATTTATTATTATTATTATTGATTGACAAAATTGGTTACATTTCTATTGTAATTTCTCGTTAGAACCGCAAAAACGTGCATAAAATAAGTACATACTTGTGCTGTTAGAACAAGAAATTACAGCTCATGTTAACCTCAATGAATACTTGCATATAGATATGTAAATCCCAGACGATTATGATAATAATTGTTGCTGTTTAATTGTATTTTATAAAGGTTTATTATAATAATAATAATTATTAATATCATTGTTGTTATGTTTATGATACTGATATCACTGTTTGTGTTATTTTGTCTGTAAAATATATTTTAGCTCCTAAAATGTCTTTTTAAAAGATGACACAGATAAAAGTTTTCCCATGTACTAAACAGACCTTTACATGACTGTGACTTTAACACAAGCAGAGGATTTCACTGCACCCCCCACTAAAGCTTAATCTCCTCCCGCTGTGGTCTGCACCTTCCCAGCCGCTCCGGCGGCAGCGGGGAGATGTGCAGGCAGGGAGAATCCCGACAACCCCGCCATCTCACACGGGACAAGATTATGATTATTATCCACCTCCCCCCCCACCCAAAAACCAACCACTCCATCCCTACCAATCCTCCAGTGTCCAGAAGAAGAAAGGCAAGGAAATGACCTTCTGTTTGGCCGGGGACTTGGCTCAGTCTGACTGTGCTTGGAATTAGCGCTATCTGGACCGGGCGGTACGTGCCAGGGTCCCGGGAGAGACGTAAAGCTGTCATTCCTCTTATTCAATTGCAGATCGTGTTCCCGTGATCCACCCCAGGTTCTGGCCCTGGGGAACTCTGTCCAAAATCATAATGCATCAAATAAGTCTGTGATACTGCGAGTCAACGCTGTCAAAGATGTAGCAATAATAAAATGAGGAAACGCATCCCGGTCGATTTTCCGGATCGATAATAGAGGTGAAAGGGTGAGACATATCGACTCATCAGGCAGGACTATTGACTTACGCTGGCCCGTATATAGCAGCGTGCTTAAAACAAAATAAACACTGATACAGACACTGCAGAACAAGAATAAAATTTACCGGAATTGTTATTTTGTCGTGCCGTATTTTAATTAAATCAGTGACTTACTGCAATATACTGTATGTAGATGCATGTAGGAGCAATCTTGCACCGCCTTACCTCTCTGAGCTCCTCCACCCCTACACTCCTGCTCGGTCTCTCAGGTCAGCTGCTCCTGAAGGTACCGAGATCCAGGAGGAAGCTCAGAGGAAATGGGGCTTTCTCTATCGTTGCTCCCAAATTATGGAATAACTTGCCTTTGCACGTTAGAGAGGCCCCTTCACTGTCCACCTTCAAAACACATCTTAAAATGGACTTTTATGCTTTGGCTTTTGGTCCCAGCAGGACTTAGTTTTCTTTTAGTTTTCTGACCTTGGATTTTTTTTTTTTCCTTTTCTCTCTCTAATGTTCCAATGTACAGCACTTCGTGTCAGCTATGGTTGTTTTAAAGTGCTTTTATAAATAAAGATGTTATGGTATGTTGTCTGTCTTGTGCCTCAAATTTCTGCGTCACATTATTTAAATTTGGTCAGACCACTTTATTTATCACATTGCTTGCATTTATTCATTTTTGTTATGTGCCTTATGTTTATTATCGTATTTATCATATTCATTCTTTGTCTGCTTCATGCCTTAATTGCTAGTTGCCACAGAATCTCCAGCCGTGCCAAGATATATTTCCACTGGCCTCGTTCATGTGGCAGTAAAGATGGAGGAGGAGGGGTCATAATTAACTGCACCCAACAAGAAAAACATGCACAAACTGTTGACGTGGTATTCACAGAAAGTAACCCCCCCCCAACACACACAAAACCACGACGAAGGAAACGCCAGCATGTATTATGTTAGTTTATTTACCTAAACACAACTGTATAGTCCCCAAGAATTAAAAAATATATTTGGATATTTGTAACATTCACAATTTTTAAAAAGCATTTGTAATAGTTGAAATTGCTCCTGCTTTAGTCAATTTGGCTAGATAACCTGTCTGAATAAGAGTACACTCTGATATGAGTCCTAGCTGAGATAAACTGCATTATAGAAATCTGTATGCTCTGCTGTTATTTACTCAGCGCCACAAAGCTGCCTAGAGGGCACTAGAGTTCGCAACGTTCGTTGCATTGTTGATTCTGGGAGAGCTCTGTGTTTCTAACAGCAAAGCGTCCACCTCAGCTTGAGAATGTGCAGATGCCTGAATGTGCAAGTGTGCGTTCGGGGTTCCCTTGATAACACCCTTGATAGGCCAGCAGCATTAATAATATTGGCAGTTTGGTCTTTCATTGAAGGTACGGTTACTATCACGACCATTCTTCAGCGTGATCTGGACAGGGAGCCTTTGTGTGTTTGCAATACGTCTGCAAGGCTTATTCAGTCCTGCTGCTTGAGCCACACGCATTGTCAGCGGACGGGGAGCAGTTCTGTGCTCATCTCGCCTTCAAAGCTGCTCTCCCGGGCTCACACCGAATCCTGATTCGTTCTTAAATTAGTCATTTAAAATCACCGCGGTGCGTGTTATACTCAAGCCAGGCTACAGAATGCATTTCCATCTTTATCATAGTCTCTTCAGCAGCAAGAAACAGCACTTTACGGCGGATAACAACAGAATAGATTGTCTATAAAAAGCCACTTAAACAGACAGGTTTTAATGTCTGTTTGTTGATTTGCAAAGTAAGGAGTAGAAATTGATTAGCATAATCAAATCTGCGCACTTTGATTTCATGATCAGCTTTCCAAGTCCGAAACCGGCTGTATACCTCTACAAGCAAATGCATTTACATTTACATATATATCTATTTCTCTTTAGCAGATGCCTCACTAAGTGAGGCAAATAGCACATTAGAAACATACCTGCAGTCAAGGAGCCAACTAGGCGTAAGTGCAGCTAGGCTGAGCTTCCAGTGAATATACAGGTACGATGGTAAGCAGGACTGGAGCAGGAGCTACACAACATCTTCTAACAAAGCAAAAGCCTAATAGGACAACTAGTGAATGAGCAGAAAATGTAACATTAAGAACATTCAGGAAACGAGGGTTGGTATGAGACTAGTGGAGGTATTTATGGGGGCTGTGTAGAGTGACAGTTGTTTTAACTTTTTTTCGGGGGTAGGAGAACTGCAGAAATGCCACGACCTCGGAGCCCGGACTTAAATCTCCTAATGGATCTTAATGAGGGCCGTCGACACGCTGTCGCGCATGATTACCGGTAAAAACACCAACGCAAGCAGGAAAGCGCATCGGCAGATTCGCCGACGAATGCCGCATTTACTGGAGCTCGTCACGTTGGGTTGGCCATGAATTACGGGGGAAATCAGTCCTTATGAGACTATAGCTATGGGTGGGGGGAGGGCCATTATTGCCCCTAAATGGGCTCTTTCGCTGCTCCGGTGGATGGGCAGATGCCGAAGCATGTCAGTTGCATAAAACGAGCAGAAAGCACAAGCTGGTTGAAAAACACCGCCTGCACCTTTGCGGTGACTTGTTACCCATAAGCCACCACTGATTGTCCTTCTACTGCACTATTTCTGTGAAATCAGTAGTATGCCAATGGAAATCAATGAAACATAAGAACTTCCTGTCAAGAAAAACAGTCAGCCTCTGACGTCATATGTGAAGAAGTACTGCTTGATTTTTATTTTTTGTTTTGCAGTTTTGGTAATGCGGGGCGGCACAGATGTGCACTTATTACGTGGAATAGTGGGAGGCACCATTTGCACGGAACCATGGTTCGAGGCAAATGTGCTTTCATCCCAAAAGTCATACGAATTGCCACGTGTCGTGAGAGTTGCTGGAATTCAGCACATGAATGAGCAGTGTCAGGGAGGTACCTGGAGTCACCGGGTAATCAGATCCCAGGGGTAAGCGGATTTACCCCCAGGCTACAACTGAATTATACCTTTTGGCTTCACCTTTATAAAAGCCACTGCAAATCATGAGCAAGCAAACATACAAATAAATAAATAGAACAGCAAAAATAAGCTATAGGAAGGACACTCCCACAGATTATATTGTATTACAGACGCTCCCCAGGTTACAGTGGGGTTACGTTCCAATAAACCTATTGTAAGGTAACCCAGGGAGCGTCTGTAATTGAATATATTAGAATATTTTCAGTGTTAGTTTTACATTAATAAAGCAGGCCTGTGCACAATTCTGATTTTGCAATGATAGATGAGTAGGTGGCTCTGTTTTGACTTAGTAAATATCCTTGAAATTAACAAGTTTGTTTTCTTAAAGATGCCAAAGGGAAACACAAACTTAGAGTGCAGCCTAAGCCTGTGATTTACTGCCGGAATTCTGCCAGGAGCTGTTTTTTAGCTCTCACCGAGGTCATCCCCAGCTTTTTCTCACATCCATCATCAGTCTGCCCCTTACAGTATGTGCCAGGAAGCCTCAAGGGGCCTCAGTGCGGTCCTGCAGCATGCAGCTCGGCCACAGTGCTGGCATGTTACATCTGGAGTCATGTGACACGGGTCCAGGAGTTCATAGGCGTCCGGCCCAATGCCCGCAATTGTTTAACACAACCTGAACTTAAATGCACAAAACCAATCATCAGATGTATATCTTTTTTTCAGAAAACACTTGAGGTCTTTGTCCCCATTTGGTCCAGAAAGACCTCTACGAGCAGATGCATCGACTGCCTATGCCATCTCTGCAGGCTTTGTGTGGATGGCTTTGTTGACGTGTTTACAATGGGGTTAATACTAGCTGCATATAGCCAAACAGAAATAACTTCGAGGTTTAATATGGCTCTCCATTATTACAGCCTCTTGAGTGAACAGCATATAGGCATTTTAGATGTGATTCGACCCTTTATCTTACAAACCCAATTGGCCTGCATGATTGAAAAGGACCAACCTTATCGGTGCCAGTCAATAACATAGACCCAGTGGTGGTAAGTGATTGCTTTTTCCCCCATCATGTAGATGCTTGTCAAACTGAACAAGAGCTGGACTATTGATTCACTGATAACACCATAAGCAGTTGAAGGACTCATGATGTTAGTCTGTCTTTTTGCTCATGAGGCTGGTCCTCTGGATATATCCTGGCAACATGTCATTCCCCAAGACAGTGTAGTCAACAGGTATAAGGTTCTCTGTCCTGAATAGGCAACATTATTGCAGAGATTCAGCATACAATCAATTATCAATTAAGTCTTCAGCATTAATGAATCTGAAACAAGTCATGACACACATGGTAATGAGTTTTCAACTGCACCAATTGCCCCCATATGGGAAATGAACTGGCTTTTCAATATTTTCATCTTCAGCCTATCTGGTAAGTCATGACAGTTTCTTCACTGGCTAGGTGAGGAATAAAGACTGCTGTAAACAGATGTGTGATCATGCATTTTTTTTATTTAGAGAATTCTGGGTAATGCTTTACATTAACTGTACCTTCATAATGCATTCATAATGCATTAATAGAACATTCAGTGCCCCTACATAATGCATTCATATAACATTAGTGCCCCTTCATAATGCATTCGTAGAACATTCATATGCAGTATGTAAGGATATCTTAACAGGCCTTAACAGCTTTAATATACATTAATAACAAACATCATACAATAATATTTGTCATCATCATATATTTCTCTATTTTATTATTTTTCTTAACTTCATCCCTTATAGTTTATATGTTATGCAGTGATGGAGCAGTGTTGCCACAATAACATTTCACTGCCATTGTACTGTACAGTTGTGCATGTGACAGATAAAAATCTTGATTTACTGAATGTTTGTTAAAGTATGTTCAGTTGTTAAGACCTACATGCTGCTTATGAATGCTCTATGAAGGCATTATGAAGGCATTATGAAAATACAATTTGGTGAGCGGTGGTACAGTTTCGAAAAACAGAGGTAAGAATCGGGGGGAACCAGAGAGGACCCCCACTTTCCTTGTACTGGGTGGTGTTCATGCCTGTTCCAGTGAGGCCAGGAGGTCCAAAAACTCCATGCTGCTTCCAGGGAAGGCGTAGTCCATGGAATGAGCAGGCTTTTGTTTCTGCGCGCCGTGTTCCAGAAAAAGAATGAAAAAGTCAACATCACAAATGATAATTTCAACCAGCGTCAACACACAAGGAGTAGAAGGCGCAGGGGGGTGCGTGCGTGCCTACAGCACGGCGCAAGACAATTCCTGCTGAGATAATCTAGTCGGAAATCAAACTGAATATTTTCTCTTTTGAGCGAGGTGAAAGTGCACTGGTGACGAACAGAGGGATACCTACGGCTGTCTAATCCATCTAATAATGAGAAAAAATAACAGAAGTATGAGTTCTGGGATGACTTATACACATGGGCTCACCGACAGCTCAAAGCAAGAGGCTTGGGCAAATAAAGGTGCCGGCAGAACTGCTTTTATGCAAGTCACGTCCAATGAAAATCTCACCATCACGGAATGTGATAGATTCTATGCACCTGGATGAAAATTTACTTACTACACGCTAGGGGGTAAGAAGGCCAATGATTCTCAAGTTGTAACCAACTGTCAAAATGAAATGCGTTTCGTATTCGCGGCATAATATTTTAGCAAGTGCCGTATCGACTACCGCGCCCATTAAACTGTCCTAAATAACTGTTAAATTTTATTATTCCACAATAACAAACTGAAATATACATACTTATTGTTTACTGTTTTTGAAATCACCGGTGTGAAATAAGAAAGACAATGGATTTGCATCGTAAACTATTTCCTAGCTTAGCCATGTCTCTGATTTAGCACCAATGATAAAAATCGGCGTTTGATGTGGGCCGTGGGACACACTGGTCACACTAACCCTTCAATAAAGCTTTCAGGAGACCATCAGTTGCTGCCTCCCAGATGACATTGCTCAGCATCTTTCGGAAGTCCGTCGGTTCCTTGCCGCCCTCCCAGGACCTGCAGAGTCTCTAACTCTTTTTCGTAGGACCACATAGATTTGCCTCATTAGACTGCTACTGTCCCTCACTGCTCATATAAACCATCCGTCTCCCCTTAACAGAGTGTACAGGCAGCACTTGGACCGTACATTTCCCCTTAGCGCCTTTAAAACCACGTCTACCTGCATCCTTGGCAATTTCATGGCACTTACAAAACACATGCGCTCTGCTCACGTGCACATTTTCCAGTACCATAAATTGTAGTTTCTGTTATCTGTATCTGTTTCTGTATCTGTTATGTTGTCGTATGGATAAGATGGCCTGTTTTATTTATACTGTTAGCTAAATGAAGTCATTCATTCAAAAAAAAAATCAAAGCTGAGCCTGTTTCCATTGGTTATGGTGAATGTCACATGGGCCCTTACACTAAATAACCTTCCTGCAGTTTTCAGTGTTGATCGATGTTGACACCAAAGACTGCTTTGATTTTGGGGTACTGCCTGGTTAGCAGGCTAGTTGGCCATTGTGAAATCTTGGCATTATAGCAAAAAGGGAGTAAAGGAGACTAAGGGGGGACATGATCCAGGTATATAAGATTCTAACAGGTCTGGATGCTGTTCAGCTAAATTTCAATAT
>JAODLD010000054.1:3071835-3095842 GCA_026781065.1 Mormyrops boulengeri | reverse complement strand
ACATAGTTTCGGATGTGGCGTTTATTGTCTTCCCACCCTGCGATTTATACAATTGTTGAATCACGCAATTGAAACAGAGAAAAACATTTAACAAAGTATCCATTTTTCTTGTGTACGTTTATCCTGCTACAAACTTCGGAAAAATGGCGAGCCGCTACAAAGTCGCTCTTTATGCATCTTCCCTTATAAAGTTAGTGTCTATGCTACTTTTTACCTTATTTTAGCCTTGTAAAGTATGAATAAACTTAATGGCGGTAAGTGAAATCGGCGCTGGCGTCCTGAGCGTTTTGTAGACCTGTTGCTACGACACCCAGGGTGGGTTATTTAATGCTAGATATAAATAGCACTTCAGTTTCAATCAGCGGGATGTATGCTGTCTTCAGTCCCATAAAGAAACAAGTCCTTGGCTACCGCGTACATACAGCATTGATTTGACACAGAAGCGTAAATCAGCCTTTAGGGTCTCTGTCCGCTGGGAATGTTTGTGTCGCGCGCCCCGGAGCCCAGAGCCCTGATACGCACCACCTCCATCACGTGGCTGCTCCACTTGGACAGCAGCTGCAGGCCCCTCAGCGCCAGGTCGAACAGCTCCCTGTACTCCTCGTCAGACTTCTGGCTGTCGAGGCCTGAGCCAGTCACCACCTCGCTGTTGCTGTAGCGGGCCAGCTCCGAGATGAAGCGGATGTGGTCGTCGCGGATCTGCACCATCTGCTCACACAGGTTATACTGTGGGCTGATGCTGCTCTGGGTGCACGTCCACCTGGGGGGGGGGGGGCGCGCCGCGGGGAGACAGGGGCAACCGACATCATTTGAACGCCTCCTTTGGTTACGCCTTTGCACTCCGCGCTGGTACCCACATACCGCGCATTTGCATTGATTATTTAGCGGATGTTTTTAACCATCTACAAGAGAAGAGGAATTTGCAAAACTCACTCGGTCCAGTTTGTAAGTAAGCGCTATTCGTGTGGCAAATTTAACGAAAATTCTTCGCTGGATTACATGAGGACTGAGTTTTGGTTCCCAAAACCGTAACATATATGATAAGAAAGTCTCATTTTAGGTCATTGGGGGTATCATCTCAAAAACAATGCTGGGATCTGAACCAGCAACCCCCTGATCACAGGCGAAGAGTTTTACCCCTCTGAGACACCCCTGAACATATCCCGCTGCCCACTTTAAACATTTTTCCACTTACTTGGACTTGTTTTCCTCATAATGGGCACTGGTCTCGATGTATCGTGACAATTCGATCTGCATGTCTCCAAACAGGGGAACGACCTGGAGTTGCTAAAAGACGACAGTACGAAGGAAAACCTTAAAAATGACTACTGCCGTCAGAGGAAAGAAAAAAAAACTTTACTAGGGATGGATCACGAACGACAGACCACACCTTGAAGAACTTGTCAATCTTGCTGAGGTTTATCCTCTTTTTGGCGTCCAGTTTGTAGATGTTGCTGACGTTGCCGTCCATCAGGTAAAGCCCGAAGCCCATAACCTGTAACATGGGCAGATGGAGAACCGCGGTGAGCTTCACACGTGTGGTGGACACCATGAGGAGCAGCAGGGAGATGGAGGCATCTCTCAGCCTCCGCAATGACTGGCCTTCAGCAGCATGTGCTTCTCGCTGGGTGTGAGGTACATTTTGTTCTCGTAATAGTCCACGCTGATGTTGACGATGTCGGCCAGCAGCTCCTCGTAACCTGAGATCACCTCCAGTTGCTGATGAAGACACTGGATGGAGAAGACAATGAACCTTGTCTTGTTGCAATAAAACACTGGCTAAAGTTCAGTATGCATTTGAGGTTGTCCCCACAGCTGCGGTTTCATTTAAAAACTCAAAACTGCGTTACAGTGTGGATGAGTGAAAATGCCCTAATTGGTCCCTGCTCATCACATGACCCTCTCATCCTCTGATTGGTCACCTGGTCACCCTACGCGGAAGTAAACAGTATTCCGACAAGGCGGATATGGAGACGCTGCCTTGCTGACCTGTATGCGGCTACATAGCATGTTGCACAGTGTGACTGCCAGATGTGGCAATTTCAGGTTCAGAAAGTAAAAATCCAGACCGGGATTTTGTTTCAACCAATCACTTGAGCACTATTTGACTGTGACTCTTTATGCTTAGCTGGTTGGTTGAAACAAAATCCTGGTCTGGATTTTTTCTGGACCTGAAACTGCCACCTCTGGTGACTGCTGCATATTTGCACAAAAAGACACTAATTCAGCGGTCGCTGGGTTGATGCACGCGTGCCCAACTTAGGCTAATAGCTACGTCATATGGATGGAGATCGTTTTTGTTTGAAAACTGTTTTTCCGCGAAAATGTAGCAGTGTGGATGTAGCCACAAACATACCCAGACCTCCTGATACCTCTCAGAGCAGGAACAGCATAGTGGCAGCAACCTGGGACTTGTGGCACAGGATGGAGAACGACGGAATGCCGTGCTGTATGTGAGGAAGCCCACCTGTGTGATCCTGTTGTGATTGGCCAAGAACATGGACAGGTTCTGAGACTCCTGGATAGACTGCGGGTCGGCCATTTTCCTCAGAAACTGGGCCGCCCTGCATAAAAACAGACCCCGTGTAAGAAGACTGCAGATATATATGAGTCATCATACAAAACGTCTCAACCAGGAAACCTGGTGTGTATCTGGGCCTCGAGTTGGTAAGAGATGGTTTCTTGCTAAAGCTGGAGGCTAACATGAGCGGGGGGCGCGGAGCTGTGAAGGGGGTCCACGCATGAAAAAGCGCGCACCTCTTGTATGTAGAGTGGTCATTCTTGACGCTGCACTTCATGTTCTTCAGCTCGTCGAGCACGGCGAACATGTTGATGAACTTGCCAAGTGTCAGCAAGTAGGCCTCGGACACGAAGTCCTTCCTCCTCTCAGTATGACACAGGCGCTTGACCTCATTGCAGAAGCGTTCGATGGCCTTCCTCTATGGGCCAAGAGGGCGGAAATTCAACCCCCTGTCAACCCTCACAACCATGCAGCCAAGCTTTTTGTTTACATGGGAAAACACGGCCTTTGAGGAGCCTGGGATTATTACCTGGAAGTACATGAATTTCATGAGCTTGGTAACTTCAGGTTCTAAAACCTCCACTGTCTTCTCATAGATCTCGACCCGGTTGGGCTGCTCGTTGCACTTCACCTATTAGACACCAGAGGACAGTGTCACATTCATCATTCCGTTAGCCATCCACAGAAACACATTACCAGGTTACTGATTTGAACATAAGTTCAGGGCTTTAAATATTTAACCATAAATGTTTGTTAAGAAATCTCCTACCCAGACGTCATAGTTAGCAAATGCACAATACCATCATGACACCAAACAGTGGCCAATGCCACGCCCTGATTTAGGAGGAAGAGACATTTATATCATTCACCTGTCCTTTCTCCCAGCATAAAGACAATTTGGTCAGTTTTTTGCAGTAATGTTCACGAACATGCCGACCTCAGTTCTGAGGATGGTAGCTATGAGGTGCCTACTTTCATTTATTTTTGCCATTATTTTTGCCTTGGTTGATGACCTTATTTTTAACGCTCACCTATAGTATTGTCCCTCCCCACCCTGTCCCCATCATGAATCTCTGTGCCACCTGATTGGCCAATGAATGCCTGAGCATGTTCACTGGCCAATCAGGAAGCTTCTTTCATGATTATTAATGAGTACTTCCAAACCACCGTGTAAAATGAAAATTCACGTCCCCATCACCCCTAAACAGGAAACTGTTACCTAAAACAGGAAGTGGCGGTGGGCCCGGGCGATGTTACCTGTGGAATGGCACGAGAGCAGCTCCGCCAGGTGTACAGCATGACTGCATACTCCTGTCCCTCCTCCAGCATCTCGTTCTTGGGGGACAAAGAAACTGTCAGGAACCCAGTGAACTTTAACTGCAGTGTTTCCCCTACCATTATATTACGGGGGCGCCCCGCCTCCCCAATGGCACCTCCCGCCCCCCCATGAAGGTCAAGTTAATTTTATTTAATTTTATTTTCTATATACCACCAGATCACAACAGAAGTCATTTAAGGTTACCTTTCCTATAGAACAGGTTTATACCTTGTCCTTTTATTAAACAAACTAAATAGCCTTATGTTATTTATCTTATTTACACAACAGCTTGTCATTCTTGTCTCTACACGGATGCGCGTTCACAATTCTCCTCTGCTCTCTGTATCGCGAAGGCGGAGTTCCGCCCCGATGCGCACACACAGACACGTGCGCGCACACACAGGTCAGCACACTCCCACCAGTGGACAGAGCGCGCGCATTGGAAAATATGTCGCGTCAACCACCTTAAAAACAGACGGTCTCGGTGTCCGTCTGCCCCCCCGCCCCCCCAAAACCTGCAAACCTAGGGGACACCCTGAACTGAGTGCTTATGTTAACTGTCCGGGCTACGGAAACTTAACATCCCACCAAACCTGAAATGTGTCACACTGCACCCTACAATACTTGGATATGATGAACAATTGTGGCTGCAGAAATCTGTTTTTTTCCAGCAAAAAGCAGGTGACCAATGGTGACAGACACCCTGAACCAGGCACTCATACACAGACTTGTTCAATTAGAGAACCAGATTCACCTGCACTCTGTATACTCTGCATGTTCACAGAGGTCAGAGGTCAGACTCTAACTCACAGCTCAGAGATTCCGCCCACTGAATCACCATATAGCCAAAATCAGTGTTTCTCCCTACAGTCCTCTGGGACCCCCAGACAGCCCACATTTTTGCTCCCTCCCATCTCCCAGCCAATCAGGATCACCGAACACCTGGAACAGGTGTGTTGGGAGCTGGGAGGGACCAAAAATGTGGATTAGCTGGGGGGGGGGTCCTCATAGACTGGGTTGAGAAACACTGGCCTTAATCATACACATGTAAGATAACATACCACATCCCCCACCTTAACACCTTTACCTAACATATTCAAACACAACAGGATGTTACCTAGTCACACCAACGCCGCTTGCATTTCCGCCCCTTTGAAAGCTACGCTTTGTTAAACTATAACCTCATTAGAAGCAACATAAAAAGGAAACAGCCTGTGCTTTCGTGATGCAGGGGTCGCAGACGGCAGAAGCCTGAGGCACAGCAGGGCTAAAAATGGCCCCTTGCTTTGACACTCACATCAGATATCTGGAGGCTCCCGTCTGACTTTCAGCCAACGACACGCCCGGCTGGCTTTGCCGGGTCACTGGCACCGCCGTCGCAGGCTGCGTTAGCATACTGGCTAACTACGTTAGCGACTTGCATAGTTGGAACCATGCACCTGAATGGGCCTGACTATGTAAGCCGCTAACGGGAGCTTTTGGGAAACCCACCCTTGGGAAACCTACCCTTGGGAAACCCCCCCGGGCAACTCGCTCAGTGACCCCACCTCCCTGTTGTGCTCACCATGCTGGAGTGGACGGTGGCCTGTTCGATGTAACGGGCAATCCCAGTGACGAATGCGTTCCTGTCCTCAAAGTTGGTGTCAAAATTAGCCTGCGGAATACACATCTGTCAGTGCTCCAGACAAACATCTCATCAGATTCTTAATTCAATTAAACAGTCCGTAAAAACACGACTAGGTAATGGTGTACAAGTAAGCTCTTTGTATAAGCATATTATATCAAAATGATGTTTAACAATAAATAACTTGCATTAAATAATTAGTGATAACTATTTTTAAAGTATTCATCCATCTCCTGTAACGGCTTGTCCTATTCTGGGTCATGGGGGGTCCGGAGTCTATCCCAGAAGCAATGGGTTCGAGGGAGGGAATAGCCCAGGATAGGGCACCAACCCATCACAGGGTGCACCCACATGCACACCTGTGGGCAATTTGGTAACTCCAATTAACCACAGCATGTTTTTGGACTGTCGCGGGTAGGACCCCACAATGACATGGGGAGAACATGCAAACTGCACACACACAGAGCCACGGCAGAAACCTGGACCCTGGTCTCAGAGGTGTGAGGCAACACTGCTAAACCACTGCACTGCACTGCACTGCACTACACAGGTAACATTAACACCATTAATTAATATTAATCGACCAGAATCCTGAAATGCCACACAGAATTAACTATTAAAGTCTTGATACTGTCCTAGGGTTAAGTGCCTGTATGACTTTAGCGTCCCATACAGAGAACTTTTTGATCCACAGTAGATAATGACGAGTGGTAACCTGGGACCTCCTGATGAGTACCTGGTACATGATAGAGGAAGGGGGGGGCTCGATGCAGGGCTGCTGGTCTGGAAGTGGCAGTTCCTCCAGCAGGTCCACGTTGGACAGAGCATCTTCGAGGGTCACTTGGGTCGTCATGGTCGCAAAAAGTTCACTTCACAGTACTGTCTGAAAGGAAATCCGCAGCATGTGTCACAGCCCAGCGCAGAGCACAACAGACAACAGTCACAAACACCATTTAAGGTTCACATATCTGATAGCATGTTGGTTCAGTTTCTTTCAACATATATAAAATACAATACAGGAACCCCACCACCGCCAACAGGAAATTATGTCACACAGCAGAGAAAAAAATTTAAATGCACAGTGTATGGAAAAAAAGACTAATAATACAAATTAAAGTTTCAATTGTTAATAAGTCTGTTAGGAAGAGCCTTCCTTTGCGTGAAATCCTTCTGTAAAATGTCCAGCAGCGTGACTAATGTTTTATAAATCACCACTGATACGGATATTTGCCAATAATCACATAACCATCTGGCAGGGGTCTAAAACCTATAAAAGATAACAAGAAGCAATAGAAAATACAATAAATAGAATCCACCTAATCCCTCTCTGTTGTGTCCAATGCATTTCAAACGCCTCGAAAGACCGGTGTGGCGAAATTGGGCAGCCATTTAAAAAAAAAAAAAAACGTTAAAAATAAAAAACCTGCAAGTCTTCAACCGCAGCCCACAAACTTCAGCGACATCTCTGGTGCCGCAATCAGGAATCACTTTTCAATGAGCGAGAGTGAGAATTACATTACAGCGATGCGCGGCCCATGTGCCAGCCATGAAATTAAAGTCCGGTGTTTACAGCATCACATCCCGCCAGGGAGCTGCTTCAGACACCGCCAGTGGACAGTCTGTCTGCTTCAGACACCGCCAGTGGACAGTCTGTCTGCTTCAGACACCATCAGTGGACAGTCTGTCTGCTTCAGGTTCACATATGACAGACTGCCGTACTTATAGGGCGAAGCAACACGATCGGTCATGAGAAAGATTTTCTGAAATATCAAATCCAGTCTGCTGAACAGACAGCACCCCCTGTAAATAGCTGTGCATTTTACTGTATTTTTTTAAAAATGGTCAGTGATTCGTACTTTGAGATTTTGTACACACATTCCTGTTACCCACTTCACTGCTATTTCCCAATAGAAAATTGCTGAATTTGCCGCTGGGATCAATAAAGTATGTCTGCATGTCTGTCTGTCTATTGAACCATCCGTCCATCCAACCATCTATCCATCCATCAATCCTATATGGGGCGAATTCCTGTTTTCCACTGAATGATTGTATAAAATTTTCAAGCTGTATTGTCCATAGTAAATAGAAGCCTAATGATCAAGAAATCCCAATGAAAACAACAGTGAGTTTTAAAATCCACTCACAAACATAAGATGACTAATTTTTCTGTCCAAGCAAAACTACTCAACTGAGCATCAACACAGTTAATAATGTTGAGATTTTCCTCACATCAGACAAACAGACAATCAAGATTCGTTTGTTAGTAGTTAAATGCCAACGTATGCATTCATTAATCTCTGGTCGTCATCATTTTTCATTTATTTTTCTTGCAGTTCAGTTCTACATAGACTAATAAAAATGTTACCCATTTTTGTAACCAGTGCCACTGGTACTGACTTACAGTTGTCCAATATAAACAATATTTATAACAGAAACAACAGCAACAACCATTATTTATTACATCAATAAATGCTATTGCGTATTTATTCCCAAACCACATAACTTCATTGTAGTCAAATGTATCTATTTATTTGTTTGGAGACGTCTGTGTCCAAGGCAGCACATCAGGGGGGCACATGCTACATAACAAGCACGCAGCTGTCAGGGAGGAAAACGAGCCGCACAAACATGACTTAAACCACCTCACATCAGACATACCCTGCACACAAATATCACCCACAGGGGAATCTGATATGAGACCAAGTCTAAGCTACAGTGAGAATAAATGTGTTATCTTTCTGAATAAGGGCACAATTCCATTATCACTAAATAAGAAGATAATTAATCACTTTTCTCATTCCACTCCTGCAATTCAAGAAATATTCTCCAATCCTTTTTAAATAATTCATTTGAATTGATTTATTAATTTCTTTAAATACATGGTCGGAGATTTTACACTGGTGTTAAATAGTGTTTACCACATGGAGTGTTTATGTCATCCAGTAAGACTAAGTAAACAGCCTTAATATATAATATTAGCACTTTTAATGTCACATTAACTCTAGTGAACATTACTGATTATCAGCACAGTGCTTGAGTTTAGGGTAGACAATTACAACGTTGTTGTTGCATCGCCCTTGGCTTTAAAAGTTAACCATTTGAGGTGACAAATACCTTTTACATACATATTCATATTTATACATATACAAACAAAATAAATTGAATAATTCAGGATATCGTGCGTACGTAGAATGCTGTCAAATATTTGTGCACGTATTCATCGGTGGTAAAGGAATAGTATAAATTGGATTTCGCAATGTTACAACAACCGTTAAAATTTCATCCCAAAAAAATGTAAATTCGCCATCAAATCACTGGCTCCGTAGACGTTCATAAATCCAGTTAGCGGCGTGTCAGGGGTGAGGTCAACATTAAGACGGCGCCGTTGTATGAGCCTGAAATACGCTATAACCAATAAAATACATTTAATTGAAGAACAGCGTTAAAAACGCCCGACCTTACACATTCAATGCACCATCACCCCACCCTACCCAAAATCCGTAGATGCTAGGCTTTATCTACAAGCACTACGCGTTACATACCGTTAAAATGTGAGAAATAATCTAAATGAATTTTAATATATATTCCCCTATACACTAACCGGATTATTCATTTGTATCGCATAACCCTGTTTTTGTTCGTTTTAGCAACACAAGCATGGCATCGGAATCGGGACCGGCGCAGCTTCCATGCAGCAAATGCACTAAAATATTTGCGGGTTGATCGCTTGTAAAATGTCCATAGCGTCCCGGCCACACGAGCTGCATGCAATTACACGTACCCGCTGGTTCTGCTGGTCCATTACCCGGTGCCGCTACTGGGGGAAGGGGCTGTGCCGCAGCATCACCCGGATTTGGGATGGTGCTGGGTCTCAAAACGGCGCCGCTATTCAGCCTTTTACGCTAAACCTGCGGAACAGAAAATGGGGGAAACGGCTGCAAATACAATTTCCGTCAAATACAGCAGCTCCTCCGTGTTTCGGGACAGGTCTCCGGCCCCAAAACCGGCTCACAGTTCAGCGATCAATTACACAAGAAGAACAAAAAAAGGCTTCAAGCGCGTTTCTTAAAGCGACAAAGACTCACAAAGGCGCAGCTGCTCTCCCATCGCCGCCTAAAGGCTTCATCCGCCTTTTGGCAGCAATCACGTTTTGCATCACTAAATGACAAAGCCTATAAGTACTTACCAGCAAGCTCACTAAAAACACACATATGTAAAGCGTGCCCTTGAAAGGATAAACGAATCAACGGACCAAGGTTATTTAAGCCTTCCACTGAAAAATCTTTACTGGCTGACGTAGCGTCTAATCCCATTTTGATGTGTCATTTAGTTATTTTGATGATAATCTCGCACCTTTTCAACACTGGTTTCTGCGCCTTTCGCTATGTTATTGATCATTGTCATTGTAATTAGAGCAGAGTGCATTGCGGACTGATTTCGTGCCCATACTCATCTAGTCATGCCCACACTGTATATGGCGGCCATTCGCGGCAGTCCATCACGATGCTCCTGGTATATATACTCAGATCTGAATTGTCGTTTGCGATATTCCGCTCGCCTTGCGCCGGTAACCACCGGACCCCCGTGACCCTGAACAGGACAAGCGGTTACAGAAAATGGATTGATGGGTGGATGGATGGATAGATATTCCACTACTAAGAATTTCCTCCATTGTTTTCAGTAGTGCTATACTCTATCCGAACCACAAATATACGTTTATCTGCATGTAAAATAGAAAGAGAGAATGCATTTAGTAATAATGTAGCGGCAGAGATGCGTATGGTAAAAAGTAGAAGTATAATACAATACTAGAGATATCTTGTAACAGGTGGAACAATAGGGGCCCCAGACAGGGTAGAACTGGCCATCTGGCATACGGGGCATTCTCCGGGTTGGGTCATGCGCCCCCTCCCCCGCGGTCGGTAAAATGTATTTCTCTGTAAAAGTTATTGGGGAACCGCAACTTGGCAGTGGGGGACCCCAAAGTGCAGAGCCACACTGCATCTGGGGCCATTCCGTCCATTAAAATGTGAAAATACATTTACATAACTGTTACAAAAATTTCCTTTGGGATAAATAAAGTATCTGTCTGTCTGTCTATCTACCTACTTAGCTTTCTTTTGCGACGTTACTTTTATTTGGGCTGTTTTGAAACAAAGACCAATAAATGTTTCCGCCCGGTTTCGAACCGGGGACCTTTCGCGTGTGAGGCGAACGTGATAACCACTACACTACGGAAACTCACAGGTCGACTCTTAATTTATACTTTGTTGTCAAACAGTCTTCGTTTTAGCAGAGATTGAATTAATATTCATAGTATCTTTGAGGTATTTCATGGATTTTAATCTAACTTTTGTTTGAAAGGGGAAATGAACTGGATTAGATAAGGAATGTTACTTTGTTAAGACTCTGCTGTTATTCATCTTTTTCACAAAAGAACGTGACATTTTGTTTGTTTCGTTTGCAATTTACAATTTAAACAAAAAAATCGGAAAAATTACTAAAGAGCACAGATAAATTCAGCATTAATACGGTTTACAACACGATTTGCGGTAAAAAAAAATATATAAATAAATAAATAAATAATAATAATTATCTACCTCGATTGTACCTGGATAAGCGACAATTGAAAGCACGTGGTTCGAAGAATAATTATCCAAATTCTATTCCGTCTTTTAATCGAGTATGTAACCAATTCCCAACATTTACAGAATACAGTGTGACTTCATCCTTGGGCCCTTGGTGGCCAAACTGCTTTCTCAAACGTACGTGGCTTTGGATAAAACCGTTCAGAGAAAAATAAACGTAACAAAATATTCTCATTAAAACAAGCAGGGAGGAAAATCCCACCTCACTGGATTTCAAACACAGCGGCGAACGCAGCGCACAGATCGTTGTTCCACCTCTTTTCTTGCATTCATACATTTCTGTCTATTACTGAACCAAAGCTACATACGCTAGATATTTCCGTTTATCCATTTGTCCACCTTTGCATATCCAGTACGCGGTCGCAGTGAATGACAATTGTAACAACTAATGCGTACGTACAAACTTAGTTTTGACAAATTGGTGTGCATATGTTTATATCTGTTTGTCTGTTTGTTTGTTTGTTTTTGCTTAAGCAGGCAATATATTTGACGTCAAAATCTGAGGCGCACGTGTAATTTAATTAAAAAGTCCCACGAGACAGACCCAGAAAAGGAACACAATAAACCCAACTGAGGAAATACACGAAAGCTGCTTTAGCAAACGTGTGTAATTATTTGTCCTTTGCAAATGGGCAAATCTCAACAAACAACATTTTTAAAATGTTACGTGCACGTATGGAGAGAAGTCGGCCTACAAGATGCAATACACAGGATTTTCACCAGATGGAGATGTGTACCTTTAATTTAACCAGGAACCACTATAAAGTATCAGTTTAGTATAAACAAAACGCACTCATGTAACGTATTCTCTCTACCTCGGTGTGATTACAAATAACCAGAAGGTAACTAGGTTACACGAGTTATTGATCAATGGCTTAAACTCTTTAGCTATGTAACAATCTGAAAATGATATAGCAGGTAGTGCCACCAGCTTAGGCCTGAAGACTTTAGAGAATTTGCATTACAGGGCTTGTAGCATCAAATGAGCTGAAGCAATCAAAAAAAAATTAAACCCTGCACAGCTACTGCACCTTATTAAAGTCTTTAAACTGTGCTTCTTATATCAAATCTTATATAAAAAAACTGATGCACAACCACTCAAAATAAGACTCAAAATAACCTGGTGCAGCTGCACTTTCCGACTAAAATACAGCAGCAGCTCATGATTTCTTGTCGTACACTTGAGTTCATGGCCGAGATCCGTATCACACAGGGTCTGCGGGAGCAGCTGAGCACAGACCCCCTTTATGTCCGTCTTTCTACATGTATTAGCCAGAGATGCACATCAATCCATTGCTTCTCACGAACTACCTGCCACCGGGTTCATGCTAATACCTTAGTAACTGTTTTATTAAAATATTTTCTACGGGGTTTCGATAAATATATTCGAATCGAGGATCAACAAGTCGGTTGAAGGTTTATTCCAACATGCAATGTGTGTCAACGTACAGGGTGAACTAATTATGGGAAGCAACACATACAAAGGGACTAAAGCTAAAATATAAACAGCTACAAAGGCAATTTGCATTAGGTTGGAAGCCAGTTAGTAGTAGGAGTCCAGCTATACAATCACCGCTTTGATAGGTCGGTATTTCAGAGCAACGTGATGCAACTAGCAAAATTCAGAAGTGGCCAAATGCAAAAACCACAAAATTAATATGTTTAGGGGAATGGCCACTTATCGTGATAGACATTGTCCTAACACCACCAAAATACAGCCTGGAAAACTACCAGAGCAAGTCAATGATCCAGTTTTAATAAAAACAGTACACCGACAAAGCTGGAAAAAATATATATGTTAGGGTTGACATTTGGCCAATGTACAAAGGTACACTATCTGGTGTATGGAGCACAAATCCTGGACCCTTGAGCAAGACCTTTGGTCTGATGAGTCATGCTTCACCCTTTTTCTATATCTAGCTATAAACAAACCATGAATGTTTTTTGGCCGTCGTAGACAGCAAACAATGTTAAACAACGAGGAGAGCATTGGTAATAAACAGCAGCAATTTTTCAAGTTTTCAGTGGTCTAGAGTTTCTTCCAATTAGCCGTTCGTAAACTAACAACGAATCAGACGACGGCGGCTTCCTTGTGGGGCTTAGTGGAAGAATATCAAACAGCGAAGGTCACTACATTCTTTTGATCAATGCGTCACCAGCTGGCCAGTCAACAGAAGGGCAACAATATTGCGCAGGTCTTGCCAAACATTTCAGACAAGTTCATAAGAATCCCAAACCAAAATAAATATCAAACATGCATGTCTATTAATTTTTCTCTTTCACAAAC
The DNA here is from genome assembly GCA_026781065.1 of Mormyrops boulengeri. Taxonomy (NCBI): domain Eukaryota; kingdom Metazoa; phylum Chordata; class Actinopteri; order Osteoglossiformes; family Mormyridae; genus Mormyrops; species Mormyrops boulengeri. The sequence continues at coordinate 3,082,444 of JAODLD010000054.1, read as the reverse complement.
AACACACAGCTTCACAAGAATTCAGAAAATGACATTATGCATGCATTAAACTTTCACTTTCACCACAGCAATATCGCTAACGTACGTCTGCATACTGCAAATGCATAATTATTACTACAATTCCCAAAACATTGCAGATCATGCAAGGCATTATCCATACATGACATTTCTGCAAAAGTCCCCAGATGTTTGACTGCATAAAGATGCCATCAGTGACAACATTCAGGACATATAAACAACAGCCGTAAGCCGTGCATCTGAATCTTTGCAAAGTTTGGAATGCTGCCTTTTATGATGTCATCCGGAGATGAGGTCGGCCATGATAATCACCCAATAATCCATAATGGGTTGACTCAAAATTATTTCTTTTAACAGGCGTATTTGCAATCAGTAATTTGTATTTGGGTTCTGCTGCACATGTAATTGAATTCCCCTCCCCCAGTTCCTATTAAAATGCAAAAAAAATAAAATAAAGGCTACAATCTTCAGTGGGTCACACCTGCAGGGTAAGGGGTTCAAATCCCACCTATGCTCTCTGTGTGTTTCCCGCAGATTTCACCTACAATCCAAAGACATGCAGTTAAGCTAATTGGTGTCTAAACTGCCCCAGTGTACAGCTGTGTGTGTCTGTGATTTGCAACGGACTGGCATCCTGTGTGGGGTGTAGTCTAGCCTTGTGCCCTATGCTGTCTTGGATAGGGTGAAACCCCCTATCCACCTCCACCCAAAGTGACCCTGACCAAGAGAAGTGGTCAGAAGATGGACAGATATTACCAAGTACATAACTCTTATGGTAAAACAGACTAAAAAACATCTACGGTACTATTATAAAACATTACATTAGAGTCGACTGACAGATTCAAGGTTCGCAGACGTGATGGATTGAAAGGTTGCCATGGCGACAAGTTTGAAAACTCAAAAAAAAAGAGAAAACCTAGTGTCTGCCCTGAACAGATAGCTTGTTGAAAACTACCTCACCAGCATTAGCAGGTCGCAGATTTAAAAAAATAAATCCCATGTAATCAAAATAAAATGACAATGAAATGTATAGAACCGCAGTCACTAAAGACGAAAAAACACTGAAACAATGGGTGATAGAGAAAACAAATGATCGGTAGACTGACACCCTCACAGCCAATAATGCAGAAATTCCACACGTTATCTAATCGTCCATTTTACGTAACCACATATTCAGTACAGGGTCACAGTAAGGTGGGAGTCAGTCCCGGGAAGCACTAGACAGGATTTTCCCCTGGATACGATGCCAGACCATCATAGGACTGATTATTAAGAATCTGAAACAGTAAGTCCTGCAGCTGTAAGAGGAAACCCTCACATACACACACACACACACACACTATTCTCGGTTAGATTCCTGCAGCTTCTCCAGTACCGCCTTAGGGCTCTCACCGCCCATGCTGAGTAATTGCCCCTTGGTTTACGCATCCAGTTTGATGGAACAACAGGATCTTAGTAAAGTCTTTATGGTACCATATGCTTAGTTCTTAATGACACACACACAAACACACACACACACACACACACACACACACACATACACACACACGGGGACTATATTGATTTTCTATGGGCATAACCCCAATCCCGACTGACAGTACCAACCTCAACTGATTCAATTCAATTCAGATTTATTTGTAGAATTAATTTTCACATTACATTGTCTCAAAGTGCTTTACATTATGCCTGCACAAAGCCCCCAGTGACAAGGCAGAGGGGACAGTGGCAAGGAAAAGAAGGAAGGAAGAAACTTTGGGAGGAACCAGAACCAAAGGGGGAGCCCATCCTCCAGGGGCCAGCAGAGGAAGCCCTAACCCTAACCATACCCAAAGGGGAGCCCATCTTCCAGGGGCCAGCAGAGGAAGTCAAATGAACAAGATGAGGAAATCCTCATTTATACAATCCAAATTTTGGATTCTAAATGCAGAGAGCAGGCAGGTGAAGATGCTGCTTCTGATGGCAGGATGAACGGGGGTGCAGCAGCAGGGCAGCCAGGAGAGACGTCACAGGCAGAAGGGCGAGAAGGCAGGAGAGACGTCACAGGCAGTAGGGCGAGCAGGCAGGAGAGACGTCACAGGCAGTAGGGCGAGCAGGCAGGAGAGACGTCACAGGCAGAAGGGCGAGAAGGCAGGAGAGACGTCACAGGCAGTAGGGCGAGCAGGCAGGAGAGACGTCACAGGCAGAAGGGCGAGCAGGCAAGAGAGATGCCACAGGTAGTGGAGGCATCGCAGGCACCAGGGTCCCCAGGCAGCACACCCAGGGGGGTAGGGGAATAAAATGCGCAATTAGCCAAAGTAGGGGAGACTAGAGGCAGTACAAACAGTTAGGTGAGTGTAATATGTAAGCTCCGGCAGATAAGGCTATGGCAGCATAAGTAGGAGGGAGAGGCAGGTGGGAACGCAGGCATGGGGGGGCCCTGAAATGTCAGCACTCCAATTCCACAAGGGGGTGTGAAGCTAGAGTGACAGATTGACAGTTCAGTTCATCCAAAGCCAATGGCACCGATCCCCACCCAGCTCTACACCTTACACTATAGGTCTAACTGGGAGTGAGCAGTTAGCTAAAGCTAGGACTAGAGTCCCTCTAAGCTAAACTAAACAAGGGTGTTTTTAACCTAGACTTGAATATCGAGAGTCAGAATCCCGCACATCCACTGGAAGACCATTCCACATTCTCTTACAGTGCTCTGCAGCCTGCCATAGCTCTTTCTACTCCAGAAACTGACAGAACTCCTTCTCCTTGAGATCGAAGCAAGAGGAGGGTTGTAAGAGACCAGTAGATCTCTAGGGTATTCTGGTGTGAGTCCATTCATGCTTTATAAGTTAATAGCAGTATTTTGTAGTCGGTCCGAGACTTTACTGGAAGAGGGCTGATATGATCGAATGTTTTAGTGTTTGTAAGAACTCTGACTGCTGCATTTTGTATCAGCAAGTTTATATAAGGATCCGGATGGACAGCATTACAGTAGCTCAGTCTGGAAGTTATAAAGGCATGTATTAGTTTGCCTGCATCATGAAAGGAGACCATCTTCTGAGGCTTGGCTATGTTCTGTAGACTGGTCACCACAATGCAATACACACACAGACACACACACAGACACACACACACACACAGACAAAGACGCACACACACACACACACACACACATAGATGTGCACAGACACACACGCACACACACACACACACACACACAGCCTCGAACCCTCAACTCTTGCACTGTCCCCTGTGACACTTCACCCCCCACCAAGACACCAGTTAACTAGCTATACAATTAGAAATAACTCATTAGACACGTGTGACTGGAGTAACAGCGCTGGATTTATGGGATATTGTTAATCAGAGCCTTAGACGTAAAATGCACTATAACTACTTTTCTGTGAGAGAAAGTTAACCATGAAGTTAATGGTACATGAACATATAGAGTTACAGCAGCATCTAAACACATATTCCAGCTCTGAGCAAGTTGGGGCACAATACTGCTGGGGCGACTCACAATACAGGAAATCTAATGCAAAAGAACTACCATTGTAAACTGCTGAAAGAATGGGGGAAGAATGGCAACATACAGCTTTGTATATAATCGGTTATGTCCTTCGATATAAAATACTGGTGCTTACACAGTTACATTTCATTATCTGAAAAACAAGGAACATATCTCCTAGATGTAGGCATCTATCGGGCCCAAAGATGCAGTGAATATCATGACCGTCTTCATACCTCCAAGTGAAATGCATGCATTTTTAACAAAGTACTGGAGAATTAAAAATGATAAGGCTATTATAGTATACTCCTCCTCAAAAGATAAAATTGCGTATGATAAATGTGACATGCATCTCCCGAACACAACAGAAACTAAAGTTATGTTTTACGGATATTAAACCTGGAATATAATCTTAGCTTCTTTCCAAAGTCTTGCCTATTTTCATTGTTGTGGCACAGAGTTTGCACAAATTCCACAATTCCACTCCAATTTCCAATCTGCTTGGAACTTTTCTAGTACTGTATCGCGGTCAGATTATCTCTGTACCAAAGTCTACTACGGTATCACCAACCGTGCATGTTCCACTGCACAGGAAAAGCATCATGAAGGTTCCAAGACATTTTAAAAGGCGTCGCCTTATATTGCACGCCACACGTTCCAGCCCAGCTAACAGGCAACGTTCCCAGAACTTTAGCCAAAGTTATGAGGAGGTCTTCCCAAAGCAAGCCAAGATCAGTAAATCTTTCTTCGCCAACGGACGCCCCACAGCCGCTGGATCCCATGACCCTGCCCAACACCCAGTTCGCACAAGCATTGAAGAGAGTAGGAGCAAGAACACACCCCTGACGAACGCCAGAATCCACTGGGAAGAACACAGAGATTCTCAGTTTGCTCTACACAGCACTCAGAGTGCCAGAGTACAGGCCGGCCATGACGTCCAGTAACTTTGGGGGGATCCCGCACAGTCTCAGGATGTCCCACAGGGCAACTCGATCAACTGAGTCGAACGCTTTACGAAAATCGACAAAGGCTGCGAAGAACCTCTGCCGATATTCACGCTCGATGAGAACCCTCAGTGCCAGGATGCGGTCGATGGTAGACTTCTTAGGTGTAAAACCAGACTGCTCCGGTCGCTGAGAGGCCAGCAAGTGATCATGGATCCCGTTAAGGATGACCCTAGCAAGGACCTTCCCCGGCACTGAGAGCAGTGTTATGCCCCTGTAGTTGCCTCAATCCAGGCGATCACCCTTCCCTTTCCAGATAGGGACTACAGGTCCAATTTTCCAGTCAGCAGGGATGACGCCTGACTCCCAAATGGAAGCAAAGATTGCCTGCAATGCCAGGAGGACAGCCTTACCACCAGCCTGGAGAAGTTCACCCCGGGTACCACAGATCCCTGCGGCCTTCCCTACCCCCAGCTGACTCACCACCCATGTAATCTCAGTGAGACTGAGTGGTTCACAGCTGATTGGAGGATCAGCTTCGAGATCCGTGGACCCAGAGATGCCCAACATCCAGGCTGGAGGGTCAGCTTTAAACAACTGCTCAAAGTAGCCGGCCCAGCGGGTCACAACTGCAGTGTCATCCGTAAAGACCATCCCATCACCCGCCCTGACTGCAAGTCTCCGAGGAACAGATTCAGATGTGCGTAATGCTTCGATTCCTCTGTAAGCAGGACGTGGGTCACTGGACCACAGATGGTGTGTCACCTGCTCACAGATTCGTCTAACAAACGCCTCCTTATCTGCCCTCAGAGCCTCACAGCCGTCCTTCTCAGTTCCCGGTACAAACTGGAATTGGTTTTCATATTATTAGTCTTACTTGTAGTAGTGGGATAATGTTCTGGGGACACATCGAACGTTTTCATTTTTCATTTTCATTACGCTTGATCGTAACATTCGGTAAACGTTCTAAGAACTGAAAGCTGTTAGCGAGAAGGACGCGGAGAGATTGTGGAGCGAGCAGCTGGCTGACACGGGTGCAAGGTCCCGCTAACATGCTTTCCATCTTTCACACTGCGAATCATGCGGTGTCATGGGCTCCTGTGTAGCGTGAATGAAGGGTGGGAGTGGCTCTCATCTCACGCTACTCCCATATGTGGGCAGTGCTTATAATCCTGGCATTAAAAAACAAAAACTCTGTGGGAAACACAATTAGGAAACACAGAGTTCTGTCTGGAATGTTAAATGGGCGAGTTACAGATTACACCAACTAAAATGGCACCAGCAAAAAAAAAAAAAAAAACATGACCTTTTTGTGGGTAACACCAAAGGATGCAGTAATTGACTATTTGGTGATGAAGAACATACACCATTATCCCCCCCCCACACGCACACTTGGTTATTACATGTGTTCCATGGTACAGTATTGCTCAGGGTCTGGTGATTCAAAATGGAAATTAATTCAGTGGTGCTTAATCATAGCTGCGGGGAGAGAGCGGTTTGCTTGGCAGTCAGGGAGTGCCTCGGTCAAGTATTTCACGGGCACTTGTTTGGATCCACACTCGTGGTTCGTTAATGTGTTTAAAATCTAAAAGATTAATTGAAATCTTGCCACCGTAGCGAGGACGCGTTGACATTGTTTCCCAGTGGCGAGCGCAGTCTAGTCCGTTATTAATCTGCCACAAATGTATTTGTAACCCCCCTAATTACAACCGTAGCAAGTTTCGCCAGACGATAAGAAAACACCATGTGAATAGCAATGATTGTCACCGCCGCCAAATTACATAGCGAGCTATCATACTCATTACTACAAAGACTCCATCTGCCATGAAACGACGGCTGAACTATTACAGTTCTAATTGCTGTTTTTTGTGATTTAGTAAACAGCACTGAAACTTGACAACGGCAGAGTTTGTGCGCAAACCCGTTAAATATGTCCGAATTTTGTACGATACGACAGGCTCCGTTATTGACTACATGTCAGCGTTCAGCCGGCACGCGACCAGCTCCCTCCCAGGCGTCCCATCCCGCCTACACGGACACCAGGCCCACACATCATTTATAAATCATTTAGCACAATGCTGCCCATCGAAAATTCACTTTGTCTGTGCTTTGCAGCCTGTCCCCATCTCTGGATTAGTCAGTGCTCACATCCTTCGGAACAAAGGTTCCCAAACAGCATTGTTTCATCATGCTAGCAAGCTTTTAGCAGGATGACCCGCCACTCAGGTCACTCCCACCCCAGTTGACATGTGCTCCCATTTCAGCTGTTTGTTCAACAGTAACCTCCCTCTCCTCTACCATCTCATCAGTTACCACTATTTACAATTCCTGTCGGAACATTCTGGCCTTTTCTATCCGTTTACCAATAACCAAGAACTGCTTATCATTATAATTCAACTCACCTGACTGGAGTTTCGGTTTTCTCAAACTGCTTTCGAAATCCATCAAAAGCCAGAAATGTTCACAACCAGATTAGTGAAAACAAATGGGTGCTTAGAAGGATTCTGATAAGCAGAGGCACCACTAGAGAATTTGTGTACATAAAAGCATGTACAACTGGGCCCCCAACCCAGACCAATCCTATTATGTTAGACGTTTTTTTAACTATCCTAACTTCCCCCCTTTATGGGGGCCCTGCTGAAATGTACGCTTTGTAATAGCGTTGTCGGTTTTTACTTTTGTATTGTTCGAAGCTATTCTTCAGCATCTCCTGGGATTTACATATCCTGTGTATCCATGTTTTTCTTTGCTTTTTTTTAGAGTTTTATCTTACTTTAGTCTTTGGTACTCAAATGAAAAAATAACAATGATAAATGACATTAATACAGTGTCGATCAATACATAAAGGTCAAGTTTTAAATGTCCCTTTTAATAATTCTGCAGTGTTCTATTGCTTAAACATGAGTAATTAAAAAAGATTCACATACAGTAGGATCAATAAATTAAAATAATGTTGGCTAATGTGAGACAACTAAATCATTCAGCTTACCTGGGAATCAGACAAACATTTTACTTGCAGAATCTACAAACTAGACCAATGGCAACTGAAAAAAGTAAGATGCACTAAATTACAAGGCAATCCATCCATCCATCCATCCATCCATTTCATCTTCTAACCACTAACCAAAATTATGGTTGCAGAATAGTCAGAAGCCTAGAGTTGCTAATGGACAATTCCATGCTAACGCCAACATTAGCACAGAAATATTACGAGATCAGTGCAACACGGTTTCCGTCGTTTGTGGAGGACTGGTCACATCCGTAATGTAAAAATATCAGATGCATATATATTTTTTTTAATTTATCCTTTTGTGCTCATTCAAGTCTCTTTCATGCCACACATATAACGCCTTCTATAATTGTTGTTAAAACTTTGTCGAAAAGCTGTAGTCTCCTATAAAAGTTTGCCAGTTTGACATCACATCCATAACCCTGATAATGTGATGTATTTCTAACATTAACATTTCTAAAATTAATATTTTCATTTTGAGGATCTGTCTATATTCAACCCAAGAGGTTTCATGAAAAGGTAAAAGAGAGAGTTTTCTGAATGTGGACATGCTGATTAACTGCAGAATGAGTCACAGTTTCAAGATACGCTTGTGTGATGTAAGGTCACACATCAGCTCTTTGTTACAACATTTACCAAAATACTTGCTGTGTTTAACTGAGCAATCAAAAGATCGTCAGACTAATTAAGTGAAGTGAATTCAATCTAAATAGAACATATTGGGGTCTTCAATCAAATGTTTCATATTGATCTATCTTGCTCATGACGATGATGGTGTCCCTCTATTCCTCTACACAGAACAGTTTGGACTTTGATATTCTTTAGCTGCCTGCTATTCTTTTTAGAAGCAACAATTGTTGGATCAACGTGTTTAATAGAGATGCGGGAAAGTATGTTTCCTCGGTATCTTTAAGCTGTTCAAAACTCTAGAAGGCAACATACACCCACTTCAGTACAAATTCATTGTTAATATTAAACCTAATAAATAAATAGATAAAGCAAGGCGAGTGCATGCGGCCCCGAACAGAGGCAGCTTTGTGGAGAAGTCCAGCCTCCTACTTTAGCGTGCTATTTATCGGCCATCATTTGCTCCCCGTAATACTGTAAACGGAAAAAACAACTAAAAAGCTAGGCGTATGTTTAATGGTCATATCAGTGCTCATATCAGTGCTCATATAACGAGAACTAGGCGTAGTGTACGCACCCATAAAGCACTGACATTTTAAAATATTAAAACAATAAGTCAAAGAAAATGCCAAATATAAATATTCTCTATAAACACACCCCCGGCTTTCCCACCAACATAGTCATGGAAAGCAAAACTACAAACCGAAGCATAGTGAAAACAATTTTTAAACGAGGAATATAAATAGCAGGCAACGAGCTGAAACGCTGCACTTTTCCAGTCTTAATTCAGTCCTTATACATTTCTCGTCCATCTATGCTCTTTCTCCCATTATCTCATCCCTCGTTCATTTGGTGTTAAATTACGCAACGATAACGCTATTTATCTACTTCCGCTCAGTTTTAGTTGTTAACTAACTAAAAATACAATTTAAAAAAACATTACCGACTACGTGAACTTAAAAAAAATGATAACGAATACATGCATACGTGCATCAAGAGAGTTGGACAACTTGAAAGCTGCCTCTCCAAAATTTTAGATGGACATGGTGGATTTCCCCTGCTCCCCCAAGCCGGGGGGGATTCCGCTGGAGTGTGTTTCCTGTGCTAGAGGGATATAAGCCTATTCCCCACGCTGAAGTGGAGAGCGATTAATCGCCGAGGTGCCTATTGTGAACACTAATTAAATGGATGCGCCATTATGAGGTCCCATCCGAATCCTTTCACATTTCACTCTGACGACGGCGAGCTGCCAGGTCTCTGCGCTTGTTATGTGAAATGAAAGGAAGCAGAAGCAGATTCTGTGGGCCTCACAATGAACACTTTCAGAGCAGATGTCTATTTCGTATCACTCTTTGACAGCTACATAGAACAAGACAGATATAAGAGAAAATTATTATTATAGGAACGACAATGCAGCCCACAGCTACAAATAAATACAGCATGCTTTTATTCTAACAGTCTCCTGGGTAATCATATTGTCAAGCCAAAAAAAGCCTTGTCTTTTCCTGGCTTAGTCATGGGGCCAAAAAAACGGGGAGCTGCATCTTATGTTACATGATCAGGAACTATTTCGAGTTTTTTTTTTTTTTTTTTGATGATTCATTTTTACGCTTTGAGTCGTGATTGAAGCTCGCGCGCACGCGCACGCACGCGCGCGCGCGCTTCTCCTTCTTCAGCACTGAGTTGTAGACTCACCTGTTGCGGAGTTGTGAAAAAAAACGCCAAGAAGAAGAAGAAGAAAAAATTGTAAATCTCCGACGCACCTATCTGTTTTCCCCATCTCGGCGAGTGCACACGATCATACGTCTTGCCGCTCAGCAACCAGCCCACTTAACTTTTTCATTCGTCTTCCCACAGAACAAATTCCCACTGTGCACTGAAACGAGGGATTTTCTGCTTGACTGGGGAAGAGAAAGAGATCGGAACGACGTGATATCTCAAATCGCACTGTTTTAAAAACAGGTGCTGCGATTATCATCTACACAGGATTTTATCTGGTATTCCAGTGAATAATGATCAACCCATAAGAAATTTTGGGGCTGCAGTCTAAAAAGTGCCATGAAAGAGTTTTGAATTTAGTGTGAATTTAGTAATGAAAGATCACCAGTGGAATTAAAGAAAACACTCTTTGCATTAGTTGTTTTTAAACTCCATATAATTATTTTAGGAGAAACGGTATATAAGAAAGCACTAGTGTGACTAAAGACCATTCATGTCGTACTGTGAGATGCACAATTTTTTGACAGTAGCTTATACGTATTTTATCACAGAAAGTGATTCTGACATTGGCATTATAGCTTTGTATATTTATACAGTTAAAGTACTGCGGTGCATTTATATGTCATTAATTTTACTGGGTTCAACTCAGCGATTTCCCAACTGGAATTTCCCAGTAGAAGTTTAGAGCTTTTCAAATGAGTGAATTCCTGTCTGACAGCCTAAAGAGTAGCTTGTACAGGTCATTCTCAAAAAATTAGCATATTGTGATAAAGTTCATTATTTCCTGTAATGTACTGATAAACATTAGAC
>JAODLD010000054.1:3031769-3045494 GCA_026781065.1 Mormyrops boulengeri | reverse complement strand
TCTCCCAGCCAATCAAGAACACCGAATACCTGTCGCCCATCTCCCAGCCAATCAAGAACACCGAGTACCTGTCGCCCGTCTCCCAGCCAATCAAGAACACCGAGTACCTGTCGCCCATCTCCCAGCCAATCAAGAACACCGAGTACCTGGTACAGGCGTGTTGGGAGCTGGGAGGGAGAAAAAATGTGGACTGTCTGGGGTTCCCGAGGACTGGGTTGGGGGACACTAACATATATGATATATATTTATATATTCATATGTGAAACAGACAATAACATACCCTTTTAACTACTGTCTTAAAATGTGGCAAAACTGTGTTATGTTATGAAGATGTATTGCTTCTGGAAAATAAGTCCCCATAAGATAAAATGTGGGTGATAAAATTATACAAGGACTGGCTGCATATAATACATGTTATATAGACAAATAAAAACTATTATAAATAAGTAATAAAAGGCAAAAAACTGGCTTATATGATATAAAATTGTGCTTCTGATGGGCCGAAAACTTTTTCCACGGTGTCATGGATACACTAAGTTAGCCTGGCCGACAGCGAGCGTGAAATATCACGCTGCCGTAGTAATCGGCCAGGATAAACTTCAAACTAGCCTCATGCAATAACTTCCCGAAGTTCTCGCTAACTCGGCAATCTCGCCTCGCGAAACTGGCCTCAGGGATGAGAGAATCCTATTAAGCAAGAGAGTTGAATTACCTTCAGAAGCAGCTGCCAGTATTTCGGGCACCTTGTCAGCACTTAAAGTATTTTTTTTTCCTAAATTGCTTAAAAAGTTAACACAACCTTTAGAAACTTGTTTTCTTCTTTGCAATTTGCGCCACACAATACAGAAGAAAATCTTTTATCAAAATAACACCCTCTGTTCTCTAAGGAGACTGTTCCCTGCCATTGCTCAGAAAGACAGGACCTTTATAGCCCTCGACACGACATCAAGAAACACGGGAGTGACTTTTTAATGGCCCCTTTGGCACAGAGTCAGACATCACCCCTTATTCAATCATATGTCAAATTATAAACCGAGTTAGCAGTAAGCACAGGGCACAAGGCAAGGGACAGACAGGACAGGAAGGCCTATTATGATCATCCATCCATCCATCCACCCATGCATCCATCCATCCATTCATCCATCCATCCATCCATCCATCCATCCATCCATCCAACCAACCTGGTCAGGGCCACAGGTAATAAAGTAATAAAACAACAACAACAGTAATATTATTACTAATAATAATAAACAATAATAAAAATAATAATAATAATGCAATAACACATGGTAATTATATAGTACACACACTTACACACAAATAATTCTACTTTGAGCACAAAGCAAGGCAACTTCACACCGAAATACCAAAAAAAAAACACTTTTAAAGAAACATAATGAACAATTCCAGCTGAATACCTTACACATATTATGGCACCAAGCAACACGGCCACTCAGTAAATGGGCCTAACAGATGGAGGCGCGTAAACAAAAGACACAAAATGGCCAAAACGCAGAAGCGTTAAAGGCAGGAGGCTCGAAACATGCGTGCAATTTAAAAACGATATTCGAAGGAAACCTTGCATCAAGTGCAAAGAACGGTGGTCAGGCCAGAAATTATTGTCATGGCCGCCGTCCACCCTGGAACCAAGTGACCTTTTTATATATGGTTTGAGATCAACTGATTATATTTAGATTTTAACATTTATTCATCCATTTTCCAGCCGCTTATCCAGTACAGCGCTGCGGCCTGTAGCTTCTCCCAGGTAGAATAGGGCATAAGGCAGTGCGACATGCTGAATGGAGCGCCAAAGCTCACTGCATGTCACAGGAATAACGTAGGAGCTCTGCACACAGGGCGGGATTCGAACCCCCTTTAGGTGTGAATCTCCTGCGTTGATCCCTAAAACTGTAACAGTGTTAAGAGAACAGATCTGCAAATAAGTAGGCAATAAGTAACAAAAGACGTAAAAAATACGTGGGGAAAAACATGAAGCCTGTTTTATTGACTGATTAGCGTGTTTGACAACGCAGGAAAAGCAGAACACGCCATAGGTTAGAAGCTGGAATTCTGTACAAGAGTAATTAAAACAATACAAAGGAACAGCAAAATACTCATATGAATGGACTCATATCAATGAATTGTCACACCCTTATTATTTTTTATCTTAATAAACTGCACATGTATTCTCAAAGCTTTGCCTTTTAGGGAAGCTAAACAGCATTTCATAAGAATCAGCACCGTGCAGGTCATCTGCCCAGTTAGCTACGGCATGTGATGGTGCCAAATTGCACCAGGAGGTCTCACTTCCCCGTCGTGTGAAGACCGCCAAGTAAATGTAAGTTTATCTCCCTGTGAGATGGGATTTCAGTCATTTCTCCCAAAAACTGATTCTTCTGTGTCTCAGCAAAACAACATTTTATCTATATAGCAGACACCCAAAGTGATGCAGGTTTTAGAGCAAGCAGGGTCCCTGGAGGAGTTAGGGTTAAGGCCCTCGCTCAAGGTCATAAAGGTGAAATCACTCATCAACCCAGAAAGCTGAACCTACAACCTTCCAATCCCAGGCACATAACCCTAAGTCGCTGAGCCACACCACTGCCCCCCACTCTCCATTATTATCATCACGCTTCTCCTGGTGAGGGTCACGGCGGCATGATACCACACCAGGCATCTCTTTCCAAAGCCAGACTCCACATTATCCTAGAGCAGCGGTGCTCAAACTTTTTGATTAAAGGTCCACATCAGATTTTTGTTCAAAGTCAGAGGTCCCGAACAATAACCTCAGATGCAGACATCAAAATTTAACGAAAATGTTTTACTGTCTATATACTGTATTTCTGTACTTCAACCCACTTTAATCCTTTTGATGTTAACCGTATTGATTCATAAGTTACATTGTCAGCTGGTCTGGATTAATTTGTGGTTCGATCCCTATCCCTATTGCAGTCCAGACGTTGACAATCCCTGCTCTAGGGGATTCCCAGATGTTGCCAAGCCGACTGGGAGATGTAATCCCTTCAGTGTGTGCTGGGTCTGCCCCAGGGTCTCCATCCAGTGGGAGTTCTCCACATGGTATCCTCACGAGATACCTGAATTAACCCAGCAGACTCCTCTCAACCCCATAGGAGCAGTGGCTCTATCTTGCGGTCTATCCAGATCCCCAAGCTCCTCACCGAGTTACAGAAAGGGAGGTCAGCGACTCCTGCAGAGAGACCGCATTTTGCCTACTTGTACTCACAGCTCATGAGCACAGGTGAGAAAGGGAACACAGAGTTACTGGCAAACCAGAATCCTTGCGTGAAAAATCAGGTTTTGCTTCCCCATCACAGAGCTGCAAACCTGCAGCCATGAGACCGTCCAATCTCACGGTCCCTCTCACCATCACCAAGGTACTTAAATTTATTCACTAAGGAGAAACCCCAGACTCTTATCACTTTCATACAGGGACCAAACAGCACAGAGTGGTAGCCCATGTTTCTTCAGCTCCTTCTGCAGCCAGGGCAGTCAGCCATATGCCGTCTCCAAGTTCACAAGACGCATATCGATGGTCTATTCGCCACAACCAAACGAGGGAGAAGAGTTGACCCACTCGTCTATGACCAACCGGATATCCACACTGCCCCTCCAGAATCCTCAGGAGTAGCCAACCAACGATCCAAGAAAGACTTCAACGAAAGACGCCATGAAAAGCCAGAGAACCTTATCAGGCACCGGGTTACCAGGACCATCCCCTGGAACTATGTCTGGGGGGTGGGGTTTGCCAGCGATCCCCTGGTGACTGGGGTGCTCCAGTAACACAGCTAGGCTACGGATCCGCACAGAGACATCTCGTGGGCTATGGATTCAAAAGACATTTAAAAATAACACGATAATAAGGGAACATGTTCAAATATGGGTGAGCAACATATGTGAGTCACTTCCTGGTCGACTTTGGAAAAACACTTTCTGAGCCACGGAGCTGCAGCACTGACTATTAAGAGGCTGAATGACAAGGCTTATTTATTTCCAAATAAGAACACAGAGGAAGCCCCAAGCAAGAATTCGGCACCTGCCACATACAGACACACACGGCTCCTTGCCTGTGAACAAAGACAGCCACTGTCAGCCTCTCCTGCTTTTTTTGGTACCTGAACCAAGCTATCGAGAGGAAAATGGCCCACACACCACCAATTTTGATTTATGGTTCCCCTAGAAGTGCGAGGCTCATCCGCGCAACAAAGATAATACTTTGCAATCGGGCGACCTGCCCAAGCGAAGCTCCAACACAGAAACTCTGCCAGAAAAACAGTCTAGAGTCTGCCTGAGTTCTGCTGTCTGATACGGCATCAGCTTCTGGAATCGTTTAGATATCTGCGGCGTGTAAAAAGGGGCAATCATCACGGTAGGGGGTCGACCTGCGGTGTACATCTCAGGGGGTTTGAGGGGATGCGAGCTTCACAAAGTCACATATCTTGAGTACATGCCGAGATTCAGACTGATGCTTTGCGGAGCCTAATTACTGCGTCAAAGGCAGCAGTTTTAGATGATTTTTTAGAGGGGAAGCGGCGAAAACAAAAACTCGCGGCAGATAATTGCCTCACAGAGCACAAGTCAAGTGCAAAGCATTGTTCACTCCAGCCCTGATTGACGTCTCCTTTGTTCCTGACAGCCTGAAGCAGTACAGGGCATGCTCTGAGTCTCAGTATCACAGTCATACCTTTCCAGCAAACTTTGCTAATAACTAACGACATGCAAATTTATGAGGAGCCTAGCCTCTTCTACATAATAATGTGCTGAGAATAGTGTGCGTGCAATCAAAAAATGGGAACTGTCAATGAAGCCTCTTTTTTTATTTAAATTAAGAACAGCCTAACGAAGCTGAGCTCACCTAGTAGCACGGAGCTATCAAGATCGATTAGTAATGCCTAAGTCCTAATGGCTTAACACAAGGCAGTTTCTCTCAAAGCATGGATTCAAATACAAATGTCGAAAATATGAAGATTTTCTGAAAACAAGATGTCAGCCAGTAGACAGCTGGGCCGCTGTTTTGTGAGTGTGGCCGGACTCCTGCGAACCGGCCACCAGCCAGGCAATTCGGCACCACTGACAGCTCCGCAAGTGGACTATTTCAGTATCATGGAGGGTGGGGGCTGTCGCGTCCGAATGGGAGAACACAAGGCACATCCGAAAACCAACGAGCCTCTGGATCCCGGAGGACAGCCGGAGACACGCCCAGTCACATTTTTGTGTCAGAATCGTGTGCGGACCGCGGTCTACCGCAGCCACACTGACCTCAGCCAGAGTTGTGGGAGGCATCTCCACTCCAGTGACTTAATTCCTTACTATCTGGCCTCGCCGGAGATGATTCAGTGCAGCATAATGACGGGACAGGAAGCGTCTGGCCCAAGGCACTTGATGCGACTTCGAACTGTAAACTATGCCGAAAGCAGTAAGGAACAGGAACGCCTACTCAATCTACGCATGTACAGTTTACATACTTATTTATTCTTAGACTTGCACTACTTGCCATTTTACTGCCAAATGCACACTATGGGTATCTGTGATCACTTTAAATTTTTACCAGTGATGTCCTATATCTTGTCTCTTATACTTATTTCCATTGTTCCCAGTTGCTGGGCATTTCGTACTGTATTGAGTTTAACTGTAAATGCGGCAAATAAAACAAATAAAACTTTGCAACTAAACATGTGGAGGAACAGCTCAGTCCATGATGGGAAGAGGTAAGCAAATAACTTCTCCGTTCAACCAAGACTCACAGCAAGGCAAGGAAAATTAGCAATGCGAGAGATTATGAAACAATGCGCCAATACCCATGATGCAACTGTGCTGCCAAAAGGAATGCCAAGCCAAGACTGTTGACATTTCCCTTTCACTGGCTGCCGGGTAAATAAGCGGGATTTCTGACACAGAGAGCAACATCTGCATCACAGCTGCATGTCTGAAGATCAATTATAACTGGAGATTCCCCAAGCGATGTCAGCGAGTGCCCCCCGCAGAAATGTCAGCCGCTAAATTTATACATCTACGAGCGATGGCCTGGACCGCCGGCATGCTCTTTTAGGGAGACGGTGCACTGGACCTCTTTGAAGCCGCGAGTAATGAGTGCAGACAGAAAATAAATGACAAGTGGCCAGTGAGGCAAGAGTAGAACGGGATCACATCGGATCAGGAGGGCGGAGGCAGCGGAAAGGCCAATGAAGCAGCAGCTGCAGGCCCAGCTAAAAGAACGGAAATTAAAAATTGACCTTGTAGTATAGAACACATAAATTTGCTCTTAGGAAGAGCTATATTCTACAGTTCCGTCCTTATTTCTAAAGTGCTCCCATGAAAACAACTGAGTGCAAGGATACAAAAAATGGTAACACTTTACTTGACAGGGTACAAATACTTAGTAATAACTCAGTTACAACTGAAATACCAACCATCAGCAAATCAGGAACACAAATATAGTCGCCACTTCAGATTAAAGATGCGTCACGTTTCATTAACGAACAAACATGAGATCAATATTTTACTTGTGTTATTCATCACTGGTTCCTTCAGTGGTTCACAAAGACTTACAGAATTAACAGATATAGTAACAAATATAGTAACTGCTTGAGGTAAAATATGCGTCATAATTCATTAATGATGAATCAACATGATATCAGACCGTAACTAAGACTTTGTGGTTAATAAGTAACAACATAATACTATATTATTTGTGCCCTGTCAGGTAAAATGATGATCACCTTAAATGTTCCATCTCTGGTGGTGGAAGAAATTGAATGAAATCACAAAAAAATCAAATGGGGTCACGTCAAGCTAGGCATGCTGGGTTAAAATGTATCAAATTAAGTGAATTTTGGCTTTAAGCGTCACTCCACTAAAATAAAAAAATATAAAACAGCATTAATAATTGTACCGTACCAGGTCACCGCCAGCTGCAAGGCAATAATTAGCATTATTCCATACATGTTTTGTGTTCTAGCATTCAAAGATGCCCACAGTCAGGTATGAAGCATTCAATTCTCAGACGGTGAATACATACAAATGTCATTCTGCAAATTTTGTAATTATCTATGCCACTTGGTACAAAACCTCAGGCAATGTTTAGTAAATATGGGAATGCGTGAGAGACAAATAGTGTTTTTTAAGAGATAATGTTACGATAATGATGACAAGTGCTTTGTGAGCTTGTATGCATGTGGGTTATGTGTGTATTACATTGTAGGGAACAAATGTCAACAGGAAACCTAATTTTATAAAAAATCTGTGACCACAATCAAAATATTTTGTTTGGTTACTTATGGTTAAGGTTAGGGCTGGGTAGGGGTTAAGGTTGTCATTGCTGGGATTAGAAATGAATGGATCGTTACCCAAAAGATATGAATTCAAATATGTCTGTGCCTCTGTGTGTGTATGCATATGTGTGTGCGTGTATTGACTATATAGACAGTTATATTGTGTGTCTGTGTGTGCGTGTATTCTCTATATAGACAATTACATTGAGTGTAATTGCATGACACTTGCATGCTGGGAAACCACAGAAGGTACAACAACAGTACATCGCTGGAGTACAGCACCCGTGTCGCCATGGCGGTTAAAGGTCACCTGACCCTGTTTACACATTGACTCCATCCCATGTCAGTGTGTGGTCATGTGCTCGTGTCCGCTGTGTGAATTCTTTGACGCCGTTGGTTTTTTCTTTACGGTATTTCAGCTCTCGTCTTGCTTGCGAGTTTATCCTCCAAACCTTGCTGCTCTGAACCACGTGTCACACCCTCATCCCACACCAAACAAGTTGCCAAGTTGATATTCTCACATAATTTTCTCCAGTGCTATAACTATGACGTCCGAACACTGGCTGTGCATCAGCCATGGGGGCTTCAAAGGTCCCCTCCATACATAAAAAAATACTAAATATACTCAGAAACCCTGCTTTATTCCAGGGTTCAGAATGCAGAGGGATCGAGCAACAAAGAAGTTAAATGGCTATCGATTGCGATAAAATGACCGAAGACTGCAGCCGCGACCTGCATGATGATCTGAATGCTCTCCTTTGGTTAACAAGAAGCCTGCATCCCAAAATGAACGTCCTACCATGTTCCTATGGTAACGGATTAGCGTATGAGCGTAGCCTACCTGGGTGAAATGTCGCACCCTTGCTGCATAAATGCTCCGAGGGAGAACCACAAGCTGTTGAAGATGCCAAACTCGTTGCTGTGCTCCTGGCTCTGCGGCTGAGGCTGGCTCTGCGGCGTCTGGGCCTGGTTCTCCAGTGCGGGAGACTGCGGCGGCTGCTGCTGCTGGCTGGACTGCTGCTCGTCCGTCTCCTCCATCTCACCCCCGTGCCACTCGTAGGGGCTGAAGCGGCTGACCAGGAAGAGCACCACGCTGACGCCGATGTAGGCGAAGACGATGCACATCCAGATCTCGTAGGCCAGCGGGTCCAGGAAGGAGAAGACACCCGGCTTGGATTTTGTCGGCTTCTTGATCATGATGGAGATTCCCAGGCTCATGAAGGGTTTGGAGAAGTCGATGACCTCCTCCCTCACCAGCGTGATGGTCAGAGGGGCGACCGCCACGTCGGCTTTCTGCGGGGGCGGGGCACAGCTCAAAGGTTAGCCGAGATGCTAATACGTTCAAAACAGACAAACAAAACAAAGAGCAAAAGTACTCATAGTAATGGCGGGGGGGTGGGGGGGGGTTGAGTTTAGAACCCACAGCAACTTCCAGCTGCTTGGGGGATCCAAACATCTGCAATGACCAGAAGCACATAATACATTTATTATAAATAATTCATAATTCTACCAGCATTTATCTGCTGCTGTTACTGTTCATATTATTAATATTATTTTTATGCAATGTATGTAAAATACCATTAATTGTTTTGCTATAATTCAATTTTCATATCATTAAATATACTTTTTATATTTTATTAATATATCTAACTAAATCACATTCCCCTATGACCTACTGACTTTACCTGTTACTTTTAAACTGTTGACAGTCTATTGCAAAAGTGGTAGAATCGATTAAAAAAAAACATGTACGTATATATTTTTAAAGTTAACAATCCCTTTGGAGTCCCTGATATGCTTCTGTCCTCCATCTTCCAGGATCTACAGCCCAGTGTGAACAGCCAGGTGCAATACCTCCAGTAGATTTCAAATCAAAGAAAATATACAGCCTCAGAATATCGGAATTTTCTAGAAATTCAAATATAGCTGCTGTATGTCAATTTTAATATGCATGATTCTGATAAGCCCCCGCAGCTCTGAATAGGACTAGGGGTTAGTAGATGGATGCATGGATGATTCAAATAAACTTAAACACGTCATTGTTCATCATCGTTCCATAAATGAGTGTTATGAAGTATCTGCGTGATTAAGAGCCTCACCCTGAAGGAGAAAGATGCCAGTGTCTCTCTGGGGACGTTCTGCTTACATAACCCTAATATCAGTGTAAACCTCTAAACCCTGAAGATAATCCAGGGTTTTTCATAAAAGTGACATCAATTAGATACTAAAAGGCCAAAGAGGCTGTATTCCCATTACATTCTAGTCAGTATTTCTGTAGAAAAAAACGAAAAAAATCCTTCTTCATCCATCTTAAAAACTCATATCCAGTTCAAGGTGACAGTGAGTCAGAAACCTATCGCAGAAAGAACAGGGTCCATGGTGGAGATCAGAGGGGGAAGTCCAGGTTCAGAAAGTCCAAATCCGGAGCAGGATTTTGTTTCGAGCAACCAGTTGAGTATAAAGAGTCGCAGTCACTTCAAAGACAGTAGCTACTTCGGATGAAAGATGCATCATGATTCATTAGTGATGGTCAAACACAACATGAGTATTTCATTTGTGTTATTCATGACTTGTTCCACCAGTAGTTTTTTCAGTTCACAAGCTTTACAGAATGAACAGATATAGTAACATATACAGTAACTGCTTGAGATAAGATGTATCACGATTCATTATGAATTAACATGAGAGTAGTATGTAAAGTATTACAAGCAAAGTTTTACCCAGAGAAGTAACACGATTCAAACCAGCAACTCTAGAGGTGTGAGGCAACAGTGTTATTCAAATGAACCGCCCCATTAATTTAGCCCAATTTTTTAAAATATAAATATATATAATCAATTTGAACTTCACAGTAGTGTTATGAAACTGAAAAGAAACAAATGGCTTCATGTGGTCACACCTGGCTAGCATTTGGCCTGTATCTGCTGATTTTCAGCTGTGCGCTTCTGCCGGGCTGAGAAAAGAATATGCACAGCAATGAAAGAAGAGGGCTTCAAACCCACATCCTTCTGGAGCCCTAAAGGAAGAAGAACTGTGGGCTTCATCCCAGGGACATGAAACCAAACAGGGGTTCAAACCCACATCCTCCTGGAGCCCTAAACGAAGAAAGACCGCGGGCCTCATCTTAGGGACATGAAACCAAACAGGGGCTCAAACCCACATCCTCGTGGAGCCCTATAGAGAAAGGTATAAATTTTGAGCTTCTGTGATATTTAGTTTTATTTAGCTGATTTTTTTCATATGACTCTCTTATAATATTACATCAAGAAGAAGAAAGCTTTTCCTGAACATACAAAACAAAAAAATTATAATGACTCCTTTCTGTAGCCTTGCAGAATCAATGCATGTTCAATGAGCCCTTACAGCAGAACCGCTTTCATTCTGTCCTTGGTTCTGCTTCTGTACTCTCTCCTGATTCAGAGCATGAAAAGCAGAGGACAGCTCTCCAAAACTTAGAGGAAGAAATGTCTCTGTCTATTCACAGAGAATTAAAATGCTGCGGCATGAAAGGTTCCTCGTTAGCATCTAAAGAAGCCATCGACACTATCAACAATTCTTAAAAACAGCAGGTATCACTGTACAACTTTAAAATAAGGCTACCCTTATAAAGGTTTATAATCAGGGATTGACATAACTGGTACGCAAGTACGCATACGTGCGGCAATCCGTCATCGTAGCAGCGTGAATGCGTACGTATTTTATGTGGATTTGCGCCAATATGACGAAATTATCGTGCATTTTAACCTTTATATGCTAATTCATGCTTCATTTGTGGTATAGAGGTTAAAATGCACGATAATTTCTTATCATATCGGCGCAAATCCACATAAAATACGTACGCATTCACGCTGTTACAACAATCGACTGCCGCACGTTTCACTTTTAAAGGTGAATGCGTACTTGCATACCAGTTATGTCAATCCCTGTTTATAATCAGGTTATTAATTAGGTTGTATCTCTTTGTAAACCATTAATAGACCATTATAAACAAGTTATAACACTATTTTTTATCATTAATGAGTTACTGCCATTCAGACGTGGCAAATGGAAGCCTTACCGTAAAGTGGTTCCCTATGTTCTTTTATGTGAATAGGTGTTGGTATATAATGCGGGAACACGTTAATTTTAAAAAGGCTTGTGTTAGCAAATGGCTCTAATGTCCACTAAGCTGTTCTAGTTACTTTCAGCTGTGTGACATTAACCACAAATTATCTTGTCGGTCACACTTTCATGAACTTGTGTTCCTTGCAATCTCCACCCACCCCAGGATTTTTAATATATGAACAATATATATATATATAAATATTAATTCTGGTATACGCTTTTGTTCATGAGAGTTTAACTTACACAAAAAATGTTCTGAGGGGAGAAAGAAAAATGATTGGTTCAGAGAGATAACCAATCAGATTGTAGATCTAGAGGAGGTGACTCTGATTGGTTGGTCCCGCTTCCTTTATTTGCTTGGACCCAGCTCCTCTACAATCTGACCAATCCTTTTTCGGTCTGCCCTCAGTACATTTGCGTGAGGAAAACTCCCAAGAACATGTGCTTCTGTGGCCTGTAGGTTCAGTTCTGCATCATGGCCTTGCCCCTTCAGGCACCGAGGATGGACGCACTCGTCCCTGGATCGAGGGGATTAAGGGCAGTTATTAAGAGGCTCAGCCCGATGAGAAATGGGTCCTGCATCCGACCCCATTTTCCCAATTACCCGAGGTTCACTGATGCTTTGTCCAAGGCCCAAAGCAGAAGATGTGGGACATCTGTGTGAAGAAAAGCACCTACTTCCTGTTGTATGTTTGCCCCGCGACTTGAGGAGCGCCCCGGCGATTACGGGACCTTAGCGTATTTAATCACCCACTGATTGACATCATAAGCGTCTTGGCACATCTTAACCCCGGAGATCTTTCTACAAAGCATCCATTTGCCCATCCTTTATTCATACATCCACATGCTTATTTATTATTTGCATATTTATATTCTACGTCAATTTGTATTTCTACAAATTTCTTTTTACTTTTGTATTTTTGTCTTAATTCTATGTTTAATTACCACCAACACCAAAACAAACTCCTCATACTTTCCGTTATTGCCGAATAAAGGATTCTGATTCTGATCTAGAAGATTCTAGAGACACTTTTTTTGCCCGACACGGGCATTAACCTACATTGGGGACGACCGCTTACCCCGTAGACCAGCTCCCCCACCATGCCGTTCCACATCTTGGTCTCGGAATCACGGGCCCCGTACTTCCCGTCCGGAACAATCTCCAGCTTGTACGTGTAGCCGACGTGCTTGGCGATCTCGGCGGCCAGCTCCACGCAGTAGCCCTCGTACTTATCGTTCCCCACGAACTGGTCGTGGTTCTTCTTCAGCATCACGTATGGCGACTCCTTCATGGTGGAGATAGGGAGATGCCTGGGTTTGCTGTCCATTGAGTAACTCCCCCCCCGCAAAACGTTTCATCAAGCATCCAACCGTAACGTTATATGTTCTGTGGTCAAGACCCCCTTCACTATGCTGAAACGATGCCAGTCTCTGCCATTTGCACCAGCACGACACACTGGGAGACATATCCCACCTTGCACCTTGCAAAGCTTGGGGCTCTGAGCTCAGGGTCATTTTTCCAGGCCCCTGTGGCATATTTTGGGGTTAAGACCCTCGGTCAAGGTCCCAACAGCAGCATCAGACTGCCAGCCCCAGGATTCGAACCAGCAGTCTTCCGATCACCAGGCTAATCACTAAGTCACACACTGCCTTGCTACGCACACTGGATCTGCTAATACCTATTAGCATGGAGCAGGGAACTGGACTGTCCCGAAACAGGGAGCCATCAGCCAATCCTAACACACACAGAATCTACAGCCCACGCAGAAGGTGTCGGACATGCGGGCCCCGATTCCACTGAATTGAAGTGACAGGGAACAATCATTAACAATGCAAAGGTAATGGCCGAGAGGTGATAATGCGGTAATGCAATTGTTTCATTGATGTTCGTTTTCAGTCAATTCAATTTGTCAAAACAGCAGGCAACTATTAGGCACAGGGTACGTGCCGCAGCTAAAGCTCCAGGCAAAAGCTCAGATATTAGGGATGGAAAAGGTTTGGAAAAAAATCAGGCTTACTGAATGACTGGACTGTACGGTACGTTCTATACTGACCACATGCTCAGCTTGACCATATTCTTTGGTATAGAAGGACCTCAATGAATTGTCAAGAGACAAAAATGAATGGCATAAGGCTAAGGAAAGATGCTAAATAACATCAACAAAAGCAATGCAGTCGATTGACGAAGGTCCATCCAGTCATTTACTGCAGTGAGCCTTGAGTCTATCCTGTTTAGTAGAGAGTATAAGGTAGGGGGCACCGTGGAGGGGATGTCGGTCCACTGCAGGACACAGACTACATCTAACTTAGAGACAATAATCCACAGATTCCACAC
>JAODLD010000054.1:2997734-3008398 GCA_026781065.1 Mormyrops boulengeri | reverse complement strand
TGTTCTCATTCTTGGTGGCAAGTCGTCGGAAGATAATGAGATACTGTCACATATCATCGGCGCCAAACTGCCCCGAACAAGCCGGACCCCCCCGGCCGGCTGTGGCGTCCGGCACGATGATATAAGCAGCGTTTGACATCCCGCGAGTTTAAGAGGTGGTCGTCTCTGCTTAGGGTACAACAGCCGGTCCCCCGCGGTGCTGCCTGGCAAGCTGCACAGGAAGGTCTCAGGAGTGGCTGTTCTGGGGTTTTCTGTCGATGTCTTACACCGGGGGGCTTTTGGTCACCCCCCCCCCACAGTTCTATAGATGCCTCTGGGTTTCCAGATACCGTGAGCAAATGTTAGACACTAGGAGATCTGAACAGCCTTTGGAATGACAAATAAAACAGTGTTTATCTCTCGCTCCTGTGTCACTGAGACGAAATGGGGGCCACCTCCAGAGGCCGCCGTGGCGTGGGCTGGCGCATAACTCGAGAACACCCGCTCAGGCTACTTGCTGGCTAATATCGGAGTATGCCTCACATCCAATAAAATCATTATCCCCATCCCCCCCTTCTGGCATACCATCTACGTTGGCCCAGGCGCAGGTGCTGTAGAAATTTAGTGCCATGTGAGAGCCCTCTCTGGAGGAGGAGAGACACAGCAGAACGGGCGGAATAATGTGTAATTACACAGCCGCGGCACCATTACTGGCCAGGAACCAGAGCTGGATAAATGATCGCGTCTGTGATAATGGACTTTTAGGGTAGGAGTGCTAAAATTCATGCAAAAGACCAGCATATTTTACCTGCCATTTCCAGAAATGGTTCCCTGCTCTAAGAGTGAAGTTTACTAATTCATATGCAAGCTACAATGTACAGGAAGATGTTAGGTGCTTTGAGATAACTATACTTGGAAAAGAATATATGGATGGATGGATAGATGAATGGATAAACCGCATAGGATAAAATGTTCATTTAAAGAACCTGGAGAGATTTAAGAGACTGTCCTGAATATTTTCTTTTAATCTGCCTGCTCTATTGTTCCACCATCTGAAGTAGGCAATCATGAAAGCAAACGACCAGCACTAGACACAATAGGGCTGTCTTCAAATCACACCACGGTCAGCCATCGACTTATGTTCTTTCCAGCAACATCCAATTACGACCCATAGGAGCCATAATGAAATTTATCAAGGGACGTCAAAAGCAGGCACACTGGACGTTAGCGGACACATTTCGTCGTGTGTGTGGCATACGGCAAGAACCGAAATGAACGACTGTGCTGCCACTATAGAGGCTTAGCTATTTGACCTCTCCCATATCAAGATTGAGATACGTCAGCTTGATTGACGTCCTCACTTCCAGTATGAAACCCAGGCATACCCCTGTATCTTGATTAAAGTCTAATTCTCAAGTATTTAAACCCATCATCAAATATTAATTAGCCCAAGGACTGCTTTACAATATTTGTTATAAAACATTGAATATTTTTCTTCCTCTGTTAGTACCATTATTATGAGCCCTTCAAAATATTCTTAACAAACATTTATTCAATATGTCTTTAAGTGTTAATTGGTAATTTCGGCCTTGATTAGGTAATTACCGCATTTATTAATAACTGCGACAGGGAAATCTAACTGAATCATGAATGTACCTTTGCATCATTACAGTTTAATGTGGTTTTCTGTCCCATGGAGTGTGTCCCTTGCTGGGGTCTTTGTCAGAGAGTCAACCCCTAAGAAGGAGTTTCAAACCTTCTGAAGGTTTCAATGAAAGGTGACTTTAACCCTTCAGCATTAACAGCCCTTCTGCTGCACACGTCATTAACATGGTGACCAGGAAATGTAACAATGTAACCGTGAGTAGCCAGCCATTACTAATCAACCTCACACCAAACACAGCCATATTGAATTGATCGCGCGGAAATCAGGCGCGATCTCGATGCTCAATGATGCGTGAGGCCCAGCAGGACAGGACATCTACTCATAGAACAAATATTTAAAATGACTTGTCATGCAACACAGAACTAAATGAACTGCTGCAATAATCCTTCTGAGTTGTTTTATTGTTATTAAAATCAAATTCGCTCTAGTGAAAACAGGTTGAGGTCAATTTAAATCAGTAGACTAAACATTTCTTCATAACAATGATGGGCAGAGTGTCCCAGACAAAAATAACCCTAAACAGAATCCTGGATGCTGAAATGAATCAAAAACAGTAAGTGAAATAAAAAAACAGGAACCACTTTAACCGCATGTATTACAGTGAGCTCGTTAAGACCGCAAGAAATCACTAGAACTTATTATCCCAAGTTCTCAAAACAATTTTCTCAGCATTCCAGCATGTCAGTAAAAGGTTATATTGCCATAACGAGACATTTGTCCCAGGACGACCCAGCCACGGTAATTTTGAAAATGACGGCAAATATTCATGGAAAACAAAAT
This sequence comes from Mormyrops boulengeri, assembly GCA_026781065.1. Taxonomy (NCBI): domain Eukaryota; kingdom Metazoa; phylum Chordata; class Actinopteri; order Osteoglossiformes; family Mormyridae; genus Mormyrops; species Mormyrops boulengeri. The sequence goes on along the minus strand of JAODLD010000054.1, from coordinate 3,005,973 downwards.
TGACCTCAGAAAAAAAGACATGAAAATGTTAAAAATGTTTTTAAATATCTTACAAAATAAAGATCATAGTATATACAGTGGAAAACTTGTTTTGGGAACCATCCCCTACTTTGAACACCCAGCCTTGGAAGTTGTCCTGGAGCATAAAAAAAGACCCTGGAAGATTATCAGAGACCCCCGACACCACTGCTGGCTGCTCCGTATCAGCCACCACCATCGCTAAGCCCAGAATCGTGCCCTCCGTCTTGATTTTACACTAACAATGGCAAGCTAACCCCCGCTAAAGCTCCTTCTCAGCCACGACACCTTTCTCGCGCCACATACCGTAATGTAAAACATAATTTCCCCGGCGGTCACCGTTCTCCCTTTAGCTAAACACCGTCGATGCCAAACTTACTTAAATGAACTTCTGCACAAGCCCCTTTAACTTTTTTACAGAATTAATAACAGATTCTAAAACTCTGGTGCAAATAAAAAAAACATAGCGTCGGCCATAAAACGGTAAATAAAAAATTAAACGTCCGATGAACCAGCACTGTAGTGATCATGCCAACAGACACCAGTTCAACAGATCTGTCATGAAATATGTTGAATAATGCAAGCCACAGAGAGGACACAACATTTGAAAGATGGGTGATGAGGCATCTATCGGTTTCCTTTGGACATCCTGATACGTGACGATTTCATAACGTTTAACGTTTCTTGGCCGCATAAGGACAGAACGAAAGGCGTCCCGTCGTTGTCGTGAGTACATCAGGGAACGGCTCATCTTAAAAACATTAATTTACATGCTCTTTGAACACGGACTCCATACATGCATACGTACTTGTGAGAATGCTTTTCCCTCCCAAGACCAAAGCCTCTGAAATGAACAGAGTCGCCAGGAGACAATCCCTGAACCAGAACTCATAGAAACTTGTTATTATTGGCGCTGCCGACTGATTATTCTGTGTTAGGCTGGCAAGTTTCTTAGGGTGATGTGACCTCGTTGTCAGTAAGTGTAAACAATTCAGAAGCAGACAGTCACAAAAATAACCAGCTTTCTTGATGACTGAATCGTGTCAGCAGTTCCTTCATGGTTTGCGGGGTCTCCTGGTCAAGCAGTGCTGTATTAATTTTAATCACAACTGGACTCCAGCCTTGCAAGGGTCTGAATTGGGCATTCTGGTTTATTTCCAGTGGAAAGTTACACTGGCATGAAACATTACAGATTCCGTATTGTTCTTAGCGCATAACTGGGTACACGTGTGATCGACCTGCTGAGAACTAGCTATGTGTTCTTACACTGAATTAAGCTTGGGAGGTATTAAAATATATACCACGGTGTTTTGGGTGTATCGCAGTATTTTGGGCATATTACTGGAATAATGTTGTTTTTGAAAACACCATCAAAACACTGTATACAGTGGTATGCAGTGGTACAACGTCTGGACAGTATGAAAAATGCAGTACCGCCCAAGGCTACACAGAATGCGGACACCAGGAGACTGAAATTCAAGCCAGATGTGGTTATGGAAAGAGACCAGTATAAGTGTGTTATAGGTAAGCCTTGAATAGGCTTGCCGTGTAATAACATTCACGGATGTATTTCAGGCAAACGCAAATCCCGATCTGCTGTCGAACACCAAGGTTACAGGTAGCATAGAGAAACGGAAGACGTCATTCAGCCGGGCTCCTGTACTAAGTCGCACCTCGCGCCCGCCATCCTTGGCTGTCGCCGTTTAGCGTTTTGGCTAACGTGGCGTAATTTTCGGCGAGAGTATTCCATAGCAGCTGCTCGAACCTCGAGCCGTTCGATTCCCCTGCACACTAATTCACGCTCATTTCCCATTCATATGCCTTTGCCAGTATTCTTACCAAAGCAGCAAGGAGTCAGCTAATTACACCACACTGTACCCCCTACTAATGACATCCAAGTAATACAGATGTATATAAATTCCAAAGCTGACAGACCTGACACAGACTGTAAGGAGCCCAGAGAAATTGGATAGCACTCAATTTATTTGGCTTTTTTTTTTTTATTTAATCACCCTCATTGGATGATTATGGTAATGTAATTTTTCTTCACTGGGGGCATTGTCACTGATATCTTCATTTGCATAAGGGCTCCAACATAGCCCTCTTTAGCAGTTAATGGTGCCAGGAAATAAAGTTTAAAAAGGACACCGTATGATCTACAAACACAATCGGTATTACAACATGTCCCCCCCCCGACACAGTGGCGACCACACGCACATCCCCGAAGTCTCAACCCACGGATTAATCATTAGACAGTACCTACATCTTAAGTTGACATAACAAATGATTTTTATTCATTCATTTATTGTGCAGGCAATATTATTAGACTTGAAAGAGCAGGGTTATTAAGTCCCAGAAATAGATAGAGTTAAGGGTCTTGCTCAAGGGCCCAACTAGGCACCATAGGATCTGAACCCATGACCTGGTTATGTGCAGAAATTCCTAACCCAACTGGCCACATATATTGCCATTAAACACATTTTTGTACTTCTGGTCAAAGTGTCAGATAGAATATATTAATCTTTCTATCAATTCTATCTAGCTGAGCATAACATGAGTTACCCTGATTTAAATATATACATATTTGCATATCTTTTAGGATTACATACAGCTGTAAGTATCTTAGTGCACAGCTTAGTTCACGGTGGCACGAGTGAAGTTTCTTTCCTGTAACTTCTGCAAGTCTTGAAGCACTAGCTGACACCCCACAGGCGAACGGGAAATATTTTTCTGCCGTACACTGAACCGTCATAGCTTCTTCTTGGAGACAATAAAGACTTTGAAGGATGTGAGACTGGATCTTTGTCATTCAACACATATGGAGGTATTCCTTAATACACTCAACTCAAAAAGCATGATCAGCACTGACTGACAGCACCTTGAACTCTATGGTCATAAAATACAATGGGTTTAGCGGAAAACCAGTCAGATGTAAAAAGAAGGGCTTTCTTGTCATGATGGGGGTGTCAAGCTAGTACAGATACTGCTCCTTTGTGGGATATTATTTACTTGACGCCTCTGGATTTGCAGACGTGAAGACCTCCAGTCTAATAAAGTCAATAGAAGAGCTGTGTACAGACAAGGCCGGTATCCAGGGCAGTGACGCAGTGTTGTGTCACACTCGCACTCGCAGTAATTCATTTTTATCTCTCTGCTGCCCTTTAACAGCCCACCGGCCGGGACCACAGTGAGATTTGCGTCTCACACACGGTCCAGACGAAGAGAGAGTTGTGGCTTTGAGAAAGCTAAGGTACAGCCGGTTAGATCAGGCCGAGTGCGGGGTGTGGGATGACCCCTGGAGTAAAGGTGATGCCTGGACTACGTAACAGAACCCACCTCCAACCCTAACCTTACGGCATCACCGAGAATCCCGCTAAAAGACCCCAAGACACCACCATACACCAACCCAACCATCTTCATGTCTCTTGACCCCGATCATACAATGGGATGACCTTCCAGAACTTCAGAGCTCCACCACCACACCGCTCTACCACATGACCAATGTGGGTCGCATCCATGGAACCACACAGACACTCAATATGACGAAAGCGTCAACTTCTCTGGTTCTATCCACCGCTGCCGTAATCACTGTGCAGGTGCAATGCCTCTCTTCTTATTTGAATGAGCGTACATCACCCACTTACAGCCAGTAACTAATGCTTCATGGTTTGCCAAGCACTAGTGTTCAGGAGTTTCTTGCCTGGCACGAGCATACGGCTAATCAGTACACATCCTATCAGTTAGCGGCTGAGGGACTTCACCGACTTCCTGCCATTAGTTAAATCAGATTAACAGATGACACATGCGCTTTAGCACAGTCATCTAATGCATGATTATCACGGATGTTACTATGAGACTTACTTTCTATCGCTTAGAGCCCCGTTTGACTGAACGCCATTAGCCAGATCGGCACACAGGGAAGTGATTTGCATTCAGACAATCCAATGAGGACGCGGTCACACACGCACAAGCACCGAGTCCACTGTGTGAATTCCCCGTGGTGATCGCAACGATTAACTGTGATGACATCCCATAAACATGTCATTCTTATCAGCAGAGCAAATTCGACATCCAAGTTACACTCGTTTTCTCAATTTAAAAGCAAATCAGTGCAAATTACGATTGGCCGGCGTTACCAATATAAAAGGCACATGTAGTATATTTAACCAAATACTTGCAGTGGTAAAATCAGTATTTGTATACAAGTCCATTTTAAATATGTATAAAAGCCCATTTTAAAAACAGCCGATATGCGCGAATAGATGTTTCCTTTTTCTGTCCCCCCCCCCCCCCAAATAAACAAGGAATGAATAAAGATGGATCATGAAGTGGGTGATACAGGAGCAGTTGCATTGCTCCGTGGCACGATCGACTGAAAATCGCGGTTTATAAACTATTAAGTGTTAAAAGCGAGTCCGACGCCGCACTTAACGGGAACGGGTTTCCTTTGAAAGGAGCACAAAATGTACATCCGTGTCCATCGTAAATGCAGCCTGCTTATGTCAGTCTGGTATTACAGGACATATTTTAATTTGCTCTTACTCTCCTACTGATATACATCACGAAAACATGATCCACTGCCATCCGTTGCCCTGGGGTCTCGCTTATTATCCAAAGAGATTAAGGGGAAAATATGGAAATCACAGTTTTACACAACGGCGTAGTCAGCAGCAAAGCGGACATACTTTTGACACTATAAGGTGTTCTGATCGTATACAGTGATCAGAAATCTTTCCGTACATAAAGCACTGACTGGAGAATGATTAGACAAAAGACTGACTAGAGCAACATGTATAAAATAGGTCAGTACAAATATTAATAATTAAAATGTTAATTAATGTGGAGAAAATAAGCCAGCCAACAAGTTAACTTACAGAGATCACTTCTACAAGTACACATCGCAATTCCTAGGCCTGCATGAAATCAAAAGTCCCCGATAGATAAAATCACAGTTTGGAGTCTCGGCTCTTCCTCACTTCACAGGTAACGCAACAGATTATAATAATTAAGTGACATTTCGGAAATGTTTCGGCGACGCGCTTCCCATCATAAAATGTCCAGACTGAAATAAAAAAAAAATAAGCGAAATAAAATTAAACAAACATTTCGCGTACTTACAAGCATATGTCATTTCGAAGCTATCGGAGATATTGACCATATCCACGTGAGGTACCAGTTTGGGTATATCCTGGTGGTGCAAGAGCGCAAAACGAAAAACCTCATATTCGTGTGAGCCGCTGGGAAAAAATCCCCCTGTGTAGGAAAACAAAAATCCACCATTACACATACAAACACGACTACACACTCCACAAAGAAAACAGCCATTAATCAGCACTAACAAACGCAGGGATCCATCAAGCGTCCAAATCATTGCAACTTCCTTACACGTGCATATTCCCATGCAACCCAATAAGACACTTCAGAATTAACGCACTTCCAGCATCTCGTCTTCGCAATATACGTTATACTCACCTATATTTATATTACTTGGGAAACTTGAACCGAGACACACCCCGAGAAAACTGATGCAGAGCACGGCAAAGCTTTGCTGCATGATTCCTCTACCATCAGCAAAGAAAAGAGGAGCCGAATTGCAATCATAGATCTGCTGGTGGATGCGATCGCCCCGCTGACAGCGTCCCCCGAACAGCAAAAGGCAAACTGGAGCGCTCCTTCCTCTCCCTCACAGCGCTATCTTTAGCTGTTAAAGAGCCGTAACTCGAAGCCCTACCTACACTCCCCAGAGAGACGAGCAGACAACGAGGGACCTGGGGAATCTGCTATTACTACTGTGTCGCCGGCACAGATTGAAGCGTGATCTTTCTATCAAGAGACTGTTGGAAGTCGGCAGACTTTGCGGGAGATGGTTTCAGATTGATACGCCACGCACCGTAAAATAAGACTTAAGTCGGTCTGTTCAATGCTCGAAACTTTTCCACTAGACAAAAAAATCAAGTTAACGTGCATACGTCGAAATTGCAAATATAAATGAAAATGCTAAAGTACAAATTTCAGTACTAATCCTAAAAATTAACTTGCTTCAACGCAGGCGATTAGTATAGAAAATCAACAAATCTGTTCAAATCTTTTGTAACAGTTGTATAAACATTGTTCATTCTAATCTTTCTGTTACTTTTTCCATTTTTAAATATTTGCATGCATCTCATCACTCGTAAGAGATTATCCTTTCATGGTGGCGCAGACCGTGTTTTTCTATAAGTTCCCTTCGTGTCCTGAATAAACGACAGCGCTGCGTCTAAGGAGATCACAGGAACTGAGTGACTGGGAATGAGGCATGTATACTTTATACGGACGGAGACCGAATCAGAGGCAGTGCCTTAATATAGCACACTGACGAATCCTTTCCGTTACAAGGGGAGGATTTGCCTGATGTGAATGAAATCCCCTAACTGAAGACTCCGGTTTCCCCTCTATCAGTCTGTTTCATGTTGTTTAAGAAGCGCTTCCTTTGAATTTCTGGCACTAATAAAAATGCAGACGCTTGTCTGATTGCGGTGGAGACTGTAGGCTAGTTAAGTTTGCGCGAAACGCTATGGACACCAAACTAATGGCTACAAGCTACATTCGCTATAAAGATTTTATAGAACTAGCAACTCAGACTGCTGCCTTATGTATATTTAAATCATGTCATTGCATGTGTATGTGTACTTTCAACTTTCAACCGCTCATGTATCATTTTATATATATGTGAGTGTGTTTGGGTTTGTGATATACATTTGTGTGCGTGTGTGTTGCATGTGTGCATATATACGTACAACCCTCTGAGCACGACTTGCAAAGGGCATAGCACTGACAGAAGACATATTGTTTGTGCATCAGCGAGTCTGAAATATATCTGTTAAGCAAAGACCATTTCTCATACAGATGTCGGTTCTCACACATTATGCCTAAGTAACGTGACCGTTACTTAACAGCTGGTTCCTAAATGCTTTGGTGTCCCTCCGCAGGCATAACTCTCGGCCGCAGCCAGGTTTTGTAAATATCACCAGGTCTTGTCTGTGTATTAATTTGCATGATTCCTTCGCTTAATCCACAGCCTTTTATCTGTACATTTACATATCCATGAAGGTCAGCTTACAATAGGCATCAGTCTCCTTTTCATATCAGCTATACCATGTGAGTCCCATTGTGTGAGAAATACACGCGACAAGGGAGAGGTGCAGGTGTATCCCCCCCAAAAAAATTTGTGAGCTTGTTAAACTGTTTTAATGGGGAGGGAAAACTGAAATACTCTCTCAATATCCACATGAAACCAACCAGCACGGTCTACTATATTTTTTATATATATATATATATATATCCCTTGACATTTTAACACTCGCAGCTAGTTTTCAGAGTTCTAGACGCACAGAAACAGTTTGTCAACAGTTTGGCTTCCACAGCCAAATCCCATCGAAAGAGCCAGAAAATGGGGGCCTGAACCGCCCCCAAAATGTATTATTCGGTTATACGTGTCACACCGTAATATAGCATTTACGTTTTATCTCATCTTCACAACAAATGAGAACGACCATATATCACTCACCTGTAAAATGATTTTATACGCAAGATGGTGAAACTCGAACAGACACTGATGCACCTCATAAAACAATTAGGGTCGCCTCGACGCCCCCGGTTCCGAGAATGTTAATAATATGATTTATGGGTAGCGACCCCCCTTTAGAGCGTAGATGCTGTTCTAGTTAAAGGTAATTAGGAGCCTTGGAGGATACATTACAGAACAGAGGGAAGGCCGGACAGCACACTAAGTGTTTTTATTTTGTTAATATAACTGACAGAGAATTTTAGCCTACTTACCATGGCACTACATGCTTAATTGTGGCCCAGTGGGTAGTACTGTGGTCTTAAACAACCAAGCTCTGCGTGATTTGCATTCCCTTCTGGTGTTTTCGAGGGCTTCTCTGTCCCCCATCCAAAAACACACGGATAGGCGAAATGGCATGGCTAAATCACTGGCGGCGCGTTACTGCATGTGTGTCCAAAGTGATGTTCAGGCAGGGATGTTCAGGCCTGCATCAGAGGACGCCCCACATCCTTACAGAGGAGACGGACAGACAGGAGGCGTTTCTGCCGCCGCTCTTTAATATAAACACCGTCAGATCAAGGGGCAGACAGCCTGCACAGTTTCCCGAGGTCTCTCACAACCTCACAGCTCCTCTGCCTCCTCTTATTCCGCAGTTGTCATCTTTTGCGGAGTCTC
>JAODLD010000054.1:2973507-2989489 GCA_026781065.1 Mormyrops boulengeri | reverse complement strand
CCCCCCCCCCCCCCCCCCCCCCCCCCCCCCCCCCCCCCCCCCCCCCCCAACCGAATAATTATGAAATGTGAGGGGGACACGTCAGACTTAATGGCGGCGCCGCCCATGGGTTACACACACACTCGCACGCCACACCATGGTAATTCTACACAGTTAAAGCAATTCATTTCATTTCAATTAATTTCCACTTTCGATGGCTTCACTTATCACCAATCCTCCTGCGTTCCCGATACAATATTCAGAACATGCGGGGCGTCGTGAGATTGTGAATACTCAACTTTAAATTCACTTTACCCTTATGTTTAAGATCAACTGACATGGTAAATCCTGAGCAACTTCTATATGCTCAAGAACAACATAAGTCGCTAATAATAATGGTAGGTGTGATCACTTAAGCAGTTTGTTTCGATTAAGCCTACCTTAACTAACAGACTGTCTTCAGTGTACCGCCCGATCATTCAGTGTTCTTGTTTCTACTGGAAAACACGCCTTTGTGTTTTAAAACTAGAGTAACTAAGCTCATATACATACCACATTAACGCAGGTCACCTCCTGCTGCCACGGGTCCGCAATTGCCTGGAACACAAGCAGAACCAACTTTATTACCTGAATTACTTAGAACTTCTATTCATTATTAATGTTTTTTTAATACAACAAATCCTCGATTTATATTATCTGTGCGGTGAAAGAAAGTTCATATCTGCAATACATTAATACTGATCCAATTAATGTGGTAGGTACATTTAATTTTACAAGATGGTAATTTAACGCGAATTCCCAGGTATAAAAACACAGCCAGTAAAACGGACTGGTTTCTAAATTACTGAGCGGCCGCACCTGCTTGGCCTGGCTATTAACTGGCAGCTTTTGTATGTGACTTTCCACGCTGCAAAAGGAGAATGAAGCGCCCGAATCGGCTCGCCTCTGTAATTTGGGTCGCGCACGCCGTATTAACAAAACCTGATTAAATGCTCAAAGGTTCAAGTCGCCTATCGGGAAGCAGAAGAAGTAACGGGGAAGCAGCTATGGCGATTGTAATTTGTTGTAACTAATGTAAATTGGAGGTCCCTCCCTTGGGAGCATACAGGCAATCAGTTGTAATTTACTGAGCCTAAATGCATATTAAATTGTGTAATATGTGTCGTAAGGTTCTTGAAAACCTCTCCCGACCCGCTTCCCTTGTTAATAACGAAGACAACACACTACGGTTGTCAACTTTTTTCAATTCAGCAACACAGCTCCAGTAAATACGTTCGTAGACAATGTATTGGTTACGTAAAATACATTCATACAACGACCCAGGACTGCACGCGTTCGGAGGATGGATGCATGCATTCGCATTTTTTTCTAATTATCTGAACGCATAACTTTTTACATTTTTTATTATTATTACCTCCAAGTTGTCCGAGACATGCAAATCAGCTCAGGCTCCCCTTTGTAAGGGCTCTTGCTCTTCAACAAAATTTCAATCCGCACTTTCATTCATTCATTCATTCATTCACCCATTCATTCATTGGCTGGTGTGCTCAACACCTAGAGTCTCGTCTCTGGTGGAAACCCGACTGCCAAGCCTCCAAATCCTGTCAGGGTTAAGGGGATAAGGGATGCCTTAAGTGTTCTATATTCCAAAAATAAAAGCGGGTCTACGGAGATTTTAAAAAAGTATTTTTTTGATGCAATCTGTGAAACTTCTTATTTGACATTTATAATCGTACTGTACACTAGACTACAAAAATAAACACCTTATAGAAAATGGCAATGTCTATCTATCTATCTATCTATCTATCTATCTATCTATCCATCCATCCATCCATCCATCCATCACATAGCATTAGTTTAAGACATGCTTGTCTCAGATCAGACGACGTTCACAGAAATTCCTATTGTCCAGAAGGGGAAGGCGCTGATTGGCTCGTTTCTGAAATGGCTTTGCCTGGTTGCCTATGGTAACGCGAGGGGGCGGAGCCCCGAAAAGGTCGCTTGAACAGACTGAAGGGCTGACCTTAACCATCACAAACTGACCTTTTCAGGGCATCATTATGTTAGAACTGCTAGAAAATATGCTTCCAATAAGTGTTCACTTGTGGTTAATTTAGGAACCAGGGAGTGTTGGCAAATAATACACAACCAGACCATGAAAATTCAACTCAATTTATTTTCATATAGCGCCTTTCACAACACAGTTGCCCCCAGGCACTTTACATGGGTGTGTTATAGTACATTACAACGTCAATATGACAAAATAAGTCAAAAAAAGAAAGAAAGAAAGAAAGAAAGAAAGAAAGAAAGAAAGAAAGAAAGAAAGAAAGAAAAAAAGAAAAAGCCAAATGACAACAGAGGAGAGGAACCAAAAAATCTGTGGGGGTCCAGGGTCAACATGCTGACCCCCCCAGGCATGTTAACATTATAGAAACATGGGGCTTGCTTGCTAAAAACAAGGAGTAAACTGTGGTGGAGGTCAAAGCCAAAGTCCATCAGAAAGTCAGTCCTCCACGCGTCTCCATGCCGCTGCGTGTGGTGGCAGACTGAGGGCTGCAGCCACCATGTCACATTCGTATTAAAAGGACGAGCATCCAGGAGGAATATGGAGTCGACTTAATGGCTACAGCAAAGTGTTGTTTATATCTTGTATTCTGTTAATAGTCCTTACGTTTTACAATGAAATTAAATGAGTTACCTGAAGATGTAGGTCAGTAGCCTGTAATATATGTCTGTCAGAAGTGCCCGTTCTGTTTTCATATTACTGTGTATTTGGTGAAAGTTTCCTTTTGGGTTATAACTACAAAGACATCTCCTGTGGTGTATGGTGTAAAATAGGCAATAAAAATGGAATTGAAAATCAGATGTGTGCTACAAGCTTTTTTTTTTCAAAAACTGATAGAAGTTTTCAAAATGTACAGAATTGAGTAAAAAAATGAATTGAGTAAAGAAAATTGGAGAGAGTCACCTCACATCTCCATGTTGGGGGTTTGAATCCTGGTCTCGCTCGGTATGTGTGTGACTTAGGATGTCCTCCCTGAGACTCAAGGGTTTACAGAGCTCTTGTGGAAGGGTCTACAGCTAGAGACCGGGCCAAACCAAGAGCTTAGTGCAGTAACATTCAAGTACAGGCTGTTTCACTTGCATCAGAGTAGTGAGAGACAAGGAAATAAAAGGGTGTAAGTAGTTCATTTAGGCCGAGAGGCTGGTCTAGAATCACAATGGTTATATAAGCCGCCACAGGACTAAGACCGGGCTTTAGGACAGCACTGAGCCTCTGACTGCGATTAGCAGAGCCGTATAGCCTCACGGTGAGTGTAAAGCGATCAAAAGCGTACGCGGCGAATATCCTCAGCAGAATGGCAACAGACGGGACACTGAAGCATGTGGGTAATTTCTCTTTTGAAATGTACAGCTGACTGCACAATCTAATATTCAGTGCCTTAAATCTAATTTGAATTGATACTGTAGAAATACCTAGATATAAATTTGTATTTGTGTTCCGAAATTTAAATGTGTCTAGCAGTTTATTGCTAGTATGTGTATACACACGCTCACACAAACACACACACACACAGGCACACACACACACACACACACACACACACACACACACACACACGTAGTCATTGAATCATACATTATTACTATCCCATCTATTTATTGACCAATCACCAGACATAACAATTAATATCATTGCCATGCACAAAAGCAGTTTTATTGCTTGTCAGCGTGTCAGTGTGTATCGGAGAAGCATTGCAAGAATCGCTGAATGCTCGAGGCTATAAAACATATCACAGGGAAAAAATAATTACTTGCCTGAGTCAGCAAAGTGCTCTGTATTCTGTAGAAGTGTGTAACAGTGAGCTGGTAGCTGAGTGATTGAATAAGTCTCTTATTTGTAGCACACTGAAAGGAGTGTGTCATGTAGTCATAAGACCGATAATGGAAAATATTGATATAAAGTTTGAAGGTATTTATGCTTGTAAACTTTGTTCGATGGGTCTTTTGCACCCCTCAGAAAAGTCAAGGCGTAGATTGCATTAGAAGGAATTTTGTTTTGTCGTATGCTTAAACTGATTGTTACTATTTGTCATTGTTACTATTATTTTTGTGTCAAGGTTTTTCAAAGGAATGCAGACAGGGTTGGGCTGATTCCGGCGCTTTTAGAGCTGTCAGGACTTTCATCAGAGAGACCTTTGATGACACTGTGAGTCATCCCCTGTTTTTCAGAAGGAGGAGTGCCTGAGATTTGCAAAACAGCCCCAAATGCAACTGATCGACCCACATCAACCCTCAGCAGCGCAAGTCATCTTCAAACCTAAAGTCAGCATATAACACAGGACTTTGTAATTTTGGACTGAATCATAAAGGAGGCAATTAATTTGTTGACCATAAACATTACAATCATCCATCCATCCATCCATCCATCCATCCATCCATCCATCCATCGCTGTTAATCTATTAAAGAAATGCACTAACCCTGGTGTTTATTTCAAGAAACATGGGGCCCAAGGCTCCCTGGATGGAACACCAATCAACCACATGGCAAACACAAGTCGGACAAGCCTTGGATGCCTGAACCACCTCTGCTGATTCCTCTCAATCCAAAGGAGCAACCAGATCTCCTCACGCCATCACAGAGTGACCCTGCTAACTATGCAGAGAAACCTCGCCAACTTGTGACCTTGTATTTCCCATCATGGTCCACAGCTAGCGGCCATCGGTGAGGATTGGGCCACGTATTAAACGCTGAACTGTAAACGTGGTCCAACGGATCCCACTTTCCAACCACAGACCTGCTCAGTCCCACCAACGCCCCTGTAAATTGTTCCCATGGTAATGTCTCCCCACACCATAATCACTGTAATCAGTTTGTGTGCAGTGTTATTGTGTACATTTACTGGATAAAGACTATCAAATCCACAGCATGACATTTACTGCTCCTTCATATTGCACATAAGGGAACATTACAGTTTCTTACCATCACTCGTGAGCCAGATACTGATATACCAAACCTCCTTGACTAAGGACAAACTCTTCCATCTCACCAGAAAACAAATAATATAGACATACCTCTTAGTAACAGCATAATAGAGAATTTAATCATTTAAATAGAAAGTGTGTGTGTGTGTGTGTACGTGTCCCCCCCCAGCCCAGGTTCCTATGCCCTTGGTTCTTATGGTGCCCCTAATAACCCCCCACCTTCCACATTTTTTGGACAAGTTCTTTCTCCACCTAGCACAGATACCTGTACACTTCTCCTGTGAACTATTCAGAAGAACATCTGGTCCAGGACAGAACCTGTGAGGTCCTTTTTGAAATCAAGTTGTACCATTGGTTGGAGCCCAAATTGTCCGTCCGTCCATCCGTCCACCTCACATCCGTCCTCTAACTACTTATTCTGGAGGGTGGCTAGATCCTATCCAAGACAGCAATGGGCACAAGATTGAGACCTTGAAATGCTGGGGACTTTGCAGAGGAGTTGGTTAATTTACAAAGATAAAATGTACAAGTAAAATTTTTTTTTACAGCGTCTCGCACGGTTAAAATTTTGAAATCGCCTCTCACCTGCCCAGTAAAGTGCCTCACAGCCATTTTACCAGTTCGTGATTTTTTTCGTGCGACGTGAACCGATCCATGAACATCGAAAGGTTGGGAAACTCTACATTAGACCCGCCCTATTCCAGTTTTGGAAAAGACCAAGACATACTGACGTCCTAAAAGGGTCAGAGAAAATGAAGAAAAGTACTTCGAGAAGCGTTTCATCACTTGTTTCAAACTCTGATGTCCCTCAGGAATTTCTGTCAGGCAATAGCTGTCTGTCACATTGCAAATAATTGGGTGCCAGGCTGGAGGGCTGGTGCTGATTGGGTCACACCCATGTGCCCAACATTCCGTTTGGATGTGATGCCAGGAACGCCGAGGTGACACCGGATCATAACCTGCGGGTGATACCACCCAGATCCAGGCCTGTCATCTGGGATGTTCTTCTTCTGAGAATGCAAATATCGTGCAGATTTGCATTTTGATTTGTGGGCGGCATTAAATTACTGCAGCAAAATTAAAGGAACGGTTATAATGTGCATGATCAAAAAGTGTGATCGAGTAATTTAGAGGAAATTCATCCAAGGCGACACTGATGGGGAAAGATTTGAATTAGGAATGAATGAAGGTCTGGCCTTTTTCACATAAGGGTAGCAGTTGAGGGAAAGTTGAGTATTCTGCAATAAGATCATCAACCTCCTTCAGAAATGATATTATATATTATATTTCCTTACGGTGGATAATCAAACAAATATATATTTGACAACAGGAGTTTTGTGGTCATAACAAAAGAAGTCAAAATGTCAATTTGTGAAGACTGGGGTGGCAAACTTTAAGAATAAGCCAATCAAGTTCAGGCAGAACAGCAGCTCATTATATTGTGAAGCTCATTTGTCACATCTATTTCTGTTTCCATAGAAACTGTGGGATCTTTGAAATCTTTGAAAGCCTTCTTTCAACTCTACAATGGGTAATAATTGTAATCGACAATTCAGATGACATGGTACATAAACACAGAAATACTTTAAAGTATTACATACGTTATCTGTATTTGAGATGCTTACGTTTAATGAGCAAAAGGAAATGAATAATATTAAAGGAAACACACAGTCACTCTAAGGAAGTATTACACAAAACCTTAAAAACACTACTGCAAATATCCAGATCCATATAAAAATATATAAAGATAAGATAAGCTATGATGAACGGTATTGATCCCAGGGGGAAATTCGAATCATACTGTATGGTGAAAAGGAGACAGAACTAGTATAAATCTCCTGGATTCTCCCTGAACAGGAACTCATACAGGTACTAATTAAATCCATAATTTCTCAGTAAAGGAGGCAGTTTTCAAACAAACACCAATCCGAGACTCTTCACCCATACTTTTAATCTGTTCACCTTTACCTTTTTTTAACAGGAAGTATAAAAGCTTTCCATTTAACTACTTGTGTTAGCTTTTCCTGCTTGTGACATATTGAAGGCGTTATGGCGGTCTTGGCAAAAGGATGATCTACGCTGCAGCTCCTTAATTAAACTTATTGGACAACCATAACTTCTAGCTTAAGTAAGCCTGGCTAACTGAGAAATCCTACTTTGTGGAACATCCCCCCAGAAACCAAAGGGACTTTGAGGGCGCAAAACAAGCAGAGAAACACTATGGGGGTGCTCAGAAGCAGCATAGGATGGACGTAAGGTTAGCAAACCAACTCTTAAGTGGAACAAGCATGAAACAAAGACAGTAAAACACAAAGAATCCAGGGGCAGAAATACACAGTGAAACTAAAACACAAACACACTCAATGACTGACCAAAGACTTAAGCAAGGGCAGGCACTTAAATACATACATGGCAAGGATCAACAAGAGACAGGTGTGGGCAGTTAACAAGCACTACGGAACTAGGAGCACATATGGGGCAATTGACACATACCAAGGGGAAAGTAGAATAACAAAGCTAACTGAACATTACTACAAGCAGGGAATAACAGAGAGCAAAACAACTAACCACACACAAATACATCAATACATAACTAACACAGGAATGAAACATAAATGTTAAATACTAAACATGGTTGAAGCTGGCCTTGAACTCACCACAAAAGGGGAGCCCGGGTAACACAACTATCTAGTTAGCCTATTAAGCCACACAGCAGCTTTGGGAACAGGTGAACACACTTGGAGCTAAGAACGGGATGGCCAGTGACACCTGCTGGCCAAATGGGAAAATGACATGCAGAAGGGGGCAGGACAGAGACCGATCCTGACCGAAGGTTTGTGTCATTTAGAAGAATCCCAAGCTATACCTGAATAATGTGTAATTAGTGTTTTGGGGAAGGGAGAAAATGCAGTTAATTGCACACAAACATTTCGGTATATGAGAACAGAATATCTGTATTCACTCTATGATACCTGGGAATCATGATTACAGTACCATTGCCGCTTGAGTACTTATCTTTTTTCCAGAGAAAACCGGCATTGTTTTGACAACAGATGATTGTATCTGAGACCCTGGTGCCCAAGATACTGTAAACTTAAACTCAAAACGAATGTCTTAGAGGATAGGAACAAGCAACATGAGAGACAGTCTACTTAATGGGAAAAGTGTTTCCTCAAAAGACTGAAAGCCCAAAATGAAAGTTAAAATGAAAAGGAGATATTAATACTCAGCTGCAGGGATGTGGATTCGACTGTGTGTCCCGATCACTCGGTTTATCAGACGGGGGCCCCCAGTTGCACCGGTACATGGAGGGTTCAGTCCTCTCTAACCTGCCCATAAATATGATGGAAGCATTATATCTTCAACAAAATAAGTATTTTTAATGCCAGTGTATCTTGAGTATCATAACTATATATGTGTTTGTTGGTGTTTCATCGGTGTTTAGTCAGTAACATACATACATTTTGTGCTGTTACATTTTCATTACATTTTGCTATAATTACATATAAATAAAGGCATTTTAAGAAATACTCCTCTTGAAACACCAACATGAAGTGTGTTTCTGCAGCGTACTGGTTGCATGCGGGCCTCAAACATGAAAGATCTCTGCTCCAAAACTATTTGGGGGCCGTCCGTGGCTCAGCAAGTCTGGCCATTATGCTTGTCATTGTTCAAATCCTGTTGTTGACAGAGTGATTTCATTGTTGGGCCCCAGATCAGGGGCCTTAACCTAACTGCTCCAGGGACTATCTGAGCCTAATTAAAGCCTAATGAATAAACATAATCAGGGCGGTTCCTGGGCTGTAATTTCCAGATCTGATTACATAATACTACAGTAAGGAAATCAAGCAGCGCGTGACCTTAAATATTTCAGTACATCAGTCCCAATGACACTCATAGGCTGGCAAAATGCATAAATTATGTATTTAATAAGACGGTGAATAAAATGAGCAAGAATCATGTGCAAGACACAGAGACACAATCTATGACATACATACGACGTTTATAAATGTCGCCTTACGTTCTTCTCTGTGAACTTAAACATAAGAATAGTGCAAATAAATCTCCAACATCTAGTGTTTAATTGCAAATCTTAAAATACTAAAATGGTGTTAATGTGTGCTCAGAAACGTAACAAAAAATATTACAGCCAGCATCTACGCTTCACATAAATCGCAAATTTATTGTCAGCTTTGAAATAAATAAACCGATAGCAATTTGGTAGCACAAACCTCAGCGTGGACCAAAAAAAATCTGTAATTTCACTCGCTGACAGAAACAGCAGAATTTCTCAGTGACTCCCTGACCTTACTTTTATTCATTCATCTGTTCATCCCTTGAACCCTTTGAAAGGCCCCCCTCATCTCCCTTCATTTACTGGGTCATGTCTGCCCAGCTTTTACTCGACAGCCAAAGCACTGTTGTGTTGTTTATGGACTGATTTTGCTTCCACAGACGTCAAGCCAAGCCTTTCATCCTGGGAAAATGTGATGTCTCACAATAAACCAGCCCCGAAGTTCCATGTCAGTGACATAGTTTCAGCGACAATTATACACTGAAATCTTCTTGAATATGGAAGCCCATAAAAAATGTTATAAAAGATAAAAAGCTGTATTAAAAAATGGTGTGCAAAAATTTTTTAATACCCAAGTTAAGTTAAATTCCCAGGAAAGCACTATTTAAGATTCAGAGGATATCTTTCTGACATCCTTTTTCTAGAAAGGTTAATAAAATCTTCAAAATGTATTATGATTATATGAATTTGAAACTGGAGATGTACATGGATCAGAGAAACTGATCAGGATCACTAGTACATCTTTTCGCTAAATATTTAATTTTGGACAGATGCCAATAAGCCAGCCTTGATCACCAGTTATTCCACTGTGCAATTCTCTGCCAGAAGTGAGGCTAATTTCACCTAGACTGTTTTATACGCAGTTTGTGAAGATTTCCTGTTAGTAATGCCTCAGACTAGCATGTTAGCCAGTAGCTAGTGTGAGATTCGGCCTGTGTGGACAGACTGTCAATAGCTACAGGTGATGGAAACCAGTATGACTGACCGACCTTAAATCTGTATGTGGCTAGTTCACCATCCGAAAGCCGAACTTCACCACTGTTCCTTTCCCAGATGAATATTGCAAACACAAGCTGGCTGCACCACCTCTAACATTTGTTAATTTATGTTTGTTTATGACGCTACTGTTTATGTCGTTCCTCCGGAAAAGCTAACAAAGTCATAGGTAACAAGAGAATCATTTGCACGGCCCTAATGTCCGCTTGGCATCTAAATAGCGAACATTACTCGAAAGTAAAGACATTCTCATCCATCAGAAAGGCTCTAATTTGCATCTGAAAACAGCTGACTTCCCTCTGTTGAGATTTATTTCCATTAAAAAACTCTGGCAAAGCTGATATGAAATATTACTGTGCCTGCAAGCGGAGATAAGCCGGATAGGCTGACCGAACATTAATGTCGAAATATCAAAAGAGATTGCGAGTCATTTAGAAACATTTTAGATCGATACAGAAATGTGTTCAAAGCCGTTCCAGTGTCTGATCAATAAAAACAGTTTAAATGTCTTATATATTGGGCTCATTTTCTCTGATCAACTTTAAAAATGTTTCTGCAAAGCACAGGCTGTACCATTCTACCTTCTAGAATGTTCCCTTACAGATCCTCATTCTTTATTATTATGGCCCTGAGTTTCCTGTCCCAGTGTAGAAAAGCCCTCAGAATATGGATGGATTGTGGGCTATAGTGTTACTCCAGCATTATTGTTCTTGAATACTGTAGCAAGCACTATGATTGTTATATTTCTCACATTATTCTTTCGTGTTTATTTAGAGTAGTGGACTGAGAAAGTGATTAATCCCCCAGGGATAATTCTGTTTTACCCATTTTCTTCTCTGTATAGGGCACAGCAAGCTTTGGGGTGACAGTAGAGGGGCAGCTATATTGTGTTGCCCATGGAGCTGGTGGTTAAGGGTCTTATTCAAGGGTTCATGGACATGTGACTGTTTTGCCAAGTGGGGCTAGAACCAACAACCTTCTGATCTCAGAATGCATATGAAAGCTTAGCTCGCCAAGCCGCACAGCACCCCCAAGTCTTCCTCTAGAAAAAAACAATATAGTCTGAACATTATTGTTGTTTCAGCTCTGTGATTATGGGCTGTCACACGTTACATCTCAGCCAGTTCACAAAAACAGCAGTCCCTTTGTGTACATGTCCCCAGCTTTATAAATTAACATCTTTTAGCCAGTTTGAAAACACATGGCCTGTCAGTTGTAGAAAAGAGGTGAGAAGGTTAATTAGAAAGAGAGCCCTATTCGACCACGGGTTCGAGCCATCGGAGAAGAGGCTGGTATTGATCATATTGATGCAGTCACTCTACGTAAGGGCTCACCATCGTTGAATGGGTATCCTTGGGCTGATCGTTACCTAGATGAATATTTAATTTTGTTACACATTGCCTGCACAGTTCAGTTGGAAGATACCGATTTGGCAGTTTGCAGTTACCGACCAGTGAAAATTAAGTTCAAATGGAAGCATTTAATATTTGGAAATGCTTCGTCATAAATACCACTAAGTAGGAGAGTGTGCTGTCTGCTTGCAGTTTTGCAAAACAACCGCAAAATAGGATTAAACATGCTTGCTTAAAACTTTTAGAGCCATGTATTAACTAATCCATCCATCCATCCATTTTCTGCCGCTCACAAGCGCATCTTGTACTCAGATCTATAACTGGTCATTTCTAGTTTATCTCCAAATACACTATTATTATTAAACTACCAATATTACCAATATGAAACAGCCGTGAATTTAGTCATCCTTTATCGATATTTTCCATCCCCAAGCTTGTAAATAGCAGCTTATATAGGTTAAGACCAAAGAGCACCAGTTCGTTCAAACAATGGTTAAATTGAGAACCTGACATAAATACATAAATACATTTACTTATATATGCTAGATTGTCCCCAGTAATGGTCTGGAGTTCCAGCTAATGTGGCCCCTGCTTTTAGTCAGATTTATTGACTGATTATTAAATTCCAGTGGACACAGACCAAACACATAACTCATTCGGTATTTTCAAAAGTGAGGTGATCTCAGCTGCACAAATTTTCAAAATATATAAGCTCTGCTAGGAAACTTTCTGCTGGACAAATGGACAATTTTCTGAGCAAGACAATATTGTAAGTGTGGGCTGTGACCCTTAACATATAATATTCTTCGTGTTTGTTGTAGAGCATTTTTTTCAATTGATTCAATAATTTCATGCCCTAGAAGTATCTTTATCTAGAGATTTATATTATATATATGTAAGGAAATAGTGTATACATTTCACATGGAATCGGCTTGATAGCTGCCATATTTATATTACATGAACCATATTTACTGTATCTATTTATCTTTGTTTTTATTCCTTTGTTAATTATCTTCGTCCTTCATTCCTGTTGTTTATTCATTGAGTGCATTAATAAATATGAATTTTAACATGCTTCAATGCCGTCAATCTGTAAATTAATTGGCTCGTTGAGACAGATTTGTAATAATAGCCGCACTCTTTGAGTCTGTAAATTGATGCACTGGGCCACTAGCTTCAAGCAAGTTACTCGTAACTCAGAACAGATCCTGTGAAAATTGACTTATTGATCAGACACTTCAGACATGTATCCTGTGATTACTCCTGAGTAAAACATCCACCCTTCCATTCTTTCGTTTGTCCGTTTTGAATAACCATCTATTCTTTTTAGAACGGCAGTACAGTCAACCCTTTTGCATCGTGATATATATCAACAAGGGGTCATAGGAAATTAAATGGGTATTTCTTGGGAGTTCCTGGAAGTTTCTGGGAGTTTTGCGCAAGCTGCAGATGACACACAGAGGCCAGCAGGTGACACGAAAAAATTTAGTAACTCATAAATGCATCAAATATATGTACTGTGCTGATTTGGAGGACGTCACGGACGGCACCTACATCTTGCAGCGATCTCGCAGTGATCCTTGTATCTTGCGTTTCTCGTAAATTTTCCCTTCGCTTCACTCCACTCGCACTCTCACTCCGCTCGCCAAGGGGACCAAAAAGTTCTACGCAATGTGGAAGGGTCGATTGTATGCAGTGATGAACGACCTATCGTGAAGAAATTACCTGCAAATTTATCTATTAAGAAAAGTCTGAATTGTTCTGTAGTCGTATATCAGCAGTATGTGTCTGTTTCAGTGAATACGCCCCCGCTCCTGCCCTGAAATCGTGGCCCCCTCATGTTCAGGAGCGTCCAGAGGTCCGTGGCCTGAACGCTTCTTTGCAGGATTCACACAGTGCTGGAGCTGATGGCTGACCCTCAGTCGAGTTTTGGTCTTCACATCGAAGCACAAACGTTCACAACCATCAAACGCATTTGCCCATTATGGATCCTAAGTTATTTGCTGCATATCCCACGGGGGTTGGTGATTGGTTATTGTCTGCATCTTATTTAAATCAGACTCGGGTGGGTTTTTCCTCGAAACATGCATAACGAACAGATGTTTGCTCAAACCTGAACCCCGATGATGTCTAATTCAAGCATATTTTCAGCTTATGAATGTAAACCATCATATGAATAGACGGATGAGCAGAAGAGAATAGGGTGCCATGGTGTTTCCCAATCCGGTCCTGGGGGACCCGCAGACAGTCCACGATTTTGTTCCCTCCCAGTTCCCAGTATGTGCACCGTCTGACAGGGAGCTGGGATGGAGCAAAAACATGGACCATCTGTGGCTCCCCGAGGACCGGGCTGGGAGACACAGTACAGCATAGAACACAGATCAGAAAGAGTGGCTGCAGAATTACTCTCATTCTAATTACTGGGAGCTCAAATCATTTTTCTTAATACTTTAGTCCAAAGTAACTGTATTTATACAGTATATTGGATATTTTATAGATTTTTCATAGTCCTTTGGGTTCCTAATCCTTAACCACTGAGTCCTCAGGCCATAATATCACTGTTACCCTGATGCTCTAGCTAATGATATCACCGCCGTTAGTGACTGCATCCACGTGCTGTAGTTTTTTAACCCAATCCTGCCCGTGTGCTATTCAGACTCTGTATGAGTGTATGAAGTGTTGTGCCCACATACTTGGGAGATTGTCAAGGTCATTTTGAAGAGGTTCTATTTGTGATTTTCAGGGACAGGATATGATGGCACAGGCATAGCAGGGTAGAGGTTTGTTAGGGTCTAGAGGAAATCTCTGCTATTGGTAGAAAATGCTGTTCTTCCATCTGACAAGGACCTCAGACTTACACTTTAGTGACTTGATACTGAGTGTGAAACATCGGGGATGATAATCCATCCATCCATCCAGCCATCCATTTTCTGTGCCAGCTTGTCCTACACAGACATGCTAGGGTTCAGAACTTATCCCAGAAGCTATTCGCGTAAGGCAGGGAATAACCCAGAATAGGGTCAGGGTTAGGGTTCCACCTCAGCATGTTTTTGAGATGTGGGGCGAAACTGGAGAACTCAAAGGAGACCGCATGATGACACAGGGAGAACATGCAAACTCCACACAGGTAGTGTTGGGACGGAGGCTCAAACCCTGGTCTCCACCTGTGATGAGAATCAGCACCTACAAATCTGAGATAATGACAAGCGCTCATAAAAGAGCAGATTGCTCCATCCAAGTGAGGGAAGAGGGTATGCTGTCTGGTGTAGGAGTATAAGTACCTCAGGGTCCTGCTCACAAGGACCAGTGAGAGGGAACTTGAGACTAAGAGACGGATCGGTTTGCAGGCTACAATTTTGCAGGTGCTAAGCAGGTCTATTGTGAGGAAATGGGAGTTTAGTCATCAGATGAGACTCGGGATTTGCTGGTCATCTTGGTCCCTGTCTTCATGATAATGATTGGAAGAACAAGATAGTGAGTATAGGCAGCCGAAATGAGGTTATTTTACAGGGTTACTGTTCTAGGACACGATGCGGAATTCAGAGGTCTGCAGGGAACTTGAAACAGAACCACCTCTACTTTAGACAGAGAGGAGTCAGCAGAGGTGGGCTGGGCATCTGGTCATCTCCCGAGGGAGCTGTTCCTAGTATGTTACCCTGGGAGCCCCAGGGCAGACATAGGATGTGACAGAGGAATGATATCTTCCGGCTGACTTGGGAAATGCCTGGGGACCCCCCAGAAGCAGCTGGAGCCTGTGATTGTGGAACGAGAGGTGTGACGTGACCTGCTTGCCATGCGGCCCCTGCATGGAT
Organism: Mormyrops boulengeri; assembly: GCA_026781065.1. Lineage (NCBI taxonomy): Eukaryota > Metazoa > Chordata > Actinopteri > Osteoglossiformes > Mormyridae > Mormyrops > Mormyrops boulengeri. The sequence continues at coordinate 2,974,289 of JAODLD010000054.1, read as the reverse complement.
CCATGATCTTTAACTGCATGATTAGTAGGGCTGCACATCACAATTGTATGGTGCATGTGCAATAATCACCAGCACTTCAGATGACTGGCTTAATCATTTGCTGCCCAGACCCCAGTTTTTTTATTAAATGGGTGTTTACTTATGCCCACAATTTGGAAAGCAGTATCGCAGTGCACCTTAAATATTAATGAGAGGCGAAGATGGTAAATTCGTTGTATCCTAATGTATAATAAACATGTCGGACATTACACTCCAAAAGTACAGCTACACCACTGATGTCTTTTACCACAATATCTCCTCTTTTTAAAGATGTTCTGCCTGCTGATCTGTCCCTTCCTTCACCGCCACTTCAGCGCTTGTCGCTTCCCTGATTTACCAAAACAGTAGCATGTGGCGCGCTCTGTCATGTCTAGGAGAAGGAGAAGGACTTGAAGCCTGGTGTAAGGTGAACCAAAGGGGGCTTTATTTGACAAAATGTAAACTTTCACTGTGAAACAATATGGGACCATGAGGGGTCTGAACGGGAAAACGGGAGATAACAAGAGGGAAATGACATAAGACTGGACAGAGGTCCGGGAAGAGGAGCACAGGAAACAGGAGAGAAGACGTCAATGACCAGACTGGGGCTGACGAGACAGATTAACGAGGGGCAGCAAGCAACAGGTGTGGCTCATCGGGGCCACGTCACGGAGCAGATGGGAGAGTCAGGCAGACACATGACAGGCTGACAGGCAGGACATGACAGGCTGACAGGCAGACACATGACAGGCTGACAGGCAGAC
>JAODLD010000054.1:2960314-2973407 GCA_026781065.1 Mormyrops boulengeri | reverse complement strand
ACATGACAGGCTGACAGGCAGACACATGACAGGCTGACAGGCAGACACATGACAGGCTGACAGGCAGGACATGACAGTGCCATATAATCATGATTACATTGCGATATGATATCGTGCAGCCCTAACGATTAGGTTCACATTGGATCAGCCATTCTGATATAGGCTTGCTAGCACACACTGGATCATTTTATTAATTTCAGACTCCTCTCAGTGTCCAATAACCCAGAGAGAATTTGATCATATCGTAATGAGATAAGTGCAAAAAAAAATGCCAAAAAACACCCCAAAAGCTTTTTCACGCACTCATAGGTTTGAGCGGATAATTGAAGGAGCCGGTGCCCCTCCTGAGGGGTCGCGAGACAAGTGCCCGAGAGCTCCACCAGGACGGCCCCGGCACATAAGCACGCATGTCAGCCTCTGTGATTTGATCCAATTTGTACATCTGCCAGGCGATGCAGAGCCTCGTGTGTGGCAGGCTGGAACTCAGAAAGCAGCTAATTGCCATGTTTAAACTAATCTGAAAAGCTCACTCCCACTTCCCTGCCAGAAAGCATTTGTCTCCCCCAGTAGGCCGAGTTCTGCCCTCGCTCCGCACGCATGGCAGACTGTCACAAAGAGCACTGGCTGAGCGTTGGCCTCGAACCCGTGGGAGGTGGCCGACAGAGTGACATTAGAAATCGTGCCCATCTCTCGGGACGCAGTAACACACGACACGCTCAAGAAGGTCTCTCTTGTTGTTAGAAATATTCTTCTCGTGTCATATCCACTAGAGAGACAGGACGCCTCCCAACTCTGACTGAAGCTCTGATGTGCTGTTGTAGTTTCATCTCACAACCTCCAGGCCCCGAGTCGAGCATCCTTGACAGCACACAGTCGGCCTTTGATAGCTTCCCGTTCTGTATGCCCGGGTTGAACCTCTCCACCCTTATGCATTATACAGCACCCAGACTTTGATCTTTACGCTTACTGTGCAGATATGCAACGTCACCCTACATCCTGACCAAGTTCTGGTGCCAAAGCTTGAATACTACTTCATATTTATGTATACTACTTTAGTTTGGTGTATTAAGCTATCATAGTATCGAAACAAGTCAATCCAGCAAATTTTTCAGTTGGGTTAGCAGCTAAGGCTAAGGCAGCTAAACCCTCGGTTCGGTGCCGTCCAACAGCAGGATAAGACGCATCTACCGTAAAGGCCCACCGCTGTCGGTGTCAGTACTCTGGCATCAGGCTGGATGCGTTTTGTTGACTCCCTCTGGATCCCATAGTCGGTTTCTGGTCGAAGCCTTTGTTCTGTTGTGCATCACATGGAAGGATGGAGCCCAAAATTTGGCCCTTTTCTCTCTCCGAGTAAATCTCATCTAGTGGCTTTGAGACATCATGTTCCTCTTCAGAGGTGTCGTGGGTGGTTTGAAGCATTTTGCTTTGTGTAGCTGCAGTGCAGATTTTTGACTGATATCCACTGCCTGCCGCCTCCACTACAGCAGAAGATGGTTGAAATTGTTTGTTTTTATGCCGCTACGCCGTCCCTCCTTCAGTGACTGACTTCAAAACTGTCCATCAAAACACTATATACTATAAACATGGAGAACAAACTGAGCACTTTACTAACGCTAACGCTTCATACGTCACATTTATTGGGCAGATGCTCTTGTCTAAAGCGACGTTCAGTCGAGGAAGCGGGGTCAGCCTGTCCCTGAGGTAATCCGAGTTAAACGGGCAGTTTCCTTCTAAAGCTGAAGATGGGTATGTTTTACAGGGGCTTTAGCGCTATCCATCCAAGCAATTCTACTGGGTGTTGCCTAGTTTTGGAGATATTGATGTAGAAATGTCAGTCTTCTGAGGAATTTAATGGGAGTGAATGGCATTCTTTCCGTGGTGATTAAAATGCCAAAAATTATACATTTGAAAAATTCAACAGCAACGTCTTTTACCAGACATCATGACCCAGTTACTCTAGATAATCCACAGACCTTGTAGTGAGCAGTTTAATGTAGGAAGTATTTTCTTTCTACCGAACTCCAGAGACTAATCCAATCACTGTGCAGAAGATAGTTCCCCGGTGCCTGTACTCATATCCTCTGTGCAGTGAATAAAACATATCTTTTTCAGTTTTCAGGTGAATTGCCCCTTTCAGGACGCAATGGCGATAATCAGTCTGCCTGCCTCAGGATTTGAACCAGCAACGTTCTGGGCATGGGCACAATCCACAAGTCCTAATCCACAGTGTGTCGGTATATTAGCCTTTTGCCTGGATGTATGGCTAATATGTTCATTTATGTTCAAATGAAATGAAATATTTCAAACTTCTGCATGTGTACACAGAATCATCTGAACTATACAGGATAGAATCGTTAAGCTGGGATGGGTCAATCTCTTTTAAACACTGAGGTTTTCAGCCATTCTTTGAACCAGGAGCCCCGACCCCCCAGCCACAATATCACACAATATCACATAAATAACTAAGTAAGGATAATGACGGTTTAGATGCTCCGTTTTATCTCCCGAGTCAAATGAAAATGGCCACATCTTGTTTCCAGAAATGCTCTATAGAGCCTGGAGTGGAACCCCTCCTGCTGTAAATAAGCCAGTTAGAGGTTTCTCTTGTTTTCAAAGTTTTCTAGTCACCAGTGTAGGGATACAGCTGTTTTCAGTTCAAAACGATAATGTATGACTCACCTCCACCGTGTCGGGTGACTGTACCCCACTCACCTCATGCACACGGATCAAAGTGAGAACGGGGAAGGGGCACATCAGAATCCCAGCGTGACCGGTAAGCCGGATCCGTTTCCCCGAATTTTCAGGCAAACAATGTTAGAGTTCCTTGAGGATGCAAAGCTTAAGTTTCTATGTACTGAAGGGTTTTGCTCAGAATAATGTCTTCTTTTAAGAAGCGTGTGTTTGTTATATGACATCACGGCTCTGTACTCGGGAAATTAGCATCGCAGTCCAAATTAGCGTGCATTGTCCTATTATCCATTATAGCCATTTCCTAAGGCTTCTATTTGATGGTATCAAGGATATTATTCTGTCTGGATATTCGCAAGAAATTTCGGTGATTTTGACATAGGTAACATAGATTTTAACATAGGTGATCATGGTTAAATAGCTAAAACATTCATTTCTTGATGATTTTTTCACTTAGACTGGCAGATTTCTCACTGGTGATCATATATATACTAACAGATAAAGTCTAAAAAGTAAGCAAGCAAAAACCAGAACTGGTAACCTTCTCTCAGATAACTTCCACTCTGAAGCTTCAGTAAACATCTAATATTTAGCTTGTTATAGAATAATCATTTTCAATATTCCTTTTTGTCATTGTACAGAGTACAACAAAACTGAGTAGCAGGCCTTACGGTGCCTCTACACATAGCAAATGTCAGATAAGTATAGAAAAATAGTTAAGCTACATATTAAACTAATTTAAAATACTAAAAGAATATATTATACAGATATAATGCATGCAAGTATATTTGTGTGGTTATGTATGTAAACAGACTGTATATTATCGTAATCTAAATAGTAGCATGCAGTAATATTAAATGCAAAAACATGCTACTAACTGATTAATTTCATATGCACATGGGTGGGTGTCTGCAGAAGAATTTGAATGTGGAGAGGGCCTGTTTGAAACCATGCAAATTATGATCATGTACAGCAGGTTCAGGACAGGCAGCAGACATGTGAACAAAGCACCAGATGATATAACGTTTACAGCGGAGTAAGTCTGCCTGCACTAACCATATGGACAACATCAAGGAAACATCAGAGTGCATCACAGTACCAGAATCCACTTCCGCGGATCAGCTACTCTCTGAAAGATACAGAAACATGGTGTGAAAGACAAAACAGCAACGACTAAAGCTGGTGTAGGGCTAGGTTTCCAGGGATAATTATTCATAACCAATAGATTAGCATTAACACCAATACTCAGACTCAGATGCAGACTGAGGTGTCTAAAGCCAGGAATTGGCTGTACCATCTAAGGCAGCTGAGAAGGGTCAATGTCACACCAGCCATTCTTAGAGCCTTCACATTGGGAGCGCTGGAAACCATCCTCACCACGGGAATCATTGTCTGGTTCGGTAACTACTCTGCCCTGGACCGTAAATCTCTGCAGGAGGTGGTATGTTCGACGGAAAGCATCTGTAAGGATGACCTGCCCACCTCCCCTCCCCAGGGAGACATTTACCTCCAAAGGTGCAAGAAGCTCAGAAGCAGAGGAGGAAAGTTCAGTTCCAGAGTGTAAAAGTCCAGACCAAGATTTTGCTACAACCAACCACAAAGAGCACAAGGAGTCACAGTCACAGAGACTCAACTGGTTGGTTGAAACAAAATCTTGGTCTGGATTTTTACTTTCTGGACCTCTGCTCGGAAAGATCTTGCACCCTCAAGCCATCAGACTGCTTAATATCTGACTGACACTTTAATTCATACCCCCCATCTATGCATCTTGCACTTTATTAGAATTGTGTCCCACCTCCCAGTCCTATTCATTTATTCTTCAGTATAACTTCTGCTTTTTTTGCATTCAATTTAACTTTTCATTTTTCAGTATAACTCATTATTTTTATGTTAATTTACCATCGTATCGCTGCTTTAAATGTCCTTCTGCTGTGACTGTTTGTGGAGGAGCTGACCACCTCACCTTTCACTGCACGTGATGCTCTGACTAGCCTTTGCATATGACAAACAAAACCTTTGAATCCTTGAAAATCTATTTAACCCTTTGTTAAAAAGTCACGTCCTAGATTAGGGTTTGAGGTCTCCTAACACCGATGCTAATTATCACTTCTACTATCAACAGGAAAAGTCCCAGCCATTATTAATGCTTGAAGCCAAGATAAACATGTACGGCTCATGGTTGAAGTGCAGAATTCTCAATGCTTGTTCTGTGCATATAATGTGGTTACTGTAACTGAACCGTTACCCAAAACATCCTGCTTTGGAAAAATCTAAAACAGTAATATTGCTTATCATTTTCAGTAAAAAAACAATAACCAGGAAAAGATCGCATCATGTGCTATGCACCAAGGATTGGCTCTTTTCCCAAATGAAAGTTTAATTTTAATGGTGGGTATATATTTGTGTCGATAGCTCATACTCCGAGTTAAATTAAACTTGTCATACACATAGTCTATTGGCTGGCCGAATTCTGTACACCGTTGGAAATTGAGAAACCCTCATTTAATCGGTGCTTATTATGGAGTGTGTGGCAAGCGTGTGAGCCGGTTGAGGAGACCCTGGTGCTGCAGAGTAATTATGTGGAAGCGAAGGATAAAAATAGATTTAACACTCACCCTAAACAATGCCTCCCCGTTACATTAATCACAAGGATTTCCAATCGCTTATCCTGCTCTCTCACTGCCAAACGCCTAGCAGGTGTTTTCTGGGATCACGGACTGTAATGTAAATTTAAAAACAAACATCTCCCAGACTACAGGATCTCGACAGTCTGGTATTTCTTTGATCAGACTCCGAAATCACACGTGCAACAATGTGATGCTGACAGGGGGGCTGAGTGATTGACAACACTCTCCAAGAGTACAGGTTTCAGAGATGTTCAAGTGCATCTCCTTCTACTGGATACAGGATGTCTGCTCAGATGCTTTGAAATTGCCACTGACTATATGCCACGAAAAAAATGCGAACGGAGGAGGAATTTTTATATTAGGGGACTGGGGTTCAGTTAATTGGTAACACTTTATTTGAGGGGGCACAAATGATTTAGTTACTCAGGTGCCACTGAAGTAGTAATTGTGAAGAAAATATAGCAACTGTATGAAATACATGAAGTGTTGTGATTGATTAATGATGGATGAACATAAGTAACACTCAGGGTGATGATACTCTGGGCAACTTTTTGAGCAATGTTGCCAGGCAATGTTGCTAACCAGTGTTGTTTAGGCACTTTTTCATTGATATTGGGCAACAAATTATTATTGGAAAAACTTTCACGAGGACAAATTTTGGACAAATTTTCACAATCACCCAGATCTAGATGAGTTGCCCTTTGTCTCACCTGGCTGGCGATTTCCCGGCAACATTGTACACCTTTAGTTTCTGGTTAATTAATACATTAAGCAGGATTGTACTACTACATAGTTTGTGCCCCCTCAAGTAAAGTGTTACCAGTTGATTTACATAGAAAGTCATAAAAGCATTGAGTATTAAGGATCTTACCAATTTTACTAGCACTCTGGTATAAAAGCATAAGCATTTATGCTTTTATGCCAAGGTATAAGCATTTTTCCTATGCCAGATTCGTGAGGTTCTTGAGAGCAGGAAATGTCTGCAGATCTTCCGGTATCTCCCTGGGTTTCTCTGCCACTTGTTTGAGGATTTGTCAGGATGCACTTGACTTATCTCCAGAGGATGCCCACTCACAGAGAGAGCAGTGACGATGCTGAGTTCCTTCTTTTTGTTAACTATCTGCCTGACTGCAGACAGATGGGGACCCAGGTCTTTAGAAATCGTCGCGGAGCCCTCTCAAGCTTTATGACCTTCGATAACTCTCCTGAGCTCCTTTAAAATCTCTTCTCGTCGGGCCATTTTTACACTTGAACGTAATTCGGTTTTGAACAGCAGGTGACCAAAATTGGCTGACCGGGCGGGTCAAACTCACGCCGGAATTGATTAGAACATCTGACTCCAATTACCCTCCTTTTCAAGGTCATTATCCAAGAAGTTCACATACGTTTCCCATCAATTACCGCAATTCTTTAATTAAATATCAATAGAGATATGGTAATGTATAATGTGTGTGTTTCAGACTGCTTTTATTATTTATTATAAAACTTAGCTGAAGGGCATATCATACTGTAGGAACCATCCATGCAGACAAAGATTGTGAACCTTCCAGAATTCTCACACCTGTTTATGAAAGGACGTACCACAACAGAAATATTAAATACAACAAAAGGTACCAGCTGGGAAGACATTTTGCTCTGTTTTGCATGTGTGGGCAGTTCCGTGCACAGACTTTATTCATTGTTACCTCGCTTTTGTGCTGCTGAGCAGGAGGTAAGAGCAAGTTTTAGTGAGTAATTACCCAACTGCGTCACTTTGGGTCTCACTGCTGGGAGATTCCTCTGTTGACGCGAAATGCAAAACAAAGCCGCACCACAAACACCAGAATACCGAGGGGAAATCTATATATGCTGCAGTTCCTGTTGCTGGGAGCCTCACAGGGCATCACGCGGATGAAAGCGGGGCGTTGATTGCAGCCCTGAGAGTGTCTGTCAAGTGCAAGGCAGAATGCGGGGGCTCGATTCAATCCGGCTGTCCCACGGCGATGCGCTCGCGATCACCCGGGGAGCATCGCCGGAGACCCACATACAGCTCACCTTTCAGACCATCCAGCCTGTCCTTCATGTACGGGGCATGGCGGGAAGAGGGATGACATCACACAGCTTGGAAGTAATTACCGGGCCAGAAATGCTAACTGCTAACTGCTAACACACGTCAACACGGAGGCAAGCGACGGCGATAATTACCAGGCAATGTACTTTTAAATACAAACACTGTGCAGTGAAAATGGCACCCAAAGTGCTGACTCTCTGAGGTCATAAAAGATCCCTGGGCATCTTTCGAAAGAGTAGGGGTGGTACCCCGATATCCTGGCTAAAATTGCCCACTGTAGACCTTTCAAATCGGGCCTCCTAATCACCCCCTGTATCTAACTGGTGAATTCTCTCCTGCCCCTTCACCGCCTTAGCTACTGTGTGGTGAGCGTACTGGTGCAGAATGGCTGCCGTTGGGGTGGTGGGGGCTACACAGTGGTGGGGGCTGAAGTGGATCCCTATTGTTTCTGTAAAGTGCTTTGGGTGTCTTGAAAAGCACTATATAAATGTAACATTCATTCATTCATTCATTCATCCATTCACATTATAAGCAGCTACATAAAGTCTCAATAATATGAGTAATCCTGAATCACCTCTTCCATTTTCCAACTGGTGTTTACTAGGGTACCAGATACTACCAAATAATCCATGTCATCCTGGAGCACAGATGTGTGAGAAAATTTGGAAATTAGCACATAGTACGTCATAATGTACACCATGTGAACAGTAAATAAGAGCCTCATTGGTTTTACGTCACTGTCGCTCTCCAAACCCGGCAACACCTTTACCGGGCCGACCCTTCTGCAGTGGAAAACGAGCGAGCCAGAACCAAGCTGGAACCAGGCCGACCCTTCTGCAGTGGAAAACGAGTGAGCCAGAACCAAGCTGGAACCAGGCCGACCCTTCTGCAGTGGAAAACCAAAGCAAACTAGCAGAACCGCACAGTAACTAGTGTCTCTTCACGGTACAGCTTCAGTACGGGTCTATTCCTGAAAGCCAGTGGAAAAACACTATAAGTACAGCGTTAGGGGGGCATTTAAAGCTAATTTCTTTGTTAATTTAGCTAATAAACAGCATGACAGAGGTGAACGCTGAGCAGGAGGATGTGACTGTGGATCTAAGGCCAGTTGGCTGCCTGGTAATTGGCTGCAGTTAAACCGATGTTTCCTGGGCAACAGGAAAGATAAATACAGGCAAAGTTATATCAACTATCCATCTTTCCAAATATGGGGTTGTGGTGATACTATATTCAATGAAGAGAAAGCATATGTTTAATAGGGACAATTACAATAACGGTAGGGGTCACATGTTACTGTCTGATTTGACAGCGTGCAATTTTCAGGTTACGATTTGATTCTCCTACTCAGGGCAACATGTTCCCCAGAGACTGATTGACATAAAACTGACCACTCATGTCTGAGAAGTGTGTGGACTTGGAAGGCGGGGTCACGCTGTGATTGACATAAAACTGGCCAGTCATGTCTGAGAAGTCTGTGGACTTGGAAGGCGGGGTCACGCTGTGATTGACATAAAACTGGCCAGTCATGTCTGAGAAGTCTGTGGACTTGGAAGGCGGTGTCACGCTGTGATTGACATAAAACTGGCCAGTCATGTCCGAGAAGTCTGTGGACTTGGAAGGCGGGGTCACGCTGTGATTGACATAAAACTGGCCAGTCATGTCCGAGAAGTGTGTGGACTTGGAAGGCGGGGTCACGCTGTGATTGACATAAAACTGGCCAGTCATGTCCGAGAGGAGGCGAGCATATCAATGGCTTGGTGGCAAATAAATCTTCGTCAGTAAATGGATGTTAGTGGTACACATATCTCATGATGTTTTAAATAAAGCAAGTTAAATGTTATTTTTTATTGAGTTCTGTGGACATTTTAAAAATGATTTTAATAACTACCTGTGAACTCGAACAGTCTAAGTGGTGACTAGATAGATAGATAGATAGATAGATAGATGACTATTAATTAACAAGTGTCCAAGGAAATTATTATGCCAATATTAGATGCATAGGCCCCTTCTAACTTCTGAAGTGTAGCTGGATCACTCTGAATTCCACTGCAAGGTTCTGCCCACTGACAGCTTCACTATCTCCCCCCCCGGCCACGTATGATTGGCTGCCTGCAGGTCATCGGTGACCAGCACTCATCGCCATAGCGTATGCACCATACTGGCAACATCCCCTACTCTGTGGCAGAATCATTCATGCCAATCATAATTAGACTCAGCAAATTGGTTCTGTGCCTAATTTCAAAGCTGTTTATGTTCACTGCGGGAGACGCATCTCCATTAGCTACGTCCAATGAAATACGTAAAACTGGCTTGTATCAGATACAGGTGGACATGGCTGCACAGTTTGTATCCCTGGTGGCATTTGTTCCTGTCGCATCCCATTTTCTCCTGAATGGTCCATATCTCAGAGCACAAAAACTTCCACAAATGTGACACAGAGGGAAGAGTCAGACGATAGATAAACACATGGGCCAAGTGCCTCGACTGGAAATGCACAGCATCGTTTAATCATTTATTTTTCACTTGGCAGGAAGTTGGTCTCGAGGCGAACATAATCAGGCCTCCGTGGTTCTGTGACAAGGCACAAAAGCTTCCCTCGTGTTGGGGTGTCAAAACTCCATAGCCACATTTACGTCCCTTATTATGACCGGCGAATTGACACAGAAACAATAGTTGAGCCTCCTTCCAGTAGTTCCTGATCTCCTTCCAGTAGTTCCTGATCTCCCTTCAGTAGTTCCTGATCTCCCTTCAGTAGTTCCTGATCTCCTTCCAGTAGTTCCTGATCTCCCTTCAGTAGTTCCTGATCTCCTTCCAGTAGTTCCTGATCTCCCTTCAGTAGTTCCTGCACTGCAACACATATTGCTAAAACTCTAAATTTATTGTTTCAATCTGCTGTGGAACAAGCTGTAAATGTTTATCAAAATTCCATTCGCTGCTCTGTGCTTTTAAGATTCTGGTTAATGTACCTTATTTTACCTTTTCACAGCTACTGGTTCTATTTATTTCACTTGTTCTTATTCTTCTGTTTTTCCAATTAGTCAACGGAATGACAATAAAGGGATTCACAGGTCATGAATCGGCAGGTTAAAAGCCTGTGTCCTTAAACCCTGTGATATCTCCTTGTTGAAGGGTACAAGACCACGGTCCCTCCAGAGAATTGGACCTAGTTTACAGTTGCATGTCCAAGTCTTCGTCCTCCAGGCTACCCGCTGCCCCACATAATTCGCATCTCTTGTTTCCCCCCTTCTGTCTGGCTCTGTGGAATTCATGCTCAGTAAGGAAGTTCTCTCCATCCAGTAAAATTTCAGAGTCAGTGTGTCGCAGAAATTCACTCTGCCAGAAGAAAAATGCAAAAGAGTAACATCGGTGTCAATGTTTTTGCACAACAGGGGAGGCCACCTCTATCACACTGGCAGTGGGATTTATTATTGTTGTTTACAGTAATATATCTATCACTTTTAAATTATCTACGTCTAAGTTTGTAGAGCAGCCTCTGTAATGAACAGTAAAAATAGCCCTCCTTTCTTGAAGCTTATGTTCTCACATCTCTGCCATCTGCAGAACACGCAGCTAAGCTCCTCTGGGGAGAGAGAGAGTGATTCCTTATTAGAAATCTGCTTCAATAATAAGATTTTTTTCAGTTGGGCAGTGGGAAGTGCAATTACCTTGCAGAATAGTTCAGCCATTTTTGTACCTTGAAACTTAATCATTTTTCATGGTCAAAATGAAGGGCTATAATTAAGTGTGTGACCATCCAATTGGAATACTTTACCGTAATATTTTTCATTTTGTTCCGTTAGTTCAGATTCTATTTCCTTGCTCGTATTACCTGTCGGGCACAGATTTTCCTTTCTGGATTTTGTAATATGTTTTTATGAGGGAGCTGGGGGAGTGTCTTTCTGAACCCACAAGACAAAGACGCAAAATTATTTTGGATCTCAAACATTAATGGCATTGTTGAAGACTAATACGAAATCACATCCAAAGTGAAGAGATACAGAAATATATTGAAACGTGAAATCTCAATGTGAACAGTGTGGTGCACCATGAAGTAAAAGTCACATATCTGGAGTTAACCTGATAAAGCCAGGTTAACTAATCCTGATTACCGCCAATTCAGTGCCAAATGATATTGTCACAGGGTCTGCCTGTACGCAGTGACATGAAACTGGTATTATTTGGAACCAAATCCTACATACTGTATCACCCATCCCTACTATTTAGTTGCCAGGCAGCACTTATTTAGACTATGATTTTGTTGAAGGACAGCTCATATATACCTTTTTAGTAAAAGGACAAACTTGGGGCTGTTTTTAATCAAATCCTGCACTTAAACCTGCTCGGAGCAGGTTAGGCATGCAGCAAGTTCCCATGGCGATATACCCCATTTAGAAGTGAGCTATCTGCAGGCCGCAAAACTGGGAAGTATGCCTCACGAAATGTGGCTAGGCCAGAAAGCTGGGTTCGCAGTGCAGCCGTCGTCAGGCCCAGGGTAGAGACAGGCGTGGTATATTCTTCATGTATATCTCTCTGGCCTTAGCGGGACCGTTAAGTGAATCTATTAATAGGATCAGCCATGAGGCAGCACAGAGATTCCTGCTGCTTTCATAGGTCAAAAATAATGGTCTTATATTGATATTTAGGCAGTTTCAGTGTTGGTAGTTGCGTGCTATATGTCTGGGTGGCTCCATGGGTTCCATTATTTTACATAGATTGACATTTTACAGAGTTGAAAAATATTTTTCAGTTGTTTAATGGGCAGCACCTCCTATCATTATTTTATTGTTAGGCGTGTCAAGCTGATGTTGAAACCCGGTGACCCTATAGATGGCTTTCTGCCAGAACTTTCTGTCTTCTGTGCAGGCCTTAAGATTGAGTTAATGCATCTGTCTAGGTCTTCAGATTGAGTTAATGCATCTGTCCAGGCCTTCAGATTGAGTTAATGCATCTGTCCAGGCCTCTAGACTGAGTTAATGCATCTGTCCAGGCCTCTAGACTGATGTTGCTGCTGGTCTCTCTTTTATCTTCCACTTTTCCAATGCGCTAGGTTTGCTGATAATATTACAATAATACAGACCTTTGTCTTTCAAGTTATCATTCAGGTTTGACTCGATTTACAATCCACTTAGATTAAGGCCCATGGTTGCCACTCTAGGGTCTAATCACCAGACATATATCTAGATTGCATTTTCAGTCAGTTTCAACCTACACTGAAAAACTTTCCAATTTCCTTAATTTTCCTTAATAAATCCAACTGATATCCATCAGCCTTTTTTCTGGATACAGTCTTTCCAATGTCCTTCCTCACTATGAAAGCCAGACATGTCCTGTAATGTAAACCATATATGTTTTCTAATGCCTAAGATGTCAAATTGTAAGCAATTAATTCCTATCTTTACTCCATCCAGCTTTCCATGGTTTATGCTCCACACATACGCTAGACTCCAATGAATCCATAGCTCTTCCCCAGTAGTGTTAAGTACTTTCTAACTAAAGGCTGTCAACTTCCAGCACTTTATCCACAAATTTAGGGCATACATCCGTAAGGGTTTCTTGATTCGATTCGATTCAGTTCCATTCAATTCAGTTATTTGTATTATTTAATTTTCACAACATTACATTGAGAACTTCATACCTATTTCAAGTAGATTTAAATCTAGAAAACTGCAACCAAGGTGGTTTACCAAGGAAATTAAAAATAAAGTAAGGAAGAAAAGGGCTCTGTTCC